>CM042168.1:43576923-43579423 GCA_023376005.1 Doryteuthis pealeii
TAACATAGAATAAATACACTCAAAATTTGAACATGCAACATTAAACAGTCCTCATTGTTTTTTAAAACAAGTTTTAATAAATACATGACTGGTATTATATATCTATATATAGTTTGTTTTATATTACATATTTAAAGTTTACATTTCAAATTGTTTTATTTTTTTAATCCTTTAATGAATTTGATGATTTTACTTACTTAGGGTACAAACTCGCTGACATTGAAATTTTAACTCCCACCCCTCAGGCAATATGTTTCCAAAATCTATTTTTACATCGCCCGGAGGGTGTTTTTTATTTTGTACTAGTATATGTAATGGAATGTGGTAACTAAATGTCCAGTGTATGACATGAAATTGCATCTACTAGTGAAGTTCCATTACTGGAGCTCTAGGAAATGTGGAGGACCCCTTCCTTGCCATTACTTCCTAGTCCACTTTGACCCAGAGTGTTAGTACCTGTTAGGTATAGATGGTATAGGTTAAATAGAAAAATTTATATATAATAAAAAATTGAGTATCCATTAAGAATGAATTAATTTAAAAACTTTGTTGGCATTAAATGATCCACTGAGGTTGATATGCCATAAAACAAAACAAAATGAACCAAACCAAAGCCCATGTTATTAGGGCATTTAAAATTCTGCAATGTGTCATATATCACTAAGAAATAAAGATTTACCGTAAATCCTTGGGTATAGTCCGACCTTGAGTATAATATGCAGGGGATTTTTAGGGGGCTGTACCTCTGAAAAAAACTAAACCTTTGTATAATACACACCCCTTCTCTAACTAACAAGTCAAGGAGGTCTATATAATGTCCTTGGTTTGTAAAAATGTATATGGTAACCTTCTTTACTATTATTGTATATATAACATAATGCAAGCGTGTAGCTTTTTTGTGTATTTTGTTTGCATAAAATAAAGAAATAACAGTAATAATGTCAGTGAAAAATAAATATCAAGTAAATTGCCTTTACATATTTATCACTATCAGTCACAAAAGCAAAACCAAAAACATTTATTCAAATCCTTCAAATTCAACGTCACTTTCACATCACAAAATGTGTCTGAATAAATATTGCAGGACAGCAAATAGAGACTCGGACATTGCTTAGAAAATATTTTTCATTTTTAACTTCGTATATAGTACTAGGGATTTTGACCTTTAAATTTTGGGGAAAAAATGCGGATTATACTCGAGGATTTATGGTATATAATATATTCTTTTCTGTTGTATTTAAACCCAATGTCTGATGCCTGTTTTTTTTTTTGTCATGATTTTACATTCTTATGTGAAATTGTATGTCCTTCTGAGTCTGCACTTAAATTTTATGTATCTCCATGCTAGAACCCATTATTTGGGAAATAAAAAGTTGGGTTATCAAAATTATTTTTTTTTTAAGTTTACCACAAGATTATTCATCATTTTCATTTTAATATAGCATATATACATATATATCTATTAATAATGGAGATTCGCTTCCGGTTTTTGTCTGTAACAAAAACAACGTCACTGCTTACGTCACATTACCCGAAATCTTCATAACAGAATAAATACACTTAAAATTTGAGCATGCAACATTAGACAGTCCTCATTGTTTTTTGAAATAAGTTTTAATAGATACATCCCCAGTATCATATATTGATATATAGTTTGTTTTATTTTAATAGATATTCAAAGTTAATAGAACTTAGTTTCGATTTCAAATTGTTTTTTTTTTTTACTCCTTTAATAAATTTGATGATTTCATGATTTATGGTTCAAACTCTCTGACATTTGATTTTTAACTTCCACTTCCTCAAGCAATACCTTTCAAAATTTTATTTTTACATCACCTGGAGGGCATTTTTTATTTTGTACTAGTAGTATTAATTTACTTAAATAACATCACTTTGTACTTTAAAATTATTTTTTTTAATACCTGCTATGTTGTATTACATACAAGAAATAGAATGACTCTATATAATTTTATTTAACAAAACCTGTCCTGCATGTACAGTTTTGTTTATGTATAACACATTTTTGGCTGTTCAAAGATGAAATACCATTTTTAACTTGCTGTAGAAAATAATTCAATGGATAAAAATACATAAAAGTTACATATTTAGAAAGATTATTTTCTTTTCTGACCAACCATATAAATATTTTTAAAATTGGACCAGAAATTAGCGATGAATTACTAATTTAAAATGGTATTGTCGGGATTTTATTTATTTACGTTACAGAGACAAGTAAATTAGATTTTTTTTTTTTCAAAATTCAAAGTTTCAAATGAAATTCCTGACGGTATACAATCGTTTTTATTTCACCTATTTTATATGTTATGCCTGTAATAACCTGCAATATGCTTAGCAATGCACATTCAAATGCATAGACTGCAAGAAAGATGCATTACCTCACACCCCACAGGTCTAACCTGTTACAAAATGCTAAAGAGAAAGAGAATAAATTTTCCAATAAGGTCTGATTAATTAAAATTTCATGTGGTGTTAGTATGTG
>CM042168.1:43584423-43624423 GCA_023376005.1 Doryteuthis pealeii
AATGATTATATATATTGAAGGAATGATTAGTTTCTGAGATGTGTTTTGTGAGTGCGTTGTTCATTTGACCATTTCTGATATCTCTCTTGTGTTCTTGGATTCGTTGGTCAATATGTCTGGACGTCTCTCCTATGTATTGTTTGTCGCAATCCAAACATTGAATGGTGTACACACCAGCATTGGACCTTGTGTGAGTGTTGTTTTTTTGGTTATTAATAATATTTTTTATGGTTTTGAGGAGTGTGATACCGTTTTAATTCCTAAATTATTAAGGTTTTTTTCAGTAATGGTTGTAGCTGAGTTGTTGGGGAGAATTATGTATCTATTTATATAGTTGTTGGTGGGGGTATTGTTTGTTGGATTGGAGGGGAGGTGTTTGCGGTTATGGATTTTGATGGCTTTTTTTCTGGCACGTTGGATGAAAGATTGAGGGTATTGTAGTTGAGTAAAGGATTTATCTATGTATTCAAATTCTTCGTCCAATATGTATAGGTATGGCCTAAATTTCATGCGTTTTTTTAACCCCTCCCAACTATTAAAATTCATCCAAAATCAATGAAACTTCCAATTCTTAATATGTTTTGATGAGAAATCAATACATGGTCATGTTCTGGTTGTTAGTACAGGGTTTGTATTTGGTTATAGCCTGTCCCCTTTTTGTCTGGTGACTGGATGCTAGTTACAGCCTTCCTGTGAAAGTGAGTATGATATGTTCATTCTACATTGTGTTCTTTCAGGTTTTTGTCGCAACTTGGTCGGCATAATTACGTCACACCAACCTCCTATTTGGAACTGATCAACGCATTCAAAACACTTCTGACACAAAAGCAGCAAGAAACAATGGCGGCAAAGAATCGATATGTTACAGGTCTGGACAAACTCAGATTTGCTGCTGACCAGGTCAGTTTTTAAAATATTTCACATGTTTATCTATTTTTTTAAATTAAAATAATTTAACCTTAAGGGGTTAATTCCATGTCAAATCATCCAGACCATATCACCCATCCACTTCAATTTTTCTGAAATTCTGTACAGGTGTGGACTATGTTAAAGTTAGACATTCCCCAAAATTTGAGCTTCCAATTCCAAGAATTGGCAGAGTTAAGTTGATTTTTAGTTCTACAAATTTGAGGGGGTTGTGAAAAATGGCGACTTTATGTAATCTATTTTTGTCTGTAAAATGAGTTCTAGTGCTTCCGTACTCCTAAAAATTGGTTTATAAAAGCATTTTTTGCCCGAGGAATCCAAAAGTCTGAAAGACAACCAATTTTAAGTTATTGATGATTTCTGATTTTTTCATAGCAAGATCAATATCCTGATGTTGCACTGCATCTATGACAAAGATTTTTTCTATTATTATTTCATATCTATTGAACATTATTTGTACCAAAAAGAGAGTTTGGTTTTTGCTCAGAGCCGAAGCAAAATTTCAGAAAAATTGAAGTGGGTGGGTGACAATTTTTTTTTTTTCTGGATGATTTGACATGGAATTGCCCATAGGCAAAGTTAATATAAGAACATATTTCTGAAGCTGGACAAAATGTATTCTCCAGCCAAAGCTTGGTAAGGGGAAGTTACCATTGTGTAGTGGCTAACATGTTGGCCTGCAACCTCATAGTAAGTGAGTTCAATCTCCATTCTAATACCATTGATAACTGTATGAACCCCTCATCACCCCAGATTATGGTCAAATCATTCTGAAAGCACAGGTTCCTACTAGTAAAGTAGATGGGGTGGTCCAAAGTCAGGCAGCGAGGGAGTCTATCCTCTTTTCACTATCACTAGACCAAGGCGATTGTTTTACCATCAGCTCCTTTACTTTACCGCACGGATCCCTGTGCTACTCATTTGCTGATTTAGTGAACCAGGAACCTTGTGGTTCCTAGTCAGACACTCTACCAACTGAGCTAAACCGGCCCTTTGAAAATATAGTTATGATTATTTACAAATAAATAAAATTCCAGCATTAGATAACCCATAAGGTGTTGATATGCTGTTAAATAAACTAAACCAAGCCTCCTCAAAGGGAAGTGATAGATTACTGCCTTTTTTTTAGGGGCATTCTGCCCTGTCGGTGGGGCGTTAGAATGCACCTTTGTAGAATGGGGCCACCTGTTGGCCATGGGTAGCAACCCGTGATGCTTAAGGATAGAACCTAGGTGGTTGAGCAGTCCATGACTTGCAATACTCCACTTTGGCCCTTTTTTGGGCTAGATGGGCGGTTGGAGAGGCCCCCTCCGATCAATCGGCTGGTCACGTCAAGCCCTAGCACCTTTATGATTTTCCCAACCCTATTGCCTTTATGGCAAGCACCAACCCTTTTTATCATATATGTGCTAGAAGGCAGTGGCTGAGGGTCTTCATGTCCTGAGAATGACGTTAAACTCTATCTGATGGTGAGGTTCCAGTTTTGGAGGTTTGGGGAATGTGGAGCACCCCTTCATCACCATTTCTCCCTGGTCCAAACAGACCTGGAGTAGTAGTATCTATTAGGGTCCCATCTATTGGTTAAATAGAAAAATATGTTCATGAAAAATTTGAGTATCCATTAAGAATGAATTTATTTCAAAACTTTGTTGGCATTAAATGACCCACTGAGTTTGGTATGCCGTAAAACAAAACAAACCAAACCAAACCAAACAAACCAGAGGAATTAATGCAGAGTAAATGCAAACAGCCTCTGCCAGAATTTGAACTTGGTATGTCAATCTCTGACTGCTCTAAACAGCACTATACAAGAGTAGGAGAGTTCGCCTTCATGTTAAATCTGAAGAAGGAAGCCTTCTACAAAATCCCTGACACTTAGCAATACAACAAATAACAGTGGTGGTGGAGGGCCGTAGGCCTCACAGCTGAGTTTGTGGTCAGCATGGGCACACATTGGTGAACTGCCCCCAAAAGAGGCCCACACCAGAGACAGAAGCCATACCATCAAAAGCAACCACAACAGCAACAGCAGCAGCCGCAACAGAAACTCCAGCTACACCAGAGCAAAATCTAGAAGTGGCAGAGGGGTGGTCTGAGATGATAAGAAGAAAGATCTCCTATGCCTCAGCCACTTCTGACTCTCCCAATACAAAAAAGCCTTCTTCTCTTGGATCAGTTTATTTATTCTCTAAAAAAGAGTGTAAGATAGGCTCGTCCACAAAGGTTTCCCAGGCTTGCTCTAACTGCAGCTGAATTTTGACCTGTCACCTTCCAATCACGCCTGCACAAATTAGAATTGTTTTCTCATATTTTTCTTTTCCTTTTTATTGACAGATTGCAACGATGCAAATCCAACTCGAATCCCTGCAACCAGAATTGGTAAAATCTTCTGAAGAGACAGAAAAAATGATCACGGTCATTGAGAAGGAATCAGCCGAAGTGGAAGCCACAACGAAAATTGTGAAGGCTGATGAGGCCGTAGCCAATGAGCAGGCATCTTCTTCCAAGGCCCTGAAAGACGAATGTGAGGCAGAATTGGCTGAGGCCATTCCAGCATTGGAAGCAGCCCAAGCTGCTCTTGACACGCTCAAGGTAACAAAGAATTTCTTTCTTATTATTTTACATAACGGTTCATTGTATTGATTTCATTGTCATTTGGTGCAATGTTGTCACAAAGAAATTGAGGTTTTATTTTCCCAGTACCCCACTCGTACCGGGTCAGGCACGAAGGCCCTATTTATGTGGGACCACCCACAAGCCGAGACTCATGGGTGGCAGGTGGAAAAATTGCGTCGATCCCGTCGGCATTCCCCCTCAAGGGGGGCGCCTCAGGCGCTGGGCAATAAACCCAGCTCTGCCCCTTTAAGTCAAGGGGGCAGGTGTTGCCTGGAGGGATGGCCCTCTGGGATTGACGCTATTAATTTACCATCTCACCGGTCCAGTGGCCGAAGCTCACTGGACCCCCGCCTGGGCAGGTGAGGCACAAAGAAATTGAGGTAATCATGAACTTTAGTTTGGTAAATTCCGACCATAAAATTATGCTTGCCCATCATCTGAAATGAACTTAATTGTTATTAAGAACACATTTTATGATATTTTTGTGTCAGAGCATGCAGTTGTATTGATTCAAACAAGATTGTATTTTTTTGTTTATATCGTACGATAATTCAAAATGTGTTCTTCATAACAATTAAGTTCATTTCGGAAAATGCTTGCGTATTATCTGAAATGAGCTTAAATGAACTTAATTTGAATTATCATACAATATAAACAAAAAAATACAATCTTATTCGAATCAATACAGCTGCATGCTCTAACACAAAAATATCATAAAATGTGTTCTTAATAACAATTAAGTTCATTAATTTTATGGTAGGAATTTACCAAACTAAAGTTCATGAATACCAAAATTGACATCTTCCTACTTTATCTGCCCTGTCACCTGGGGCTATAAAATACGCCAATGAAAGCCCTCGCTGGCCACAGGTGGCAACCCGTAATACCTGAGGATAGGGTTGTGGCGGCTGAGCAGTCTGTGACATGCAACACTTCATGCATATAAAGTTAATGAAATATGTTTCAGCCAGTTTATTAATGCACATGAAAAAGTTTTTTAAAAAAGTAAAGTCGTCGGGGCAGCCTAATGTCGGTATCAGCCAGATAGCGAGGGAATCTATCCCCTTTTCACTAGCACTAGACCAATGAGATTATTTTAGCATCTGAGGTGGAGCGCCACACCTACCATCAGCTTTTTACTTTACTGCACAAATCCCTGTGCTACTCATACGCTAAGTTGGCGAGGGCCGGTATCGAACCAAGAACCTTGTGATTCCTAACCGAACACTCTACCGACTGAGCTAGACCAGCCCTAAGTTAATGAAAATTATTTCTTAAACAAATTATATATATATGTTGGCATCTTTCCGTCTACTGAAGACGATGGCGTAGTGTCAATTTTTTAAATTTTTATCTGCAACTGCGTGAATGGCTGAACAGATCAATTCTTGAATGACAGTCTCTGGAGCAGTGACTGCAAACAAACAGTGATGCTTGCTGGAGTTGCTGTTGTCTCTCCTTCCTTTTGGCTCTCTTTTCTGTGGCAGCTTCTTTCCTCTCTTTTTTCACTCCTTTTCGTTCCTTGTCTGACGAGGAGTCACCAGGTTGCACGGTCTTCTGCACAAGCCTCCCATATGTTGGTGTTAATGTGGCATGTCTTCATGCTTCTCTTACAGACATCCCTAAAGCACAGGCATGGTCTCCCTACTGGTTTATTAATTTATTAATTATATATATATATAAAAAACCAAGATTTGGCATTGAATAAGCCACAATGGTTGATATGCAATTAAACTGAACTACCACCCGTTCCTGGCATAAGTAGAAGAATTTCTGAAAGTTTGGCTGCAATGGTGCCAAAAATGGCAGAACCTTATCGATACGGACGGATGGACTTCTGGTGAATCATAATCAAAAGATAGTTCTTTATGAATAATTCACAATCCAATATCATTGGTCATCTGGTAATCAAGTAGACTAAAATTCGCAAGCACAATGACTGTTAATTTTACTTTTTCTTTTTTTTCTTTTTCTTTCTTTCAGCCTGCTGATATCACAATTGTCAAATCGATGAAGAGTCCACCTGCCGGTGTAAAACTGGTTATGGCTGCAATTTGTGTCATGAAAGATATCAAACCAGAAAGAATTAATGACCCTTCGACCGGAAGAAAAGTAAGTTTTTTTTCTTCGTTTTTTTTTTTTTTTTTTTTTTTAAGCTGATTACCAAAAAAAAAAGGAATTAGTTTTCTTATCTAATTATTCATCAAAGCCTTTCATGCAAAATAATATTTCTAACATGTTTTCATGAAATACAAATTACGGTTGGATGAGATGTTGCTTAAAGATTATTCTTGGTCGTCAGTAAAATTCAGTTATCATTGTAGGAAATGGATTATGTGAGCCAAGTTCAAATCCTGGATGAGACTGTTTTATAGTAATAAAAAGTGGGTGCTCTTCCAATATGTGATCTACCGAGTTGTCTACATTCCAATATGTGATCTAACCATTAACTACCCATTATTTTCCCATTAAACTAACCCTAAACCCTAACCCTGTCTTCTTTTTTTCTAGTGGATCACATGCCATGAATAGTAGATCAATGGTTTCTAATCCAATATGTGATCTACCAAATGGTTTCTAATCCAATATGTGATCTACCGAATGGTTTCTAATCCAATATGGGATCTACCGAATGGTTTCTAATCCAATATGTGATCTACCGAATGGTTTCTAATCCAATATGTGATCTACCGAGTTGTCTACATTCCAATATGTGATCTACCCATTAACTACCCATTATTTTCCCCATTAAACTAGCCCTAAACCCTAACCCTGTCTTCCTTTTTCCTAGTAGATCACATGGCATAAATAATAGATCAATAGTAGATCACCAAAAAGCGGAAGAGCCCCAAAAAGTATCTTCTCCAGAAAAAAGATGTCTTGTCCAAGAATCTCTAGCAATTCTCTGCATTTATCTTTACCCCCATCAATAACTATGAACTTTAAATATATGCTCCTACATTTGGGATGCTGGTAGGTGTCGTCAGTGATGTAGTATGCATGGGTCAATGGAAAGTTTCGGGTCTTCCAACATCAGACTTCCCTCACTATGCTGACCCTATCAGAGATGGACAAAACTCAGATCCACCCACCGACTTGAGATGCTAATAGACGTTTATGAAGAGTCCTATAATTTTACTTACAATTATAACCCAAAGTATTACAGTTACAGGGAGAGATTTGAGAAATTATTGCAGGTAATTAAAGAAAAATTCAACTGGCTTTCCATTATTTTTATCTAAACCTCATGTAGTAAGAAGTAAACATACATGGTTGGAATTGAGTAAGTTTTATTCTACTTAGAATACATTTGCAGTTGTCTTGGGAGTTTATATAGTTTTACAAAGCTAAAGAGTTACACAAAGGGGAGGTAACTCTCAATTACTTATTACATTCTGCCCCATTTTATACTAATCATACGGGATGAAGTCACTCCATCGCCAAGGCTTTTTGCGGGTTCTGTTGGAACGTTGTAGAAGTTCAATATTGTGAGTAGAATCAAGACCCTGGGTTTCCTGTCTGAAGATCCCTTGGGCTGGGTTTCCTCTCTCAGACCTGAGTTAGTAAAGATGCATCTCTTGCGTGCAGGTGGTTGAGATTCTGAGAACAGGGCTTCCAAATTGGTTTGGGGGGTGGGCTTTTTGTAAGTCGATTGTAGTACTGCAATTGCTTCTTCATACGTAGTGCAATCCATTATAATTTCATGTATCGTGTGAGATAAATAATTCGTCAGTAGTCCAAGCTTGTTTATTGGCCGCTGTGGGTTTTCAGTATATAGTGTTTGTAGAAGGTTTTCAAATGTCTCTAGCCAATGAGTCCAGTGTTTTTCAGCATCTAGAGTTTCTGGTTTGACTTTGAATCGCTGTGGGCGCATTAATTGTTCCATACTGATTCTAAGAATAAATTGTAGTAAGAAGTAAACATACACGGTCGGACTTGAGTAAGGTTTATTCTACTTAAAATACATTTGCAGTTGTCTTGGGAGTTTATATAGTTTTACAAAGCTAAAGAGTTACACAAAGGGGAGGTAACTCTCAATTACTTATTACACCTCAATTAATAACATTTTTTTACATTATTAATACTGTTGGCCTTATCTACATTCTTATAACATGCAATTGTATTTATAGATACAACAAAATAGAGATTTACAGTGTAAATTGGAAGGCTAAGTTGCATATTGATAAATAGAAAAAGTGTGTTTTTAAAAAATGTGTTTTTTTTTTTTAAAAAAAAGAATTGAATACCCATCAAGAATGTTAAAACAAATGTTTTGGGCATAAAATAACCCAACAAGGGTTGACATGCCATAAAATCCAACCAATCAACTTAGGAATGTTAACCAGTCTAGGAGTAGGAAAACTCTGAAGTCAAACCTGTTAAACTCTACTTAAGAAATTGATCATGCGTCATATCTTGTTCATACCAATGGGTTAGTTAAATGCATACAGTCATACTAATAATAGTATTTATTAATAGCATCAATTTAATAGTATTTATTAATAGTATCTATTAATAGTACCAATTTAATAGTATCTATTAGTAGCATCAATTTAATAGTATTTATTAATAGCACACACCAATTTAATAGTATTTATTAATAGTAAATTTAATAGTATTTATTAATAGCACCAATTTAATAGTATTTATTAATAGTACCAATTTAATAGCATTTTAATAGTATTTATTAATAGCACCAATTTAATAGTATTTATAATAGCACCAATTTAATAGTATTTTAATAGTATTTATTAGTTTAATAGTATTTATTAATACACCAATTTAATAGTATTTATTAATAGTACCAATTTAATAGTATTTATTAATAGTACAATTTAATAGTATTTATTAGTAGCATCAATTTAATAGTATATTAATACCAATTAATAGTATTTATTAATAGCACCAATTTAATTTTAATAGTATTTATTAATAGTACCAATTTAATAGTATTTATTAATAGCACCAATTTAATAGTATTTATTAATAGTACCAATTTAATAGTATTTATTACACCAATTTAATAGTATTTATTAATAGCATCAATTTAGTAGTATTTATTAATAGCATCAATTTAATAGTATTTAGTAATAGCACCAATTAATAGTATTTATTAATAGCACCAATTTAATAGTATTTATTAATAGTACCAATTTATAGTATTTATTAATAGTACTAAATTTAATAGTATTTATTAATAGCACCAATTTAATAGTATTTATTAATAGTAATAGTATTTATTAATAGTACCAATTTAATAGTATTTATTAATAGCACCAATTTAATAGTATATTAATAGCACCAATTTAGCTTATTAATAGTACCAATTTAATAGTATTTATTAATAGCACCAATTTAATAGTATTTATTAATAGCACCAATTTAATAGTATTTATTAATAGCAGTATTTATTAATAGTACTAATTTAATAGTATTTATTAATAGCACCAATTTAATAGTATTTATTAATAGCACCAATTTAATAGTATTTATTAATAGTACCAATTTAATAGTCAATTTAATAGTATTCATTAACCTTTAATAGTATTCACCAATTAATAGTATTTATTAATAGCACCAATTTAATAGTATTATTAATAGCACCAATTTAATAGTATTTATTAATAGTACCAATTTAATAGTATTTATTAATAGCACCAATTTAATAGTACTTATTAGTAGCATCAATTTAATAGTATTTATTAATAGTACCAATTTAATAGTATTCATTAATATTACCAATTTAATATTATTTATTTAATAGTATTAATAGTATTTAATAAATCATTCAACTTCATAATTCTTTACATTATCATTATTATTATTTATTGTGATCAATTTTTACTTGTTCGTTAATTTTATGTCAAACATTTTTTGACCCCACCAGTTTAACAATAAGCAGATATTTTATTAGATGTATAATCAATAGATCCCCTATAAATATTTATAATAAAATAATATAATAAAAATTTATCATCAGCAGACATCCATTGATTTTACAATTAAAAAAATTATTATCCACAGATTTCATTATTTTATGATCAAAAATTCTATTCAACTGTCCCCCATTGATTTTAAAATCAAAAATTATTAGCAACAGACCCCCATCAGTTATACAATAAAAATATTCAATGACCATTAATTTTATAATCAGTCTCTATGCAAAAAAAGCTGAGCTGTCTGAATCAAAACAAATAAAATGATGCACTACATTTTTCATAGGTCGAGTCAAAAGTTTTGCAATATTTTAGTAACATGAGGTACAATTTGGCAACTCTGGATGCTTTTGCTGATGTCATGACGGTGATGGACTACACTGAACTGTGAGATGACGAGCTCACCTGATACTCTCTGAATACAACCTAAAAATCCAGTTTTAGGATTACCTGATCTTGCCTTATAATCAAGGTTCTTGCACACTGGATTTTGAGATGCTCAGCTCTCCTGATACTTTCTGAATGCTACTCTTTGGATTTGCCTCTCTGGCTCAAAATCCACTGTTTTAGGACTACTTGATATTGTCTGATCATTAATGTTCTTGCAACCTGAACAAATTTCTTGAACCATTATTGAGAATTCAGAGGTAGGGGGGTTATCGTCCTGCCTCTGTTTCAAAACAACCAATCACAAGCTAGAATACTTTGGCGGTAAACCCAAAGTGTGAACTCATGCTTTTTCTGCTCGACCAGCATCGAAGACGGACCACAAATTGAACGTCTCTCATATCCAGCAATATGACAGAGAAGCCGTAGCAGGGGATCCGATAATTCACCTACCTCAGGAGTCAGCAAAGTTTTTTACAAATTATCTACATTTGTGCAGACGCACTAAAAGTTTGCAACCTTTATTGTTATATATATTCTGTAATACAAGTCTTTATTCCTATTTCAAGTTTGTTCGTTTTATTCTTAACTCTTGAACTGTCTGCCACCATTCGTGGTTAAATCTTTATACCATCTGGTTACTGTATTGTGATAAACTGCACTTTCACCTTTTGCAGCATTATAGTCCAGTTTAAACTTGTAAGCCTAAGTTCACAAATTAGAAAATGAGTGAATCAATACTCGATGTGTCAGTGCACCAACTACCATGATACTACCAAGCATAGTGGGCATCTTCCTCTGCTTGAATTTTCTTTGGTCACATGATATACACTCCACAAACTAGCATGTACCAAAGTATTTCAAGACTTTTAACTATGTTGTGGTTTTCAAACTACACCTGAAGTGAAGTAACTCAGAAAATGTCAGTGCACTAACTACCATGAAACTACTAAGCATAGCATATGTGCAGCCGTGAAACTGGAATGATGAAAGACTTAAAATCACACCCAAAGTGAAGTAACTCAGAAAATGTCAGTGCACTAACTACCATGAAATTACCAAGCATAGTGGGTATTGTGGATATAATTTACGCTCACAAATGGCTTTCCTAGCTTACAATGCTTTCATTAGTTTGCATACTTTGTGCATGAAACATACAGACTAGTGTTTTCATATGTTTTTATTCTCACACAATGTCGGAAAATGTCAGTGTACGAACTACCATGAAACTCCCAAGCATAGTGGGTATATTCCACAGCTTGAAATTTTATCAGTCACATGATATCATTATCATAATGTCATGCTAGTAGCATGGATATTCATGACAATCTCTTGCCAACCATCCCTATCATTCATCACCCTTCGGAGGTCCTTCGCACAGCATGCAGTATCCACACAGACCTGCTCAATGTAGTTCTTTGCTGGACAGCCCAAACTGAAGTGCTGAAATGTGGGTTCATTAGGAGAATGTTACTTATGAGTTTGTTCTTGCTTTTCCAGCAATGTCCAATATTACAGTAACCTCCCCTTGTTTCTTACACTCTGAGGAAGATGTGTGTTTTTTTTTGTAAAAACAGAGTTTTCAATAAATTGGGTATACCTATACTTTTCTAATATACAGAAATATTAACATCTTTTTTTTTTAAAACACCTGTGGGAGATTTTAAGCATGTTGACAAGTATGGTGAACATGTGGAGACTGTTTGAAAATATATGAAAGGTATTCCTATAAGGGTGTTAACGTTTTTAAATCAATTTAAAAAACAGATGTTAATATTTCTATGAGAGTACCTGTTTATTAGAAAAGTATAGGTATACCCAATTGGTCGGAAAATCCGTATTTTTACTAAAGAAAATGCACATCTTCCTCAGAGTGAAAGAAACAAGGGGAGGTTACTCTCATTTATGTGGCTAATGTTCAGATTACCTGTTTTAGTATTATCCACCAATTCCAGCTGTTTTACAATAAAAATGTTTGACGCCCATTAATTTTATAATCAGTCTCTTTGCAAAAAAAGACAGTGCTGTCTGAATTGGAATAAGTAAAATAACGCCCTACATTATTATTTTAATATTTAGATTTATGTTCAATCAGACGTTTTCTTTATTTGTTTCTTTTTATTTCCAATTCCATTCCATTTTTTTGTTTGTTTATTAATAAAATATCATTGTCTCGGATATTCATTACAAAAATGATATATAACGCAATTTGTCACAACGCCTCGATGAGAGGAAGCTGTTCTGACAATCATTGCTCGATTCTTTTCTTTGTTGACCTAATTTTTACCCAAACATCCAACGGAAAGTCTAATTCATTTAAAGGAAAGAAAATAAAAGCAAAGTGAGACAGAATGTCTATAGTTGAAATTTGCGATGCTTCACTTAGTAAGGCAGAGGCTTCAGTTTACTTCTGATGATTTGGTGTTACTAAATAGTCACCCATTTAGTACTTGACATGCCCAGTTTTGCTTAACTTAAATGATCGAGCGGTGTTAAGTGTCACATAGCTGTAGTTTAATAAAAAGATAAAGATTGGGTTTAGCTAATCTGACAGGTACCTGTAATGTAGTCATCTGATGCATGCCAGGTCTGTATTCTGTGGTAATGTCTGCTTCTATAGAGTCCCTGTACTAGACAGTGAGACTTTTGATACAAGGCAGTGTGCACAGATTCTACACTCTGATCCTAGGCAAAGGTGTACCAAGCATTGAGATCTTTGATCCAAGGCAGACTGTGCAGATGCTACACTCTGATCCTAGGCACAGATGTAACAGGCAGTGAAACCTTTCATCAAAGACAGAGTGTGCAGATGCTTCACTCTAATCCTAGGTACAGGTGTACCAGGCATTAGGATGTTTGATCCAAGACAGACTGTGCAGATGCTACACTCTGATCCTAGACACAGGTGTACCAGGAAGTGAGACCTTTAATCCAAGGCAGACTGTGCAGATGCTACACTGATCCTAGACACAGGAGTACCAGGCAGTGAGACCTTTGATTCAAGGCAGACTGCATAGATGCTACACTGATCCTAGACACAGGTTTACAATGGCAATGAGACGTTTGATTGAAGACAGAGTGTGCAGATGCTTCACTCAAATCCTAGACACAGGAGTACCAGGCAGTGAGACCTTTGATCTAAGGCAAAGTGTGCAGATGCTACACTGATCCTAGGCAAAGGTGTATCTAGGCAGAACCGCCAATCCATACATACATAATCCCATGATTTCTGAGGGGAACTATGGTAGAATTTTCCATATTTTTATTTTTTAAAAGAATGTTGATGCAAATGGAGAGGTTCGATATAATTTCTTTCATAAACTGTAAGTGTATGGATCTGCGGACAATTTGATCCACAAATTGATCCACAATTTGATCCACTTATGTTACCTAATGGCAGTGCAGGTGGCATTGTAGGAAATTGCCTGTGAGCCAAGTTCAAAAAGCTGTTTTCATTTTGCTACACAAAATTGCTCTTAAGAAAGGTCTAATTCCATCTCTTCTTTCCCGGGTTATGGGTAAATGTAATGTAATGGATGACATGGGAAGGTTTTCGAGTAAATTCAAATGGGATAAAAATAAAAAGCAATCTTAATTTTTGGGGAAAGATAAAGAGAAGAAAAAAAAAAGAAGGAAAATAATATTTTTAGGAGATTAAGTAGCAGACAAAAAGATTCGAGATGACCTTTTGAAAATTGACCCCTGTGTGAGTCAGGTCAGTGCAAATTGCCACAGGGAGAAGGGAAACTCAGCTAGTCCCGGGTCAATTCTACCGACCACTGTTAGTAAAATAATGGAACCTTTGATGTTTTGGGGGTGAATGTAGTGCCTTCTGAAACATTTGGTGGGTTTTGAGAAAATTCTAGAACCGGAAACGGATATGCCGCCCAACACCAGAGGAAGTAAAAGAAAGGGTTAACGGGAGACTCAGTGATGAAGTCAACAAAAGGGCAGTGACTTGCTTGTGAGAAGACAGTAAGTCTGTATTGGGACTCGGACACAGTCCAACAAATGGCAGGAAGAAACAGGAATTGGAATGGAGAAGCCCTGTCATTAAGAGATTAGTTAGTTCTTTTTCTCTCTGACCTAGGTGTGACACTCCACCTTAGACACATGAAATAATCTCCCTGCTCTTTTTTTTTTATTATTAATTGAAATAGATTGCTAAGTAGGCCTGAGCCTATTCTAGTAGTGATCAGGTTTGAATTCAGAGTTTTCCTTCTCCTAGACTGGTAAAAAGCCTAGTCTGCCCTACTATTTACTCATAGCTGGAGGGAGAATAGTTAGATTTATACCTTTCCCAAGGGTATTAGCACTATGTGAACTGTGGCTTTGTCCAGGAATTGAACTCAGGTTGACAAGTCCGTTTCCGATGACTCTAACCAGTACACCATCTAGCACTAGTGAAAAGGGGATAGACTCCCTTGCTATCTGGTTGATACTGACAATAAGCCACATTATTTTTTTATTTTTTTAGTATTATCCCCCAATTCTGGCCCATGTGCAAGAATTAAAAGTAATGCAGAAGTTTGTCAAAGCCAAAAAACAACTGAGTTCATAAGTTTCTTTATGCTTTGTTTATGTCCACCTTTATGCCCTCTTATTTATGCCTACATAATGAATGACTACATTACATAATTCTGGTACCTGTCTATGCTACATATATAGTAGGGTAGACCAATCTCTCTGGTCTTGGTAAAGACAACTCGCATAGGAAAAAGAAAACTCTGAATTCAAACCTCTTTCCAACATAGTAAAATCAGGAGCTGGTGTTGGTGTATAGTCCTCTACTTACTTCTATCATGCATCTTCATTTTCTGAAATTCTTCTTACATTTTAAATCTGCTGCAGAACTTTATAGACACCATGTATGATAGACCAGGCTCGCCGGTCTTGATTAAGGCAACTTGCATAGGAGAAGGAAAACTCTGAATTCAAAACTCTTACCATCTTGGCAAAATCAGGCGCTGGTGTATTTGCATAGTTCTCTACTTACTTCTATTATGGTTGGTTGGATTCTACGGCATGTCAACCCGTCTAGGGTTATTTTATGCTGAAGACATTTTGTTTTATTCATTCTTGATAGGTACTCAATTTTTTTTTAAAAACTAAATTTTTTTGTGGCTAATGGTCTTACTGTACTGGGTATAACATTAAACTGCATCTAATGGTAAAGTTTCAGTTTTGGAACTCTAGGAAGTGTGGAGTACTCCTTCATCACCATTACTCCCAGGTCCACTCTGATCCTGAGTAGTAGTAACTTTTAAGGTCCCATCTATGGATTAAATAGAAAAAAATGAGTTTTAAAAAAATATTTAAAAAATTGAGTTTAAAAATGAATTTTGAATATCCATCAAGCATGAATAGCACAAAACATCTTCGGCATAAAATAACCCCACAAGGGTTGACATGCCATGAAATTCAATAAAATGCAAACCTAAGCTACTTTGGTTACATGATATATGTACCACAAACTAGTGTAACGATTGTCTGCCCTTGCTGAGATAGACTAGAATCTAAAAGGGTTATTCTACCTTACTGCAAGGCTTTTGCCACTAGGTGGTTCTGCTAGCTGAGTATTTAAACAGCCCGGGAAGCCCTCTCTCTCTCTCTCTTTTGGCTGGCATCCACTAAGTTGGACTAGACGAGTAGTGTCTCTGTCCATTAACATGGGGGCTTCCCCCCACACACACTTTTAGGCTCGTACCTATGTGTATACATAGCCATATGGTTCATGCTCAAGTAAGTGACTCTTTTATTCAGTAAGAACCCTTTCTTACATCCTAGTCTGTATTATATTGTATCTCTCTGTTTGGATTTCATTATGTATGTACATTGGAAGGTTTCTCTGAAGCCTTTTTAATGTATTATAAGAACCAGTGTTAGTCACTAAACCCAGAACCTCACTTTTAATTCTTATACTAGCATGTGTGCAAATATTGCAAATCTTTTGACTCACCTGAGTAATCTATACATATATAAATAAGTTATGTGTATATATATATGTATGTTCAGAGGAAATTACAAAAATAAAACAATTAATGACAAAGTATATATATATATATATATATATATATACATTCACTATAACCAGAGCTTGGTTTTTTGTGAAAAAATAATGAAGTTTTTATTTATATCTGAGAAAGTTATTTAAAAATTAGAATTTTGAATAGTAGGAAAAAGGGAAAATCATTGGTGGCATTTGTGATTAAAACATAAATGAATTAGTTAGGAGGTTGATTTAGAAGGTTATCACAATGCAGGTGTAAAGAAAAAAATAATAATACGATAACAATGTCAGTGTGTTAACCTGTATTTAATTCTTGAATTTTCTAGATAATATCTCTTTTACAAAAGATCACTGGAACTGAAGCAGTCTAGTTATGGCATTTCTTTTTAAATGAATTTTTTTTTTAAATGATGGTATTTTTATATAACTGTATTCTCATGTTGTATGTTTACGTGAATGCGGAGGGGGGGGGGTTGTACTTGTGCGTATGCTTCAGTTCCAGTGATCTTTTGAAAAAGAGATATTATCTCGAAAATTCAAGAATTAAATACAGATTAACACACAACACCATTGTTACCGTATTATTATTTTTTTCTTTACACCTGCATTGTGATAGCCTTCTAAATCAACCTCCTAACCAATATATACAAAATACTTCAAGCAAATTATAAAACTCCCTTATAAATAAATTATGTAAGATCAAAACAATCAATGGATCTGAAAGACTAACTTTTTACTATCCCCTCACTACAATGGTTTTATCACACTTAGTTTAATGGTCTTTCTGACTTCCTATTGACACTCATACACACATACACTTATTATACACACACACACACACACCACACACACACACACACACACATATATACATACGCACACACACATGATCCACACTCCACCCTGTCGGCTGGGGCGTTAGAATGCACCAACTGCACCTCTGCAAAGGGGTAAGACTCCCCCAATGAGGCCACCTGTTGGCCATGGGTGGTGACCCATGATGCTTAAGGATAGAACCCAGGTGGTTGAGCAGTCCATGACTTGCAATACTCCACTTAGGACCTTACTTAGGCTAGACGGGCAGTCGGAGAGGCCCACTCCGATCAATCAGCTGGTCACGTCAAGCCCTAGCACCTATATGATTTTCTCAACCCTATTGCCCTTATGGCAAGCCCCAATCCTTTTTATTATATGGGTGCTAGAAGGCAGTGGCTGAGGGTCTACATGTCCTTGGGAATTACATTAAACTCTATTTAATGGTGAGGTTCCAGTTTTGGAGGTTTGGGGAATGTGGAGCACCCGTTCATCACTATTGCTCCCTGGACCACTCAGACCCGGAGTGGTAGTACCTGTTAGGGTCCCATCTATTGGTTAAATAGAAAAATGCATTTATAAAAAAATTGTATTATCCATTAAAAATTGATTTATTTCAAAACGTTATCGGCATTAAATAACCCACTGAGGTTGATATGCCGTAAAACAAAACAAAACCAAACCAAACATATATATATACATACATACACACATATGATCCACACTGTATACACATATAAGTACCTATATGGCGCCTTGATCTCATATGTCCACTTATCTATATAACTAACTCCTATACCTTTATATATACACATACACTTGGGTGCAGCATCATAGTGCCACTCTACCCAGGCAATGCCAGGTAGCCACTTCTAGTAATACAATAAAAAGTAAAATTAAAAGAAATAAATTTTGGTACAGAAGTTAAAAATAAGCCAAGAATCTATTTTGGATTTCATTTTCTCCTTTGCGGATGACGTGTCAGTTGAAAATCTGAAAATAGCCGAGGAATAAGAGGAGGGGGATAATCTGCAAAAACCAATCACCTGAAAAGTTCAATTCACAGATTTTTTCTTTTGCACTTTTTCTCTTGCTTTTTTTTTTTTTTTTTTTTGAGAACTGAATATTTACTTTGCAGTTCACTTTTTTCTTTGGAACTCATCAGTCTCACAAAAGAATGGATCCACGCATGGATCTTGACACAGGCTCAATCAAAGTTAAATGGATATCTGGCAGTTGCTAATGCTGCAGGTCTCCCCTCTTCATGGCATGAATTATGTCCACTGAAAAGAGAAAGGTGTCATATGACTTAGCATTAGTGTTCTTGCAAGAGTTGAATATAATGACAGTCTGCCTGAGGGACACTGTTACATAATAAATAGGCATAACTTATCATTTTTGTAAGGAAGTGTCGTTAGGAATTTAAATCAATTGAGAATAAATCTATGATCTCAATTTGTTACATAATGAATAGGCATAGCCTATCATCTTTGTAAGGAAGTATAGTATAGATTTTGAAGTTGCTCATGCTGCAGGTCTCCCCTCTCATGGTATGTATTATGTCCACTGAAAAGAGAAAGGTATCATATGATTTAGCATTAGTGCTGTTGTAGGAGTTGAACATAATAACAGTCTGCCTTAGGGACACTGTTACATAATGAATAGGCATAGCTTACCATTTTTGTAAGGAAGTATAGTATAGATTTTGAAATTAACTGTAAACTAAAGAATTACATGAAAAATCACTAAGAATTTGATAGACCAGTCTCAACCTAGAATTTGTCTAAAATGGGGCTCTCGTTGTTCTAGAGAGTCATGTGATCAGATGACTCTGGAAAAGTAGGATTAGAATTAGGGAAGATGCAGTTGATCACAGTACAGTAATGAGATAATTCAAGAAGTTTTGCTTGGATTGCAAGTTCAGGTAGATTTGAAACTGTGGATTTTGTGGCTGTGTCATGTATAGCCTTTTCTTAAATCAGTCTATAATGTTTCTATTCTATTCTATCTTCCATCGGGTTGTATTGAGGTCTCTTCTTCTTATCAGGTTGGTCATCTTTCATCAAAGATTTTCTGCTTCTCTGTGCATCTCATTTTTCTTGGTTTCCTGGAAACAACACAGAGGCATATTTTTGTGTATGTTCTTATTACCTTGAATTCCCAGTACATTCTTTACTGCACACATGTGAAAAGAGGTAGCACAGATGGAAAGATATGTCTACTTACCACGGCTGCTTGACCTCAATTCTGCTGATTCTATTTCTACTTTTCCAGCATACCCTGATCACATGACTCTCTGGGCCAATGAGAGCCCCATTCCAAATGAACCTGGAGTTGTTTATGAAATTTAATGATTTTCAAATTTTCAAACTACTCTCCATAACTTGCTAAAAATAATAGGCTCTGCCTATTCATTATGTAACATGTGCTCCAAAGTAATTTTGAATCTCACAGTCCAGTTGTAATTTTTAATACACATAAAATTCATGGAAATTATATCTACCAATTTATTGATACACATGAAGTTGATGAAAATCATTTCTATCAAACTATTAATACACATGAAGATCTATTAATAATGGAGGTTGTCTGTATTTCTGTCTGTAACAAAAACTACATTATAGCTCTACGCCACAGCTTACGTCACAATATTCTTATGCTATATACACCCAAAATTTGAGTAACCAATTTTAAAAATTGTTATTTACTATCGTCCTTTTTTTTTTCACAGTAAAAAGAAGTTAAATAAAAAAAAAAAAATATATAAAAAGTTTACAAATAAATAAATACCTACGATTTTGTGTAAAATTGATGTGGAAAATATTCAAAATAATTGTTTGATTATTACATGCACGCAACATTTTATTTGAGAGGGACGGGGCTCAGTTTTCATTTCAAATTGTTTTATTTTTATTTTTTTACTCCTTTAATAAATATGAGGATTTTGCTTACTTATGATACAAACCCTCTGATATTGAATTTTTAACTCAGGCAATATCTTTCAAAAATTAATTTTTACGACGCCCGGAGGGTGTTTTCTGTTGCTAGTAATAGAAATGATTTCTTAAACAAATCATGTATATATATTTACCAACTCCTCTGTATGAGCAGGATGTGACACAAGGTCAATTTTTTAAGTGGAGTTGAACTGGTTTGAATTCAAGAGTTTTCCCTCTACTAAACTGGTTGCCTAACCAAAGTTAAAGAGACCCGTCTGCCCCACTATTTTACCCATAGCTAGAGGAAGAATAGTCTGATTCATACCTTTCCCAAGGGTATTAGCACTATATGAAATGCAAACAGGCTCATCCAAGATTTGAACTTATCTTATCATGTTCATTTCCTATGACAATAACCATTACACCACAGACCTCATACCTTTCCCATATGTGAAATGCAAACAGGCTCATCCAAGATTTGAACTTATCTTATCATGTTCATTTCCTATGACAATAACCATTACACCACAGACCTTGACAAATCATATGATTCATACAAGGGTATTAGCACTATGTGAAATGCAACAGGCTCATCCAAGATTTGAACTTATCTTATCATCTTCATTTCCTATGACAATAACCATTACACCACAGACCTTGAACAAATCATATACATAAAAAAAAATAGATTTAGCATTAAATAACCCACAAGGGTTAATATGTCATTAAACCAAACAATCAACCATCTATATTTAAATAACTAGCAGATATATGCACCCACCGGATGCAAGTATTTAAGTTTTAACTTTAAAAGTCCTATATCACCTCTTTCCACCCGTCCGGAAGTCTCATTCATTTTTCTAATCTACCCCAAACAATAGCCTTTGTTTAAATGTAATATTAAACATATTTAAAGTCTTTGATTTAAGGGAAATAACAGGTAACTTTAGATGCAAAGGCCATTTTTAGCCATTTTCTTATATATCCTTATAGGAATGAGGCTCTGGACTTAGAAAATTCTCAACAGGATGTTAAGAGAAAATATAATATTAAATTAGAATGGCTAATGAAACTAAATAAGAATACAGATAAAAATATTTGAAACAGAGGGGGGTATAATCAAAAAATAGAACAACTGAAATGTACTCTTCCATCACTCCTGTCTTTCATTACTAAATTTTCCTAATCTAACTATTTAGTTAATTCAGGAAGTAAAGAATGAGATTAATTATTTCTTCTTGTTAATGGATTTCTTTTTAGATTTATTTACGAGATTTTTGCTCTTATTCATTAAGATAAAATCAATTAGAAATCAATAATACCAAGCACATATTTATTAAAATCAAATTTTTAATATCAATATACAAATGAGCCTTTCCATTTACACTGTAAACCTCTATCTTGTTGTATATATAAATATAATTGCATGTTATTTGTATGTAGATAAGGCCAACAGTATTAATAATGTAAAACAATTTTATTAATAATTGGGGTTTATGGGGTAGGAAAACTTTTTGTAACCTATTTTTGCCTAAAATGAGTTCTACAGCTTCCCTACTCTAAAAATTGGTTTATAAATGTATTTTTGCCCCTGGAATCCATAAATGCTATCAAAAAAGTTTTAAAGTCAACCAATTTTAAGTTATTGATGATTTATGCTTTTTTCATAGCAAGATCAATATCCCAATGTGGCACTGCATCTACAACAAAAAAATGTTCTATTATCATTTCACATATATTGAACATTATTTGTACCAAAAAGATAGTTTGATTGGGGGCGGGGGGTATATAGAATAATCAAGCTAAGTTCCAATTACTATCGAATTGGTAGGACTCGGCAACAAGCAGTGGTAACTTAAATACGAATCTGTCTTGCTGCAACCCTACTGCAGAATGACAGGGTATTTATGAAAGTCCACAACATCATAGAAACCAAGCAGATAATCAGAACTCAAGGAATGGAATCACCCAAATACATGAATGGACCATTCTTGATTTCCATAAATACCAACTGTCTTGGGCACTGCTTCAGTTGTGCTTAGCCAGTTGCTGTTGTTCAAACCAACAGTTGACTGACTGACTCAATAGTTTAGCGTTAACATAGTCCACATCTGGAAAAAATTCAGAAAAATTGAAGGAGGTGGGTGACAATTTTTTTTTTCTGGATGATTTGACATGGAATTACCTTGTATTTTTCTTTTAAAATAACCATGTGATTTTCATGGGAACAGGAACTACACTTTGATTGTTAGAAATGTGGAAATGAGGTGTTGTAATTCTTTAAAAAAATTTAATTTCCTGTTTTTTCTTTTAGGTGAATGATTACTGGGGTCCATCCAAAAAGTTGTTGGGTGACATGACATTTTTGACTCAACTTAAAGAATATGACAAAGATAATATACCGGTAAGTAATACACGTGTGTCACTATGTGTTACATATTATGTGCTGTCATGGGTTGTTGACAAGACCCTGTAGTTTATTTAAAATAGGTTCATTGGAGTTGAAAGTGTAGGAGGGTAGATTTCCATTGAAAAAATACCAGAACTGTTGGTAACCCCATCTGAGAACACTGATATTTTGCACCCCAAAAATAATTGGGGGGTTAAAATCAAGTGACCTGAAAAAAATCAGAAAGTTTTGAATTAAAACTACTGATGCATTATAAAATTCATTGATTGATAAATCAACACTGATAATTTCATTAAAATCAGATAATTCTCTCAATTTTCATAATTTTTTTTCAATCAGGGGTGGGGGTAAATTTATTTTGTAAAATACGGATCTGACATCTTTGGCAATACCTACCTAATTCCAATTGTCTGCCAAAAGCTCAATGGCTGACCCAAGCTGAGATATTCATGCGCTGATTTGGCAGGGACCAGTATTGAAGCTGGAACCTTGCGTTTCCCATCTACTGTTACTATTCCAATATTAATAATACTGAATTATAATTAATCTTGAACCTATTTAAAATTCTGTGAGAGGAT
The DNA here is from genome assembly GCA_023376005.1 of Doryteuthis pealeii. NCBI lineage: Eukaryota > Metazoa > Mollusca > Cephalopoda > Myopsida > Loliginidae > Doryteuthis > Doryteuthis pealeii. The sequence continues at coordinate 43,607,040 of CM042168.1, forward strand.
TTTTTTTTTTTTAATTTTTAATTCAAAAAAAATTTTTTTTTTTCTTCTAAAAAAACAAAAGATAACAAATTTAATTATGTAAACAGAATTTTTTAATTCAATGGTTGAAACGTTTTTTTGAATTTGCTGAATTTTGTTTTGGATGTTTTTAAATGTTCAGCTTGGAAATTAATAATTATAAATACAAACATTTGCAAAATTTCAGTTGACATGTCAGAATCGGATATAACGTGATGCATTTAATTTAATCTGTAATTACTGTTAATTAACTTTAATTCCAACTTTTAAATCTTAACAGAGTTATTTGCTAATGCCAGCATTTATGTATATATATATATATATGGTTAATTTTATGAATCACTCTCTAATCAGAATCCATTAACATAAACATTTTTACATTAAGTCAAAATTAGCTACCAAAATTTCTAAACAGAAAGCCAACGACTAACAGTTAGTATATAAATGTACTTGGACTACTATAATTTATATAATTAATCCAAACAAAATGGGTAAGTCAGCTGTATTTCTTGAATATCAACCCATTAGAATTCTTAGTTTCATTATTCTTTTATGCTAAAAAAAAATAGTTAATATATTTCTTATAACCTTGTCATATATATATATATATATATATATATATATATATATATATATATATATTATGTATATTATCATAAAATGGATACAAGAGATAACCTACTCGAGTTTCACCATAAGGATCTTCAGGGTTAAATCCACTGAATTAATCGAGACACTGATTAATAGCAGCCAATTTCATGTGTGTGCTCATTGCATTGAACACACACATGAAATTGGCTGCTATTAATCGGTGTCTCGATTAATTCAGTGGATTTAACCCTGAAGATCCTTGTGGTGAAACTCGAGTAGGTTATCTCTTGTACCCATTTTATAATAAATTTGCTCTACTTAGTATTGAGCACTTTGTATTTGTTATATCGCTGACTTACCCCCCTGAATTCCACACTTACTAACCATCGTGACCAAATTCACCGGTAAGTCAACTTTTCCTTTATAATATATATATATATATATATATATATATATATAAGCAATAGGGTTGGGACAATCATATAGGTACTAGGGCTTGAACTGGTCAGCCGATTAATGGGAGAGGGCCTTTCCGTCTAGTGTAAGAAGGCGAAACCACCCGGATTCCGTCCTTAAGCACCCATGGCCAACTTAGTTCTAGATTTATATATTTAATAGCTCAATTCTTTCAATAATTACTACCTAAATTCATGACCCTTCCTTCCAATGCATTTTTATACTAAAATAACTTCCATTGCATTATTTGCATACAGTTATAAGGTATAAAAACATTTCACATAGTGCTAATCCCCTTGGGAAAGGTATGTATCCAACTACTCTCTTGCTAGCTATGGGTAAATAGTATGACAGACTGGGCTCTTTAATCTTGGCTAGGTAACCAGTCTAAAAGAAAGAAAACTCTGAATTCTAACCTGTTAAAACTCAAGAACCCCCTCTGATCAATTGGCTGGTCATGTCAAGCCCTAGCACCTATATGATTGCCTCAACCCTATTGCCCTTATGGCAAGCTTCAGCCCTTCTTATTATATGGGTGCTAGAAGGCAGTGACTGAGGGTCTTCGGGTCTTGGAAATAGCGTTAAACTCTATCTGATGTTGAGGTTCCAGGTTTGGGGAAAGTGGAGCACCCCTTTATCTCCATTGCACCCTGGTCCACTCTGACCTGGAGTGATAATACCATCTATGGGTTAAATAGAAAAACATGAGCTTATAAAAAAAATTGAGTATCCATTCAGAATTAATTTTTTTCAAAAATTTTTCGGCATTAATTGACCCACTGAGGTTTATATGCCGTAAAATAAACAAACCAAACCAAACCAAACCAAAACCACTTAAGAAATTGACTGTGTCACATCCTGATCATGCAGAGGGATTAGTAAATATATATGATATAAAAACTATTAACTACAAGAGTATAAATATAGATACACAATGTATATTATTCTGTAACCTATAGGCATAAAATAAAATGGACGCACGTGGTGCAATGGTTAAAGTCATGGGAAATGGACTCATCGCCCTGAGTTCAAATCCTGGACGTGGTAATTGCATTTCACTTAGCGCTAATACCCTTGGGAAAGGTATGAATCCTTCTCTCCCTTCAGCTATGGATAAATAGCAGGGCAGACTGGGCTCTTTAACGTTGGTTAAGCAACCGGTCGAGGAGAAGGAAAACTCTGCTTAAGAAATTGACCTAGTGTCATATCCTGCTCGTGTGGAGTTGTTGGTAAATATATATAGGCATAAAATAAACCCAGATGGGTTGATATGCCATTAAAATCCATCAACCAATCAATCAACTATCCTTCAACCTGGGCAATGCCAGGTAGCCCTTCTTGTATAAACTAAAATCACGTATGAGTTTCTGTGCTTGTCTTCATCAATAATTTTCACCAAGCTCATTATTTCACCATTCAACTTGCAAGCATATCGCAGCCACTCACTCATCGACCCCTCCCGCTCGTCAACCCCTCCCGCCATCCTTCTCGATTTCCCATTGTCTGTACCGAGGTTTCTACAATGAGAGTGACAGTGACGTTTGATTCTGGTGCAATTTTGACAGCAGCCTGTTATTGTTTCAATCAGGAAGACATCTATCAAAACGTCTGTACTCTAAGGGCAGGGCACGTACTTCTGCATTCTTTTTATCGGACACATTTTGAGAAAAAAAATGATATCTTCCATGATCTCCATGAATCTGTGATGCCACTGGGTGCTGAGGAAATAAACCTTATGCCAAACTTGTTTTAGTTCAATGCAGTTTCACCCATAAATAACTACACCCCAACCAAATTTTTAATAAAAATTTAGTATTTCTTGTAAACTAAACATCTATATATATATACTAGCTAAAGTACCCGGTCCATGACCGGACTAAAATGAAATTTGGATAACCAGGGAGTGAGAGAGAAAGTGGAAGACAGTAGTTAGAGAGGGGGTAAGAGGAAAATAATTCTTGAAACTAAAATCATTGAGAATTTGTATATTTCAGGATTTGTATTTTCTGTTTTATAGTTTAAAATTATTTCATATTATTATAAACAAATTGAAAGTATTCGTTTGTATATTTGTTTATTATTGTTTTAAATTTTTTGTACATGACAACAATTCACATTTAGTTCTTAATTGCATGTTGAGTTTAAAAAGAAGCTGAGAATCGAAAATTTAAATTCTTCGTATTGCAATATCTATTTTTGCTAAAACCTAAGATAGTATTATAGGGACCACCAATTGATCAGTTTAGGCCATCTTGAATAAAACGGAAATATTTTGTTATTATTTATAATTAATTGATTTTTCATAGAATTTTAAAAAACTCTTATCGTAACTTGTTTTAGCTACGTTAATTTTCAGTTGATTTAACAGTGCAAAAATGAAAACATTGTTTTTCAATCATAATTTTCATTATTTCCGTAAGCTGAAAAAAAGTTAAAAAATCATCAGGAGTTTATTTAATGTTTTTTCTTTCAAATGGAAAAAAATTTTTCAAGAAAATATTAATTTTTCTGCAAGTTTCATAGTGTTAAATATAGGGGGGGGGGGTAAATTTCACAGGGTAAAATTGGTGGTACCTAGTATTTTAAAAACATTGTTTAAAAACGTTTTGGTGGACCTGATTATCTGGACTCCCCCCCCCCATTTTTTTTCCCTTCAGTTGATTATTATCGATTACACACCAATCTATCAGATTGAAAAAAAAATTCTTAAAAGTTCTTTATTATTTGAGTATTCACGGGTGCTCATTTCCTCGTATAAGTTTATAGTAAATTGATCCCCATATCGGAACCGCTTGAACCGAACCCAAATTATTTATTTATTTTCCCATTAAACTACCCCCCTAACCCCCCTACCCCCCTAGTTAAAATTAAGTTTTATTACAAAATTTATATTAATTACAAAACATCAATTTTCATAAAAGTTCAAATGTCACCTATGAAATCTCTATTTAAACATGCCAATTTTTCAGAACTGAAAAGTTGCACTATAAACTCAGCAATGTTTATTGACTTCACAATAAAGAGTAAAATCATGAAACTTAAAATTTAATTTGTAAGGCAAATTCTGAGGAATATTTTAAATTGTATTTTGAATAATAATTTAAATGTTGGTTGTTAGTTGTTTTGTTTTATCAACTTTTCGGGTAATTTACTAACGAATCATGTGATTTTGATAAACAAAGCGCTTACAATTTTTCGTACTTACATATAATTTTTTTTTTTAAATGTTCCAATAACTGGATATTGTCAGATAAACTTGAAATAAATTTCGTCTTACAAATAATTGACTACTTATCTCCAGTCGGGCCTTCGACTAAAGATAAAACACCGGATTTTGTCCACATTAGTAACCTTTGTTTTTGTTGTTTTTTTATCGTGGTTTGAGAAAATAATTAGTTAACGAACCAAAAGAAAAACAGTTTCTAAGGAAATTCGTCAATCTTATTGTTATTTTTAACCCTTTAAAACTCTAACAATAAAAATTAAATAAATAAATTAAAGAATTAAAAGTCATTTTATTCGAATGAAAATCTTAGTTTAATTTATACAAATATGTAACCGTACTTATGACGTAAACTGATTTTCATGATACTGTTATTTACGGATTAAAATATTTTTTAATAATGTAACCGTAAAGCGTGCATTTTGATTTTCTACAATTTTTATGCATTACAAAAATTAAAATTAAAATGAGTGTACTGTACAATTTAAGAATATGGACAAACTCGCTGTAAAAAATAATTTAATCTATAAAAACACATACAAATTACATATTCAGAAAGACTAAGAGATTCCGAACTGCCGTATTCGTATTATCGCCTATACGTAGTATTTTTTTTTTTTAACTCGCTGTAAAAAAAAAAAAATCTATAAAAACACATACAAATTACATATTCAGAAAGACTATTTCATCTTATTACTAAAGATATAAATATTTTAAAGATTAAAATCCTAAATAGGTAAGAGATTCCGATCTGACTGATATAGACTGCACTGCTTGTATCGCAATAATCATAGGCAGCGTGGCTATCCGAAGCCATTTTTTAATTTTTTAACTCGCTTTAAAAAATGATTCAATTAATAAAAACTCACACAAATTACATATTTTGAAAGAGTATTTTCTTATCTTTCTAACGATATAAAAATTATTAAAGACTGGACCATAAATAGGCCATAGATTCGGAGCTGAACGGCTTAGACTGCAAAATTAATTCATTAAAATCAAAATTTAGCTGCTGTTATCGCTTTAACAATAAGCAGGCAGAGACAATATTTTATTATCAGGAGGGGCTGATATACGGACAGTTCCGCAAATTGGGTGATTTTGGATTAATTAATCGATTATATCCCTTAATCAATAAAAATCAATAACCAAATTTGGAATTTTTCTTAGTTAGAACGATATCAATGTGTATGCAAGATTTTGAATCTGAGTGACCTCCCGTTTTTTTGTTATACGTCGACACGTACATACCAAAATCTCTGTTTTATATATTAGATATATATATATATATATATATATATAATATATATATATATATATATATATATAAGTTTTGTTGAATTGAACAGACAAATCCTGTCTGACAAGTCTTTCATTGATCCGTTCCAATCTTCAGGCCATCCTTCTGGTGTCAGGGTAGAACTGGTATAACAGTCCACCAAAGGTTTCAACACTAGCGCTTTCAGTAATACACTTTGCCATCCTCAGGTGGGAAATGATGGAATAGTTTTCATGTCTCGTTTTTAACGAGAATGAGTAGTAGCAAGGAATTAGTGGGAGGTAATATCAATTGGTAGTGGGAGGTTTTTGGAATGGTAGTAGTTTGAACAAAGCAGTGGTGATTTTTTGGAGGCGGGGGCACAGGTTGTGATAAGGGGAGGGGGAATAATGGAAGTAATGTATATTGAGGTCAATGTAGGCAGAAAATTATAAGCATTTTAGGATATGTTGACTTACTTCAAAGTTTATTTTGTTTAGGGTAGGTTTTTTTTGTTTTATATATAAAGCTTCAATTATTTGAAGTTTTTGTTTGTTTTTTTCTCTATGTAGTGTGTGTGTATTTTCAGTTAGAATTTTGCGGTAGGTAGAGGGGGGGCATGAATGTGTTTTAAGATGTTGATTAATGGAGCTGGAATCTGATAAGTGTAGGGTTAATCTACGTGATAATGTAGTCGTCATGTGGCCAATATATGTATTATTGATTTTGGAGAGACAGTCTCCTACGGTACATTTAAATTCATACACGATATTGGTCTCATTAAGACAGGTAGTTTTGGGGGAGGTGTTGTTGCAGGTGACCAGATTTGTAGTTTTGAATTTTTTGTAATAAATGATTAAATTGATTTTTCCGTTAGTGTCAGTGGAAGAGACATTGTTACGTATTAATTTTTTTAATGCATTTTCGTCCAGTTTATAATTTTGGTGCATCTGATTACAGTAATAGATGTTTTGGTTAGGGCTATTGGGTGTGCTATTGTTTTCATTATGGTAAATATTATGGAGGGTTTTTCGGATTTGTTCATCAACAAAATAGTTGGGGAATTCATTATTGATGAGAGTTTGCTTAATATTTTTTATTTCGGAAAAGAATATTGTTTTAGAAGAAGAAGTAAGTTTTGCGCCGTTTATCAAGTTTTTTTATAATGGCTTTTTTTATATTGTGCAGAACATTCACTCTTGTAGTTGATAATACAAGAATTGATGGAGGTAGGTTTTTTATATGGGGAAGTAGTGAATTTGTTGTTGTTAGAGTCTATCATGACGTCAAGGAATGGAAGTTTATTGTTTGTGTTAAGTTCATATGTGAAATTTAGTACAGAGTGTTGTTGAAATGTTCGTTGTAGTTCGGGGAGTTCATTTACATTGTTAACAACGTAGCGAACATAGATTCTGGTTTTTTTTATAATGTTGAATGCTTTGTTTTCTAGGTGGGCCCTATAGAAATTGCTAAATGTCGGACCCAAAACTGACCCAATCGAGATACCGTCAGTTTGGGTGTATAAACTGCCTTGGTGGCTGTAAAAAGGAACTTCAGTTGTACAGCAGAGGAGGAGCTTTTTAAGGATGTTAGGGTCGATTTTAAGAGGTGGATATTCCGGATTGTTGTAGATGTTTTGTATTATGATGTCAATGGTTTCTTTGACTGGGACGTTTGTAAAAAGGTTTTCGACGTCAAGTGAAGCGATCAGTTGGTGATTTGGTGTTGAAGTGTGTAGAATTTCAATTAGTTCATTTGTAGATTTCAGACTGTATTTGGTGGGCATATATGGCGTAATGAGTTGGTTGATAAGTTTTGTTAGAAGGATGGTCCGAAGATTGGATCAATGAAGAACGGATCAATGAAAGACTTGTCAGACAGGAATTGTCTGTTCAATTCAACAAAACTTGTATAAAAGAAAAAATGCTGCCATAATACACTTATATATATATATATATATGTGTGTGTGAGAATGGGAAATGAATCCGACAATATGAGAAAAAAATGAGTAAAGAAAAAAAATGCAGATGGATAAAAATGAATTTTATCGATATCACTTTTAATCAATATTACTTACACATGTGTTTTGGTCTGTTTATCAAAATGTATACAGATTTACGTTATTATTATTATTAAAATAATCAGATGGAGTTGAAATGATGATGATAATCATTTTTCCTATTATTATTATCATCATCATTTCAACTCCAGCTGCTTCCTTGTAGGGTGCTGCTTCCACGACTTGTTCAAGACCGCACACAGCATTCTTGTACAACTCCCATCTAGCTTATTCTCAAGGGGCCTCGTTAGGATCCAAGTGGTGCAGCCATATAACAGCACTGTTTTAACCACAGCTTGGAAGAATTGTTGTTTTAGCTTGTCAGTGAGATCGGATTTCCATATGACTGATAGTCTGTTTATAGCTGACCAGCTAAACATACTAGGATTTTATTATTATTAAAGTTGTCCCATCATGGTGTATTGGTTAGCAAGCTTGTCCCACAGATCCATTACTACTGAATAATGAGTTGTATATCTGTATCTATTAATAATGGAGATTCGCTTCCGGTTTTTGTCTGTAACAAAAACTGCATCACTGCTTACGTCACATTACCCAACACATAATCCAACGTCATAACATAGAATAAATATACTCAAAATGTGAGCATGCAACATTAGACAATCCTCATTATTTCAATAAATTGATGCCGGTGTTATATATTTATATATAGATTGTTTTATTCTAATATGATATTTAAAGTTATCGGAACTGTTTCTATTTCAAATTGTCTTTCTTTCTTTCTTTTTTTTACTCCTTTAATAAATTTGACGATTTTACATATTTAAGGTACACACTCTATGACATTGAATTTTCAGCTTCCGATCCCCTCAGGCAATATCTTTCAAAAATGTATTTTTACATCGCTCGGAGGGTGTATTTTTATTTTGCTGGTATTTCTAATTATTGGGACATGTTTGTGTATTCTTTCTTTTTAATACCATAGATATGTAAGTAAAAAGTATGGGCAGTGGAGTGAACTATTGTTGGTATCAGCTGAACAGTGAAGGAACGTATACACTTTTCACTTGCACTAGACCAGGGAGATTGTTTTTGCTGAGATGGACCGGCATACCTACCATCAGCTACTAGATGTTTTACTGCACAGATCAGATTACCTAAGCTGTGTATCTTATGCACTGAGTTGGTGAGGACCAGTATCGCACCTGGAACCTTGCGATTCCTAGGCAAATGCTCTACTAAGTGAACTAAAATAGATTCATTCATCTTGTCTTTTCATCCATTTGGGTTCCCTGGTGGCTGAGTTTAGGGTAGGTCGATTTTAGAACTGTAGTCTTCCATGTGCTTAAAGTTGTGTTACATAATTATTAGATTACTAATACTTATGTACAGTAGTGTAGAAACCAAAATGGCTGTTATAAGTTCAGCCGGTGGCCTTGAAGGATTGAATGACAAGGCTTGACCTCAGTCCTAATCCTCCTTCCGGTGGATATCGTGAGAATCGGTGGAGAAGACCCTCTTCCGGTTTTGATTAGAAAGAGATTTTAGTTAGTATCAGCCAAACCACGACGGTAGTCAGTTGTGTTATGCTGACTCAATCTGCGCAGGTAGTCTGGTGGGGATTTCGAAATAAAATATGATCTAAGTAAATCAAAGTCTTGTGTTATTATCTAAAAACTACCAATGACGCAGGGCTTCTGATAAAGAGAAATCCCCATTGGAAGACCAGACATGAAGTCCCAAAGACGAAGTCCAGATGCTAGAAGAAGAACGTAATATACAAAAGATGAACAGAGGAAAAATAGAAGTAAGAAAGGAAAGAAGGGTATACAACAGTTGCAAATCTATTAATAATGGAGATTCGCTTCCGGTTTTTGTCTGTAACAAAAACTATGTCACTGCTTACGTCACATTACCCAAAATCATCATAACATAGAATAAATACACTCAAAATTTGAACATGCAACATTAGACAGTCCTCATTGTTTTTTTAAAACAAGTTCTAATAAATACATGACTGGTATTATATATCTATATATAGTTTGTTTTATTTTAAAACATTTTTAAAGTTTACATTTCAAATTGTTTTATTTTTTAATCCTTTAATGAATTTGATGATTTTCCTTACTTAGGGTACAAACTCGCTGACATTGAATTTTTTACTCCCACCCCTCAGGCAATATGTTTGAAAAATCTATTTTTACATTGCCCAGAGGGCGTTTTTTATTTTGCTAGTTAACATAAAGAATTACTACACAAAATGTTCTTCAAATCTTTGCCTTCGTTTGAGGAAATAAATTTCAATCTTTTAAAATGTGTTCACTGTTACAGCTTAATTAATGAGGTAAAAAGCAGCATATCATACTCTTACTATATAAATTTTATTTTTTAATTATATTCAAGAATATAAATTAAATCTTTATAATTTATTATTTTTGCTCAAAAAGCAAGGTTGTGTGATTGTGAATGTATACATATATTTACTTTGTTGTTAGTTGTTTTATTTTTGTTTCCTCCGGCCATACATATTCACACAACTGCCCTTTATATATGTATCGATAGATCTCACAACCCTCGGTCTGCACGTGCAGATGTTGTCATAAGTTTTTACTTTTATTTTTAAGTGATCGTTGCCTTGCAGGGTAACCAAACATTCCATTTTACGATTCCAGTCTCTTCCGCTTTGATCGTTCCATGTTATTAAATGATTTCCCACTTTAAAGTTTTCTCTCCTGAAGCGTCGTCGAATCGGTTTGTTTTTAATGTCTTCCTGCATCAGGGAGAAAATGTAAGAGTCTTCAATTAATCCGAGCAAAATGTCCCTCCAATGGAAAGTTCCCAGAAGTGCTTTCCGGGCTGCCATTACTCACCCTGGAATTTCCTGTTAATGAACTCAAGAAGACATTTACTCTAATTCCAATATCACTTGCCATTTTTCCCTCTTTTCTACGAGGGGTGCTCTGAAAGTAATGCCTCCTTTTTATTTCCACAAAAACTACAACAGAGTAGAGGAAACTCAATAAAACTGTGGATAGGGCAAGTTTTCAGCTACAAAACACTGTTTTATCCTCATGGTACCATTTTAGCTAGTGATGAATAAGAGAGGTACTCCAAAAGTAATGCCTCTTGTTTTTTTACACAGAAACTACAACTGATAGAGGGGACACAATAACACTGTTGGATAGAGCAAGTTTTCAGCTAAAAAAACACTGTTTTATCCTCATGGTACCAACGGCTTAGTAATATTATGGGTTGGCCACTTAAACACATCTATTTTTTTTATGTAACAAGAAGTTAACTAATAAGTGTACACATTAATAAATACCTACGATTTTGTGTAAAATTCATGTGTAAAATATTCAAAATAATTATATAATTAATAATTAATAGATGCACACAACATGTTATTTTAGGTGGACAGATCTAAGTTTCTATTTGGAATTGTTTGATTATTTTTTACCCCTTTGCTTTGTTTTGTTTTACGACATATCAACCCTGTGGGTCATTTAATGCCGACAAAGTTGTGAAATAAATTCATTCTTAATGCATAATACAATTTTGTTTATAAACTTATGTTTTTCTATTCAACCCATAGATGGGACTCTAACAGGTACTACCACTCCGATCAGAGTGGACCAGGGAGCAATGGTAATGAAGGGGTGCTCCACATTCTCCAAACATCCAGAACTGGAACCTCACCATCAGATAGTTTAACATCATTCCCAGGACATGTAGACCCTCAGCCACCGCCTTCTAGTACCCATATGATAAAAAGGATTGAGGGTTGCCATAAGGGCAATAGGGTTGAGGCAATCATATAGGTGCTAGGGCTTGACGTGGCCAGCCGATTGATCGGAGGAGGCCTCTCCGACCGCCCGTCTAGCCCAAGATAGGGCCAAAGTGGAGTATTACAAGTCATGGACTGCTCAGCCACCTGGGTTCTATCCTTAAGCATCACAGGTCGCCACCCACGGCCAACAAGTGGCCCCAATGGGGGAGTCTTACCCCTCTGCAGAGGTGCAGTCGGTGCATTCTAACACCCAGCCAACAGGGCGGTTTACCCCTTTAATAGACTTGATGATTTTACTTATTTATGATAAAAACCCTCTGACAATGCCCTATTGATGGGGCTAAGAATGTGTTGACTGCATCTCCTGCAGAAGTGTAGACCCCCTATCACCACTGCAAAAAGAGGTGTCCTTAGTATGACACTATACTACATCTGATGGTGAGACTTCAGTTCTGGAGCTCTGGAAGTGTGGAGTACCCCTTCATTGCCATTATCCCCAGGTCCACTCTTTTAGCCAGTGATGAATTAGTATTTTATCTTATTGATAAGAGAGAGTATTTATATATAGATGAATATTATAGAAGTAAGATGAGGAAATTAATCCGTATATATATATAAAGGATTTGTGTGGATAGAAGATGAAGGATGTTTTCTATGCATTGAATTAGAAAAATGTATGGGAAAAGGTTCTTTACCATTAGTTGTGTGGCATTTGTATTTGAAAGTTGATGGCGTTATTATTGCATGCGAAAGCAAAAATTAATGATCAGAATACGTGAATAATTCAATGCATACAAAACACCCTTCATCTTCTCTCCACAAAAATCCTTAGTCCTGAAGAAGGTTTCCACTGTAAAACCGAAATACTCAAGTATCGACAATAAATATTCCATCCATAATAACATCCTGTGTTTGTTTTCTAAATTTTCTTCACGTAAAATATTATGATAAATAATGTAATATATAATGGAAATATCATAATGATATATACTTGCTAATATATTTTTTCTAAAAAGAAATTATATAAAAATGTCTCTGTTATTTTGTTTGTGGAAATAGATTGGAGGCATTACTTTTGGAGCATCCCTGGTAACCTGATTTTTTTTTTTTTTTTCCTTTTCCTTCTAATATCATAAGTACTGTATTTATCTTTCAGCATCACGTCATGGTGAAAATCCGCAGCGATTATCTCACCAACCCTGAGTTTGACCCGTCTAAGGTTGCCAAAGCTTCATCCGCAGCTGAAGGCCTCTGCAAATGGATCACCGCCATGGAGATCTACGATAATGTCAGCAAAGCCGTTGCCCCCAAAAAGATAAAGCTAGCCGAAGCCGAGACGGCACTGCAAAAGACAATGGAAAATCTTCAATCCAAACAGGCCGAACTGGCGGCCGTCGAGAAACGCTTGGCTGACATCAAAGCCAATTTCCAGAAAATGACGGACAAAAAGATCGAGCTCGAAAATAACGTTGACTTGTGCGGTAAGAAACTGATGCGAGCAGAAAAGCTGATTGGCGGACTTGGTGGAGAAAAAGATCGCTGGACGCAAGTGGCTGCCTCACTGCAGGCGACATACGACAATTTGATTGGAGATGTTCTTGTTGCTGCTGGTGTGATTGCCTACCTTGGCCCCTTCACGTCTGCATTCAGAGAAAACTGTACAACTGACTGGGTTCAGTTTTGTAAGGTAAGAGGGTTGTTTTGTTTTTGTTTTTTGATTTGACATTGTTTTGCCACTACCGTTCACATCCATACATTAACACATACCTACACATTTACACATTGTAAACACTTTTTCTGTTGTTGTTGGTAACTGACTTGTTCCTGTGACCCATGTAATTGGGCTGTACATGCGTACAAGTCATGTGAACACCGGGTCCCTTTGATGTGTCTTTGGATCAATTGAAAATATTTTAACCAACGGACACACAGTAAAGACGCATCTCCGATCTCGCCATAGCTGAACATTTTTTTATCTCCTCTTATTTACAATCTGTTGAGAAATTTGAACTTTTTCCTTTGTATTATTTTGTAAACTTGTTCGTTAATACTTAATATGAGTTTTAATATTCTCAATAGCTTTTCAATAACTCGTGAAACCTTCCTCTGACTCTTTCACTTAACTTTTGTGGCATTAAACAGACATTTTACTGTTTTATGTTATTGTTTTGCCACTACCATTCACATCCATACATCAACACATACCTACACATTTACACATTGTAAACCCTTTTTCTGTTGTTGTTATTGGTAACTGACTTGTTCCTGCGACCCGTGTAATTAGGTTGGATATATGGCTGTACACGCGCACAAGTCGCGTGAACACTGCATCACTTTGCCACGTCTTTGGATCAAGATGTATCTCTCATCTTTCCATAGCTGAACATCTTTTTACCTCCCCTCTTATATTTTGGTCTGTTAAGAAATTTGAACTTTTTCTTTTGTATTATTTTGAAAAATAAATTGATTCGGCATTAAAAGACTTGAAAAGCAACCATAAAAACTGTAAAACAATCAGCTAACAAACCATGTATATATAATAAACCCGCACAAATATATGATACACATGCATATATATGATGCACACACACACACACCACCCTGTTGGCTGGGGCGTTAGAATGCACTGATTAACCTCTGCAGAGGGGTAAGACTCCCCCAATGAGGCCACCTGTTGGCTGTGGGTGGCACTTGTGATGCTTAAGGATAGAACCCAGGTGGCTGAGCAGTTCATACTTACAATACTCCACTTTGGCCCTATCTTGGGCTAAACGGGTGGTCGGAGGCCCTCTCCGATCAATCGGCTGGCCACGTCAAGCCCTAGCACCTATATGATTGCCCCAACCCTATTGCCCTTATGACAACCCCCAACCCCTTTTTATCATAAGGGTGCTAGAAGCGGTGACTGGGGGTCTACATGTTCTGGGAATGACATTAAACTCTATCTGATGGTGAGGTTCCAGTTCTGGAGAATGTGGAGCACCCCTTCATCACCATTGCTCCCTGTCCACTCTGACCCGGAGTGGTAGTACCTGTTTGGGTCCCATCTATGGGTTAAATAGAAAAACATGAGTTGATAAACAAATTTTTATTATGCATTAAGAATGAATTTATTTCACAATTTATCGGCATTAAATGACCCACTGAGGTTGATATGCCATAAAACAAAACAAACCAAACCAAACCTTGATTACAGCAAATAAACCCCTATACATTTTTGAATACCTAATTACCAATAGAAGTATTCGGCATAAAATAACCCAAGGGGTTGACATGCCGTAAAACCCAACCAACCAAACCAAACCAAACCATGCACACATATATATAATACACATGCACACACATGTATAATCCACGCACATATATATATATATATATATATATATATATATATATATATATAAAACAGATGCACACACATATATAATACACATACCCACATACATATAATGCACATGCACACACACACACAGATGCATATTTATGTAATACACAAACATGATATATGCACACACACACACACACACATAATATTCACACATATACACATATATGGAGGCGCATAGTCTAATGGTTAGAGTTGTAGGAAATGAACTCGTCGACCTAAGTTCAATTCCTGGACAAAGCTGTTTGCATTTCACATGGTGCTAATACCCTTGGCAAAGGTATGAATCCAATTCTCCCTCCAGCTATGGGTAAATAGCACAGCAGACTGGGCTCTTTAACCATGGCTATGTAACAAGTCTGGGAGAAGGAAAACTCTGAATTCAAACCTGTTAAACTCCGCTTAAGAAATTGACCTTGTGTCACATCCTGCTCATGCGGAGGGGTTGGTAAATATATATATGTATAGTGCACACACACACACACACACACACACACACACATATATATATATAAAACACACATACCTATATATATATATATATACACATACATACACACATATATATATATAAAATACATATACACACACACACACACACACATGTAAAACACACACACACACATATATAAAACACACATACACACACATATATATATATAAAATACACACACACACACACACACACATATATATATATATATATATATATATATATAAAACACACATACACACATGTGTGTGTATATATATATATATATATATAAAACACGCACACAATATATAATACACTCACACACACACATATATATATATATATATATATATATATATATATATATAAGACACAGATGCACACACATATATATAATCCACAACAAAATTTGTATGTTTAATTTTGATCAAACTGAAACACTTCAGTTTTATTTTCTCTTGGTGAATTTGCAATTTAATCTCAGCTTTCTAAACCGAACTGTCTAACATTGCTTGTTCAATATCTGAAATATAAAGAAATAGTTTAGTGAGAAACTCTGATGTTAACAAAAGACAAATTTATACTTTTTTTCTTTGTTCCCAAAACAAAATGAAAAGATATAATGGTGTTATTTGATAGAGCTAACTGAGTGTCTGCTCTTTATCAACCTGTGAAATGTATCTATCTATCTAGTTATATATTATAATAATGGTACACAGTAATAACCTACTCGAGTTTCACCATAAGGATCTTCAGGGTAAAATCCACTGGATTAATCAAGATATTGATTAATTGCAGTCAATTGCACGTGTGTATTTTTTTTCACAATAAACGGCACGTGCAATCGACTACAATTAATCAATATCTTGATTAATCCAGTGGATTTAACCCTGAAGATTCTTATGGTGAAACTCGAGTAGGTTATTACTGTGTACCATTATTATAATAAATTTATTATATCACTGTCTTATCATTGTGAAACTTGCATCAACTAACCATTATGACCATTTTCACTGGTAAGTCACCTTTTCCACAAATACCATATATATCTAGTTATATATATATATATATATATATATATATATATATATATATATATACATATCATCCACTTACACTATGTTCCAACACATATACGATACACATACATATATATGATATATATATATATACACACACACACATATATATATAATACACATGCACGCACATGTATAATCCATGCACACATATATATATATATGTATATATAAAAGAGATGCACACACATATATAATGCACACACACACACACACAGATGTATATAGATAGAAATAACTGTGAAAGGTATCTATCTAGTTATAAATATATATACATATACATATATATATATATATCATCCACTGACACCACATTTCAATGTATCACGTCTTTTCAGTGTGGATTTTTAACTTTGAACCCCATATCTTTGAGAATCTGTGTTACGTCTCAAAGATATGTGATTCAAAATTAACTGAGCTGAAAAAATGTAAAAGTTTTTAAATAAAATAACTGGTGCATTATATATTTTATTCATTAATGTATCAACACTTAAAATTTCATTAAATTCGGTTAATTCCCTGATTTTTGGTAGTTTTTTTCTTTCGGTGGGGTGATATACAATGGTGGAATTTATGTCTGTTAAGTTCGATTTAACCCTCTATTCAATGATATTTGCATTTGAAAATATTAAGAAAGACTTATTTTGACACCCGAGAAAAACACCTGTCACATCTCATCCCAGTTAAATGCGTTTCTTAAAAATGAAAAAAATGAAAACCTCACCAATAGCCGTTATGAAATAATCCTGTGAAAATCCAGGCTGCATCGTTTTTCTTAGTTTCTACTTTTGTGAGTCGGCTTTATTCTTCTTTATTGGGTAAATTTCTTTTTAAAGAAATGTTTTCAGAAACCAAATCACGAAGAATTCTAATTTTTGTTCCATCCTTTTTAAACCGAAATCAAAACCAATTTTTAAAAAAATATTCAACACAAAAATTTCCTCTGCAATTCAGCTGTCATAAAGTGTGAAAAATATCACATTCTTGTAAAATACTAAGGTGAATCAAAAGTTTTTACAGTCAGCATATACTTGATATCATAAATGTGTGCAAACAAATATTCATAGAAAATACAAGGTTAAATAAAAA
>CM042168.1:43629423-43644423 GCA_023376005.1 Doryteuthis pealeii
CACCATTGTTTGAGGGAATAGCATCAAAGATCATCTGGGCAAATCTTGATATGAAAAAATCAAAAAATCATCAATAACTTAAAGTTGGTTCACTTTCAGACTTTTTTGATAGCCTTTTTTGGATTTCTTGGGTAAAGATGCTTCTATAAACCAATTTTTAGGAGTAGGGAAGCTCTAGAACTTATTTTACAAACAAACAAAAAGTTGCCATTTTTCGCAACCCCCCCCCCCTTCAAATTTGGAGAGCTAAAAATCGATTTTACTTCTGCAAATTTTTGGAATTGGAAGCTCAAATTTTGGGGAATATCTAACTTTAGCATAGTCCACACCTGTACAAAATTTCAGAAAAATTGAAAGGGGTGGGTGACATGGCCTGGATGATTTGACATAGAATTACCCATCTACTAAAATGTACCAAAAATCCTCATTTTCACAACATTTAGCCAAGAAATTGGTTAGAAAATTTATCAATTTCAATATTTAAAACAAAAAAGCTTGTATTATTAGTGTTATTCGGACTATTGTCCCCATCTTCATTGTTATTTGTACAACGTTTCGGCCGATATACCCTCCGGCCTTCTTCCGGTATTTCAAACATTCAGAGAAAAAAAGCTTGTCATTTTAAATGAAACAAATGAAATATCATAACTAGAATTCAAATAGAAAATATGCCCCTATCACCACCGACACATCCTATATTCTGCTTTTTACCTGATAAGTAAGCTGTAACAGTGACAACATTCTAAAAAATTGAAATCAATTTCCTCAAACGAAGGCAAAGTTTTGAAGAAAAATATTTTGTGTAGTAATTCTTTATGTGAATTTGCAACTTTCCGCACATGAGAGACATTACAGTTCTAAAATCGACCTACCCTAGTATACAACAATTTATTTATTTTTGAAGCAGAAAATGTTTTTAATTATAGATGTATCTGAATAGTAATGAGGATAATATGTTAGGGACTGGCAAAATGAGCCTAAAATGTGTTTTTGACAAAATGACTTTAGCCCCCCCCCCCTCCTACAGAAAATAATTTACCAAAAATCAGGGAATTATCGGATTTTAATGACATTTTCAGTGTTTATTTAGCAATGAATGATCTTTATAATGCATTATTTATTTTATTTCAAAACTTTCTCATTTTTTTCAGGTCGCTTAATTTTGACCCCCCTTATGTTGGGGGCGTAACATTTTTTTCAAGTTTGTCTTATGCTGTACGAATTACAGTATAAATAAAGAGATAAAAGACCAAAGTTATGAATAGAAACAAAAAAAATTTTTTACAGTGGCTTTTCTATGAGAAAATAAGTACCGAAAATCGAAAAATAAAATGTAAAAAAATAATAGATAGTTAATTTTTTGGAGATTTTTTTTTACTCATTTCAATAATTATTTAATTGGCTATTATCTTATAAAAGAAAAAATTATACATTGATATTTTTTCTGCTTAAAAAGGGGGGTGGCGGTACATTTTCAATCGAGTTTTTCTTCAAAAAGTATACTTTGATGCAATAAAATAAGGTTTGCATTAAATAGATATTTATTTCTAGAATCTAAAAACATAATATTTTAAACTTAAAATCCGAATATTTTTATTTTAAATGAATTTTATATATTAATTTTTCATAGCAAAAATACTAAATTAAAGTTTTGAAATAGAATAACTGATGCATTATAAAATTCATTAATTGATAAATCAATACTGAAAATTTCATTAAAATCAGATAATTACCTGATTTTTAGTAAATTTTTTGCAATCGCGAATGTTATATTAAAATTGTAAACAAGCACTTAAAACCCTTGAAAAAGAGACAGAATGGCGGATCGCGTCGAAATTGACCAAAACAAATCCCTTTAAATGTATTAAAAATAAACTGCATATGTAATGATATTTTTCTTTTTTTAATGATGGTCATTATGTTACTACTTATTGATTTAGACAAAGTTTGACCTTAAATAATAGATTTAATCATTTTTAATTCACTTTTAAAACTCATAGAAGCTGATTTTTTTGCCAGTCCCTATAATATGTCATGTGATTTCAATTGTTTCAGGCCTCTAATGATTGACCCACAAGGTCAGGCCAATAAATGGGTCAAGAACATGGAGAGGGACAATAATCTATCCGTCATCAAGCTGACCGATCCGGATTACATGCGCATTCTGGAGAATTGCATCCAGTTTGGAAATCCGTGTCTGCTGGAGAATGTTGGCGAGGATCTCGATCCATCATTAGAACCTCTGCTCTTGAAGCAGGTTTACAAACAAGGTGAGTTGGTTATGGTTAATTTTCTTATTCCTGCTCTGCAAACTATAGCTGTGTTATATAGCCATTGCGGCTACATAAACACAAGTGTTCTTGTATGACGTACAGAGAGTATTAGAGAGAGAGAGGGACAGATACAGAGATACAGCGTTGACTTACTTGTCTGTTACTTTTTATCTACTGTCTTTCGTCCATCTGTGATCATCTAGGGCTGTTTCCTCTTTACTTCTTTCTATCTTCGGACCATATGACCATTAGGATCTCGTTTCATAAGGACATTTTTTCATTTACACCGTAAACATCCGGTGGTTTGTTATGGGTTAGGGTTAGGGTTAGTCTTATAATTAAAAAAAAAACTCTAAAAATCATCTGTTAACAAACAACCGGATGATGACGGTGTAAATGAAAAAAATGTCCTTATGAAACGAGATCACAAAAGGGGTGCCTAATGGTCATATGGTCCCTATCTTCTTCCTTTCAGCCATCTGTGATCGTCTAGATTCTTCTTGTCTTCTTCTAACTAAGGGCTTACTCATTAAGGGCTAGTTATTTTAAAATCAGATAATTAACTAACAAGACATTTATTACTTTGATTAAAACTTTATTTTACTGCCCATTCTAAATCACCGCGTGGCCCGAGCCAACCCCAATAGGATACATCTGTCCTGCATGCCATTTAAGTTGAAACTGGTTACCTAACTAGTCAAATCACGTGACATGCGAGATTCCTGCCTTTACCAACGGTCTGTATTTTTCCACGGAAACCCACCCGCCTATGTTCTGATTTGAAGGCCAATGGCTTCTTATTCTATCAGTGTCAATAATCTATGCCACCACATAGATTATGCCATAGCTGTGTAATATGCCCACTGCACCTCTGCACAGGGATATGACCCTTCTCCTTCAATAGAGCCACCTGTTGGCTGTGGGTGGCGACCTGTGATGTTAAGGACAGAATCCGTGCAGCTGAGTAGTCCCTGACATGCAACACTCCACTTTGGACCTTGCTTGGGCTAACAGGCAATTGAAGAGGGCCCCCTCTGATCAATTGGCTAGTTCATCAAGCTTTAGCATCTATATGATTGTCCCGACGATATTGCTCTTATGGCAAACACCTAACTGTTTTTATCATATATGTGCTAGAAGGCAGTGGCTAAGGGTCTTAGTGTCCTAGGTATGCTAAACTGTATTTAGTGTAGACATGTCACCATCTTATTCAAAACACATGAACTCTGTTTTATCTGAGTTCACATAGAGGCTATCTCACAAATCACACAAGAGGCTAACCATTTAGTGTAGAGATGTCACCAGTCTATTTGAAATACATAAACTCTGTTTTATCTGAGTTCACATAGAGGCTATCTCACAAATCACACAAGAGGCTAACCATTTAGTGTAGAGATGTCACCAGCCTATTTGAAATACATAAACTCTGTTTTATCTGAGTTCACATAGAGGCTATCTCACAAAACACAAAAGACACTAACCATTTACCATAGAGATGTCACCAGCCTATTTGAAATACATAAACTCTGTTTTATCTGAGTTCACATAGAAGCCATCTCACAAACCATCCAAGTAAGATCCGGAAAAAAAATGGCCAGATTCTGTGATTGTAGATGTAAATACAAACCAAAGATTCTTTATTTTAGCAATTTTGTACTTGTAAGTTCTACGATACGCAATCCCAGTGTAAATATCAACTCCAAAGACAATGTCCATTGTAATTCCTTTGCAATAAACAATGGAATTTTAAATGACTTCCTGACATTACCAGCAGAATACCAAATCTTGCTGAAGGCACCAAAAGTTACCAATTGCTGTTGTAATGCCGGTTTGTCTCTCTCAGAATTACACATTGCTTTTGCCTTGGGTAACTCTCTTTCAGACAATTACTTTTTAAAGTGTTATCTGAATGAGGTCAATGCAGCTTTGTGTTAAGACTCACTGCACCTTTGGAAATTCCATGGAATATAGACATAATACCTGCACAGATCTGTTTATAATGGAGATTCAGTCTCTATTTGTCCAGTGATGTTGATTGCTTTTTAATTTAGTGCATCCTGGGATGCACATATTTGCTTTGAATGAGTCCCCAGGGAAATTTATGGGTACTATAGAATACTAAGTCCAATTACCGTTGAATTGGCGAGACAAGACGGCAAACAGTCGTAACTGAATATGATTCTGAGATGCCGTAAAGACCACTGAAAAGTGGCAGGATTTATGGAGCCTCAGAGGACCCTACAAACCAAGCAGCCAATCAGGACTCAGGGAATGGACTCACCCAAATGCATGGGTGGACTGTTCTGAATTCCCATAAATACCAGTTGTCTTGACACTGGTGCAGTTGTGCTTAGCCAGTCACATTGCTCAAACCAATTGTTGACTGTCTAACTGACTTACTTCAATAGGTACCAACTAAAGTTTCTTAATAAATTGTAGGGCTTTTATTTATGATCTAAGGGCCGATAGAGTGTTCGGCTAGGAATCTTAAGGCTCTTGGTTCAATACCAGCCCTTGCTAACTCAGCGTATGAGTAGCACAGGCTATGTGCAGTAAAATGAGGGGCTGATGGTAGGTGTGGCGCCCCACCTCAGATGCTAAAATAACCTCCTTGGTCTAGTGCTAGTGAAAAGGGGATAGACTCCCTTGCTGTCTGGCTAATACTGACATTAGGCTGCCCCGACGTCTTTACTTACTTTTTATTTATGATCTGGGGAAACAACAAAAGTCATTTCTAAGAATTTATTGAAATGTATTTACAGTTAGCTTGAAATGATGGTGGAAGAAAAAAGAAAGACACTGGGATGTATGGATATGATTTAACTGTGTCCTTTTAGATTTTTGTGCACCAGGGATGCAGGATGTGTACCTATCAGCATCTCTGTTTGTCTGTAACAAAAACTATGTCACTGCTTACATCACAATACCAAAAATCGTCAATACATAGAATAAAGAACAACCCTGTAGTCAGTTTTTAAAATTATTTTTGCTCCCACCGTTTTTTCAGTAACAAGAGGTTTAAATAAGTTTACAATATTTATAGTTAGGCAGCATTTCTTCTTTAAGGCATATTTTGTTGAACAACGCAGCCATTTTTTGTCTGCAAATCTTGTTCCGTGTCCTTTCAAGTTGCCGGATTGATGTGATTATGTTTGGTGAAAATTGGCTGAAACTAAACAAAATAAACTTCGATAATAGTACTGATGTTCTAAAATGCCTGTAACAATATGAATAATTTATACAATAATAATTAACAATAATAATAATAGTGGAAACAATGATAATAATAACAGACTAGAAAACAAAAATGGGAAGAAAAACAATTATACGGACGCTTCAAACGACAAATAGAAGAGGTTGCACATGAAAAGACTTGGACATGGTTAAGAAAGGGAAACCTCAAAAGAGAAACAGAATCACTTATAATTGCTGCACAAAATAATGCCATAAGGACAAACTACATCAAAGCAAAAATTGATAAGACCCAACAGAATAGTAAGTGTAGACTTTGCGGTAATAGAGATGAGACTGTTAACCATATACTCTGCGAATGTAGCAAACTAGCACAATGAGAATACAAAGCTAGACACGACTGGGTTGGGAAGGTGATCCACTGGGAATTATGCAAAAAATTAAATTTTGACCACACAACAAAAACGCACAAAATTCTCTGGGACTTTGAAATTAAAACGGATCACCTTATCCCAGCAAGAAGGCCAGACCTAGTGTTGATAAACAAAAAAGAAAGAACTTGTCAACTGGTGGATTTTGCAGTGCCAGCAGATCACAGGGTGAAGTTAAAGGAAAATTAAAAAATAGACAAATATCTGGACCTTGCCAGAGAACTGAAAAAGTTATGGAATATGAAAGTGAAAGTGATACCAATTGTGGTTGGTGCACTTGGAACAGTCCCAAAAGGATTGGAAAAGGGTTTGGAAAGTTTGGATATCAGAGGAAGGATTGAAACCATTCAGAACACTGCACTGCTGCAATCTGCCAGAATACTCAGAAGAGTCCTGGAGACCTGAGGAGACTTGCTGTCACGCAGACTCCAGTGAAAGACCATCAGCTAACACTGATGTGAAAACTCAAAAGGAGTAAAAATAATAACAACAACAATGATTAGAATAAAATAAACACAACCCCTATATAAATAGACTAGTGGAATGCAAAATTTGCAAAAAAAATAGTTGCATTGTTCAATAATATATATACATATATATATATATATATATAGATAGATAGATATATATTCAAAAATTTGTTTTGGGATGAAACAAAGAAATCACAGTGCTCAACCACAAATTTGTAGGAGCTTTATTTATTTGTTGAGTTTTTTAAATATAAAAGTTTTTCATAAGCAACTACCCAGGTTTCAGGTTATTTCACCATCGTCAGGCTGCTCAATGTCCTGGTGTTTATTTGAAGAGATTTTGTGTTGTTATAACAACACAAAATCTCTTCAAATAAACACCAGGAGATGCTTATGAAAAACTTTTATATTTAGAAAAATCAACAAATAAATATATATATATATATATATATATATATATATATATATATATATAATTAAATATTAATGGTAAAATGAATGAATGGATGAAATAAAAATGAATGAAATGAAGGGGATAAATGAAAAATCCTTTCCAAGGGACCCTTCTCAAAAGTATTAAAACACTTTTTGAGAGTGGGGTCCCTGATAGAAAGTCTTTCTAAACTATTATTAGACTTCTTTGAAGCATCAAGTTAATATAATTATTCTATAAGTTATTAGAGAAGATAAAATCCGTCTCTTACCTTTGTAATATCTGTTGAGAATGGTTTTGAATTTATATATACATATATATCTAATCTTGTCTGGTTAACTACCGGTGAATATTGCTACATTGTAACTATCTTGAATTCAAAATAAAAACAGTCAAATAGAAGAATTTACTTAGCCTTTTTTTACAGTTGTGAAATAAAAATTATATATATATACATACATATATATATATATGGTTTGAGTCATAGAAAATGGACTTGTCGACCCAAGTTCAATTCCTCGACGAAGCTGTTTGCATTTCACATGGTGCTAATACCATTGGAAAAGGTATGAATCCAAATTTCCCTCCAGTTATGGGTAAATAGCAGGGCAGACTGGGCTCTTTAACCTTGGTTAGGTAACCAATCTAGTAGAAGGAAAACTCTGAATTCAAACCTGTTAAACTTCGCTTTAGAAATTGACCTTGTGTCGCATCCTGCTCGTGCAGAGGGATTTGGTAAATATATATACACACATGACCATGTACATATATATACATATACATATGTATGCACCCTCGCAATATGGATATGGCAATCCTACATTGTGACATCAAACCAACAAAGTCTGGTGGTATCGCGAGATACTGCTGGGGCACTCTGGATTAGTGGTAATGATGTCTCAGCCCCGAAACCATGCCTGAACCCAGAGTCATCATCTGATGAAGGCTTTGTTGGTTGCAATGCTACTGTGTAAATAGCAGTCATTGTATGAAGATTACTCACTTGTTCATGCATGCACATGTATATACATATACAGAATATGCCTGAAGAAGATATCAGAAGATCTGAAACACGGGTCGCATTAATTTTTTTAACAAAATATAATCCTTTTTATATATATATATATATATATATATTATTGAACAATGCCATTTTTTGTTTGCAAATTTTGTTCCTTGTCCTTTCAAATTGCCAGATTGTTCTAATGATATCTGGCGAGAATTGGCTGATATATTTGGCATAGGTAATTTCCCTAGTACTTTCCGCCCTATCTGAATCGACAAGGAACAAAGTTTGCAGACAAAAAATGGCTACATTGTTCAATAATATATGCCTTAAAGAAGAAATGCTACCTGACTATATATATATATATATATATATATATATATAGTCATCCACAGACACAGTATTTCAACATTTACATCTCATCAGTGTGGCTCGACTTAATAACTACTTCTAGCTAGGAGAGAAACCTGACTGAATTTTCATCAGTTCGATTCCTTTACCTCTCGTCTGAGTGTAGCCGTCAGTAAGACATGAACATTTAACTGATAAGTACCTACATCCGGGGATATATGTTAAGATAACCAGAAACCTCAAGTTTGTAAACAACAGACGAGTAATGCCTTTTTTGGCTAAGTGGTGAAAGTTCAGCAAAGTCACAACTAGAGAACTCTACCAGGTTTTGGGAGCATATATATATATGTGTGTGTGTGTGTGTGTGTGTGTGTGGAGAAAGGTAGACAAACACGGGATGTTGTACAAAATGGATGTTTATAGTAGGTACTTATAATTACAACATGAACTCCCGCAGTTAGCTGTAATTAATCAATATATTCATTCATGGTAAAAAAAATTTAATAAATAAATAAAAATCCGTTATTAACCAACCATGAATGGGTTAAAACTCTTCTCTTTTTTGAAAAAGAGAATTTTTCTATTTTTAAATTTGAAGTATGTCTTTTTCTTTCAAAAACTATTACAATGAAAATACAGTTCGGCAACATATTTCTGGCATCAGCAGATGTACATAGGTTGAAGCGAGCGCGTGGCATACATGCTTTTTGGAACAACAATCCTTCCAATTTGAATTATTTTCTGCTTCTCTCTCGATGAGTCCGGATTAAAAACATGCTCTGATGATGATTTTTTATAATCGAAATATTATTCAATATTAGCTACGAAAATGATATAAAATATATTCATTTTTAACAATATTGTGTGTTTTCATACCCTTTTATCGATATATATACCATCAGATTCATTTCCTTTCTCTTTACTCATATATATATATATATATATATATATATATATATATATATATATATATTGGTTTGAAAATCACATAGACGAGAAACTGAGAATTACCAAGCACAGTGGCTTTATGTCTTCACTACCCTAACATAGATATGCATGTTCTATAAATGATATTGATCTCTCTTTACTTATAAATATAGCTAAGTATATTATCAGGATATACATAGATATATATAAATACATTAATATTTAATCTCGCTGCACACACACACACACACACACACACACACACATATATACATACATACATACATGTATATATCAATTACATTCACATGCATACATATATATGTATATATATATATATATATATATTCCCCTGTAGTTAGGATCTTTCCATGCCTGGTTTAACCAAGCTGATGCAGGTAAACCGTAATGAGAGCTCAATGTGCCTAGTGCCAGTGAATGGACGGACAGAACAAGATGCGTCTAGCAACTGACCTGGTAAATGCTCATAAGGTCATTAATCATCTTAACAACAGCAACCTTGAGCACCTTTTTGATCTCCATCTCTCCAATACACGCGGGCATGCCTACAAAGTCAGAAAACAGCACTGTTCACGTGACTTTCAGAAACATTTTTTCCCGCTCAGAATTGTGGAGACATGGAATAAACTGCCTGCATCTGTTGTAGGCTGCCGGAGCACTGAATCTTTCAAAGCCTCCATGCTTCCTGTAGTCTGCCAACACTATACCTGATGCCACTCTCCACATACACATGCACACACATACATGCATATTACTACTGTGAACTGTTCATGTTCCTGACACAACATTATTCTGTGTACTTGACATGAGACTTTGATGAGTTGTGGTGCACCTGAGCACTGTACACAATAAATTTCATTATTATTATTATTATTATATTCAATAAATGAAGCAAAAAACTTTAAATTTGTTTCATTACAATAATTTATGTAATGCAGTTGAAATAAATTATTGTAATGAAGCAAATTTAAAGTTTTTTTCCTTCATTTTTGTATATATATATATATACATATATATAATATAATAAGATAAATATATAAAGGTTTTACATATCTATTTATTGAGTGACAAAGGAACAATCACAACCATATTGGTTTCATGCGATGCAATCATCAGGTGAAGATGTTTCAAATGTAAGGAAAATCAAAAAAATTACAAAAATTTCAAAAAATTCAATAGACATGGGATGCGTATGATTGGATAAAATGATGTGTGTGTATGTGAAGGGGAATTGAATGTGTGAGAGTGTTTATGGGCTGCATAAAGGTTGCGTACGCGTAGTAACTGGTCACACACATAATACGTTGATCTGTGAGTGTGTGGTATTTTAACAGTGCCTATGTGTGAGCGCTTGTGCCTGTGCATGTATGTGTGTGTTTATTTTTTTTTACCTGTCGGATGTGTAGGTTATGTATATTGTATATTGTCGGGTCGAGTTAATTGAGGAGTGCGGATGAATAATATTAACTTTAAGATTGCAAATGTTGTATATTATGGGGGGGGTTATAGAACGGTGGTTCTGTTTAATACGATGTGTAGCGGTGTCAGCCGCTGCACGCGGTTACACATACGCACGGCATAGGCACGCATATAAAACAATATTCATACATACTGATATGCACACACATGTCACTATATGTGCTGCGTTAGTCCTACATATACATATTGAAGTGCATACGCATATTACTATGGGCCCCACGTGCACATATATATGCACATACGCACACCTACATACACAGACACACACGTATATACGCACACATACATGCGCATACACATACATGCACACACACGCACAAACACATATACATGTCAGCACACATACACACATACATATATATATATATGTATATATATATATGCACATACATACATATATACACATATATGCATTTGCATATATCCACGTACACATTCACGCTCACATATGTGCAAATACATATAAGAGCACGTATATACACATATATATATATATATTTATTTATCAATTACATTTACATACATACATACATACATACATATGTATGTGTGTGCATTTATGTATATATATATATCAATTTCATTCATATCATGTTTCTCTATGATCTCTTATTTATTTTGTTTGGTTTTGTTTTGACAGTATTTGTTCTGATAATGATATTATTGTGTTGAAAGGCTAGGAATATTTTTTGAAGCAGATATAAATAAAGCGAAAATTCTGTCTCTTCATCTCCCGTCAGAAAACAAGGAAAACAGCTGAGATTTTCAGTTGCCAATATTTTTTCATGCAGTCACAAGACATTAAATCCAACAAATTCTTTATAGAACGATAAAAAGATTTTTCTCAAAACAATCAAAAACTGACAATATTCTCTATAAAAAGGCTTTATTTTGGCTGGCATCAAAAAGTGTATCTGTATCTGTGTGTGTTGATATAATCTTGAATATTATCTTGTTGATTTGTGTCTTGCTCAATTGGAAAGGTGGGGGAAGATAAAATTTACCCCCTTCAACTGGGAATAGTGCTATATACCCCTTCTTTTGTTGGCATCCAAAACTTGTCTTATACAATCCTCCTAAAAAAAGAATCATAAAATGATATATCCGGGTTAAGGAATATATTATGAAGTTGGTAATTGGTATATTATTGCAGTAGTAGTTGGTGCGTCAAATAGCAGCATGTCTTCCGAGCAGTCATGGTATAGTCTGGCGAGTAAGTTTTGGCTTGTAGGCTTAGGTTTATTTTCCCAGTACCCCACGCGTACCGAGTCAGGCACGAAGGCCCTATTTATGTGGGACCACCCACAAGCCGAGACTCATGGGTGGCGGGTAGAAAAATTGCGTCGATCCTGTCAGCATTCCCCTCAAGGGGGCGCCTCAGGCGCTGGGCAATAAACCCAGCCCTGCCCCTTTAAGTCAAGGGGGCAGGTATTACCTGGAGGGATGGCCCTCTGGGATCGACACTATTAATTTACCATCTCACCGGTCCAGTGGCCGAAGCTCACTGGACCCCCGCCGGAGCGGGTTGTAGGCTTAGGTGCTTGTACCAACACAGTGTCAAATATTTATACATGACACTGTCCAATCAGATTATAGTGAGGGGGTACCAAGGTATTTACATATTCATTACATCATAAAATTAAACAATTTCATAAATTTCATCAACACATTTACATACCATAATTATTTGTGTATAACAGACACCCATAACTTTTGGATTCCAAAATTCTGGAAAAATTTAAAAAAGAAAAATCTTGCGTATTTTAGAATTTGTAGTAGCTAAATTTAAACTAAATTTTGCATTTGGTCAACTTTTATTCGTTCATTTTTTAGTAATCTTGAATTTTAAGTGACTAAATTCTAAACAATAAAATCTATGAATTAGTAATATTAAACCCCCAAAATATAATTAGAATTAAATTTTAACTGTTTTTACTAGCT
The DNA here is from genome assembly GCA_023376005.1 of Doryteuthis pealeii. NCBI lineage: Eukaryota > Metazoa > Mollusca > Cephalopoda > Myopsida > Loliginidae > Doryteuthis > Doryteuthis pealeii. The sequence goes on from CM042168.1 coordinate 43,641,948, forward strand.
ATTATTTAGAATTAGAATTAAATTGATAACAATACAGAAATTAGAATTAAGGAATGAATACATGTGTGAAACGATACATTGTTTTTTCTCAGTTTTCACGTGCAGGCCGCATGCAAAGATTGAGAGAAAAATAATTTACTATTCAACCATTATTATCCGATAAATATATTCAATTTTAACTGAGGAATTACATCAACTTGGTTAATGTAGAGTGGAGTCCTGAGGAGATCATTTTTTGATTGAAACCATGGTAGACCCTTTATTTTCCATCTAACAATAATTTTATTGGTATTATATATATATATATATATATATATATATATATATTGTTGGCTGTCAACTTGTGTTTGAGTAAGACCATTTCTTGTTTTTTTTTGTTTTTTTCTCTTTCATAGTTGGGTGCCAGTAGCATTTGACACTCTATCCTTGTGTTTTCTCAGATGACTCACCAGGCCAGCCCAGCCCTGGAGCGACATACTCTTCCACATAAACTACATGTTGGAACTTCTTGACTTTGAATGTTGCTGGGCTGAAAATTACCCTTTCTAATAGCCCGCTTCAATTTTTGGTGTTTAATTAGGTTGGACCCAAATTCTTCCACGGACAGGTAGATGGTGGTTCTCCAGCCAGGTCTATTAAAAGCTAGCTTCTCCCAGTCCTCCACAGAAATAGCAGTGTTCTTCAGAGTGTCCTTGAAGCAGTCCTTAAGCCTCAATTATATATATATATATATATATATATATATATATATATATATATATAATCAGTTAGGAAGCATGTGGTGTAATGGCTAAAATCATGGGAAATGGACTCGTCGCCCCAAGTTCAAATTCTGGATGTGGTAATTGCATTTCACTTTGTGCTAATACCCTTGGGAAAGGTATGAATCCTACTCTCCCTCCAGTTATGGATAAATAGTAGGGCAGACTGGGCTCTTTAACCTTGGTTAGGCAACCAGTCTAGAAGAAGGAAAACTCTGAATTCAAACCTGTTGAACTCTGCTTAAGAAATTGACCCTGTGTCACATCCTGCTCGTGCGGAGGGGTTGGTATATATATATATATATATAAATTACATTCATACCATGTTTCTGTATGATCTCTTATTTATTTTGTTTAGTATTGTTTTTACAGTATTTGTTCTGCTTGAAAATTGACCTTGAGTCACATCTTGTCTGTGGTGGAGGGGCTGGGTAAATACAACAGTAATTCAGAAAGTTATTTGTTGGAAAGTTGTAGGATGTATTCTAATTTTAACTTCAATCTTGAGTCCACACACACACATGCGAAGTTATTGGGGTAACATAAAAAAGTTCTAACTCCCCAAAATAAAATGTCCAGGATGGTAAGTGAGATACCGTGTCATGAATAGACTTTCCAAACTGCGTAAGCAAAGAGGGCATCCATTTTTAAAATGGGTCTCCATCTTGTTTCTGCAGTTTCATCTTTTCTCTGACATTTTTAATATGCATGTGTCTGAAGCTAAAAAAAGATCTATTTATTTATTTATCTAGTTTTTTTTGCCTTTGGCCGTGTAAGGAAAATAAACAAAAATATTTTTAAAAATGTGTTGTACTCATTTTAGTTGCCATTTTTAGGAGGTGAAGTCATTAAATAGACAGATGCACTGCACAGTGGAAACGCGTGGTGTAATGGTTAAAGTCATGGGAAATGATCTCATCGCCCCGAGTTCAAATCCTGGACGTGGAAATAGCATTTTCACCCAGCGCTAATACCCTTGGGAAAGGTATGAATCCTACTCTCCCTCCAGCTATGCATAAATAGTAGGGTTACTACTAGAATAGGCTCAGTCCTAATTAGTGATCTATTTCACTAATACTCCCAAACTTAAAAAAAAAACAACTCATGAGCCAGGTGCATTTACCACATAGACATATGTATGTATAAAAATGCAATTGAAGATAATTTAATCGGAAGATGGTTTTCACTCAACAGATTGATATTCCACTTTGCTAGCACATTTTGATTAATTGACCTTGTGTCACATCCAGCTCATGCGGAGGGGTTGGTAAATACACTGCACGATACTGACAGAAAATAAAATGGCAGTTTTCTTCTCTATCATATCCATTATCAGAACTTGACAATTATCCATTTATAGCTGACAACTAACTATGCGGAGGAAAGGGATTTAATGAATATGCATACACCTGGGTTCCCCCTCACAGTAATATGATTGGCTGGTGTCAGCTATAAATACCAAATAATGTAGAGGAACAATGCCTACTACTATACCTACTACTACTACTACGACTTCGCACCAGTATTACTACTTACCTGCTCAATTGTACCGCGTTGTTACCGTGGCCACACCACTTTGCTGCTTCTACTAATATATCCCTAACTGGGACATATCAGTGGTTATTCTTGGTGCGTGTTCTTAGGGTTTGCTATTTTGTTTTATATATAAAGACAATTGCATGTTATTAGTATATAGATATGTCCAACATATCTTA
>CM042168.1:43649423-43659149 GCA_023376005.1 Doryteuthis pealeii
CTAATTTTTGGTATCAGTATTTAATAGACTAATACACAACTTTTGGTGTTTCATGTAATTTGATATTTTGAAAAAGTGAAAAATCGACCTACCCTAATGTGCAGTGTCAACCTACCCTAATGTGTGAAGAAAATGAAACTTAGCTGCAATGGAGGGAAAGTTCCTCAAGTTTCCGAGCTTTTATCCAATTTGGAAACATAAACATTCACGTACGAATCAGATAAACAAAACTCTTGAATTACTCATTTGTTCCTAACATGGCGAATTGGCTCAGCATCAAAGCGAGCACCTTGCCAATTGCATTTTGCATAATGCCCTCAAATTAGCCGCAAGGAAATTGTATAGATGTAAACTCTTAATTACACTTGGATGAATAAAAACCAGAGAAAAGGAATACAATGCACCAATATATGGAATTGCGAAAAGCTTCTTTATTTATCATCAATTCTGGTTTCACTCATTCATTAGTTATTACTGGTCATGACTGACAATGGACAGAGCAGCCGTTTTTCAGGTTTCACTCATTCATTAGTTATCACTTGTCATGACTAACAATGGACAAAGCAGCCGTTTTTCAGGTTTAGATCATTCATTAGTTATTACTGGTCATGACTGACAATGGACAGAGCAGCCGTTTTTCAGGTTTAGATCATTCATTAGTTATCACTTGTCATGACTAACAATGGACAGAGCAGCTTTTTCAGGTTTCACTCATTCATTAGTTATTACTGGTCATGACTAACAATGAACAGAGCAGCCATTTTTAAGGTTTCAGCTGAGTGGGAAATTATCAAGGGGATTGTTCATATGTTCACAAATATAATGATGTAATGTTATTGTGTAATGGTTCTCTTCATAGGAAATAGGAAATGGACATAGCAAGCCGAATTCAAATCCTGGACAAGGCTTTTTGCAATTCAGCAGTAATTCACATAATGTTAATACTCTTAGCAAAGGTACTCATCCAACTATTCTTCCTCCAGCTATGGGTAAATAGTTGGGCAAACTGGGCTCTTTAGTCTTGATTAGGCAACCAGTCTAGGAAAAGGAAAACTCTGAATTCAAACCTGTTACACTCTGTTTAAGAGATTGTCCGTGTCTCATCTTAATTAGGCAGAGGGATTAGTGTATATATATAAATATATATATATATATATATGAAATAAATATTTTTAGAAAAAACAAACACATGATGTTATAATTCGTTGACAGAAATCAGTTTCGACTCTTTATTGAAGTGGTCTTCATCAAGAGCAAGATGTGTATGATAGAAAGACGGTGTGAGTAAACCTTTACAAATCAAAAGTGGTACAAATGAAACATTCGAGTTCTGAGCCGGAATTTAGAAAAAAAAAATTTTTTTTTTTAAATTTTGAAAATGCATATTCTGTTTTGAAAATAAAATAAAATAAATTTTATTTTATTTTATTAAATCATAAGCATTATAATCCACAAAGAAAACTCAAAAGAGTTTGATGTAAATACGTATAAGAAAGTATCAAAAAGTTCAAGATTCCAGCCACTGCAGAACACGTTAGTCACCGGAAAGATGTAAATATCCAGGTATTTTGCTTTTTCAAAAGACAATATGAAAAAGTGAATGGAAGTGAATCCGACAGTATGAAATAAATATTTTAGAAAAAACAAACACATGATGTTATAATTCGCTGACAGAAATCTGTTTTGACCCTTTATTGAAGTGGTCTTCATCAAGAGCGAGATGTGTGTGAGTAAACCATTACAAATCAAAAGTGGTACAAATGAAATGTTCAAGTTTGGAGCCGGAATTTTAAAAAAAATTTTTGAAAATAAAATAAAATAAATTTATCTAAAATAAATAAGACCACTTCAATAAAGGGTCGAAACAGATTTCTGTCAGCGAATTATAACATCATGTGTTTGTTTTTTCTAAAAATATTTATTTCATACTGTCGGATTCACTTCCATTCACTTTTTCATATATATATATATATATATATATATATATATATATATATATATATATATATATGAACAAAAGGTAATAAGACAAACAGGAAAATTTCTTTTATGTTGTTTATTTTTCTCAACTAGTTTCAACCCAAGGTCAACGTCAGGAGAAAATTTCTTGTTAAAGAAATTGTTTTTAGAAAGTTAAAAAAATTAAAAGAATTTTTTAAGTGTTTGACAAACGACTATAATCCAGGCAAGGAAATGTATTAGAAGTGGCAAGTCCATCTGTTTAATGAAAAAAACTTATTTTAGTTAAATTTGCTTGAAATGTTCTTATATGTAAGTGAGTAATATATATATGTATATATATATATATAATTCATATCTCTTCCACACTTTTGTGTGTCAGTGATGAATGACAATTTGGTATCCATCCAGGATTATTTGGAGTAAGAGTTATGAAGCCATCTCAGCTCGTAATTTATCCAGAAATATATTCTTTGGTAGATATTTTTGAAGATACCAAAGTGTTCAAAGTGAGTGTCTGTATGCCAAAATCTTTGCATTTACTTTATTCAAGAAACATGTTTTTTACTATTTCTCATACATAAGTGAATAGGTAGATATTCTAGGCAAAAACAAGACATTAGGTTTATAAGTTCCCAAAATTTACACTAGATTGTCCAATTGGACACATGGCCTAGTGGATAAAGGAGTTAGGTTAAGACAGTTCTAAGTGACAGTTATCTCTAGACTGCAGGTTTAATCCTGGTCAGGAGCAGCAGTAACATAGAATAATAACACAGCTTAACACCTGTACCCCAGCTATGGTTAGTGGAATGAGAACAGGATACTCCCATGGACTGAATAAAAGGTTAGGTTCAAAGTTCCTTGATGGCTCGCAATTATGACAAGAAGGTTCCCGAGTCTGACAAGAAATACCTGAAGAAGGCTGGAGGGCACACCAGCCGAAATTTTGTACAGATAACAATGAAGATGAGAACAATAGTCCAAATAATACAAATAGTCCAGTTCAATAAAATTGCTCAACTGTGTCGATAACAGCGTGAATTTCCTATCGAGATTATATAATGAATTAAAAGGATCCCGAGTCAGGAGTTTCCCCACAGGAGTACACAGAAATCTTTTGCTTATCAGCATGGTCACTAGTTTCAAAATCAGTTGGTTGAAATTGAATTACATAGAATGTTATCTCAATGTTTCCGGTTGTGTTGTCATCTCTTTGTATAATTCAAATTAATCACTGAATTAACAATTCATTATTCAGATCTTACACACAGATTTCACTCATAAATTTCAGCAGGGTATAATTCAATATCATATTGTCAGTTAATTCTAATCTAACATCATTGAATTAATACTTCAGGGTATTTCCCTCTGGTGAAGTGGTTAATGTGCTGGACAGTGACATTGTAATAAGTGAGTTCAAACCCCAGTCTTGCTGTTACATTCACTTTCTGACTAATACCCTTGGGGAAAAATATGAACCATATCATCCCCCCAGATATGTGTTGAATAGTACCACTAATGTTCTTCACGACTTGTTGTGGCCTGGTTAGGGGCCAGAATAAAGACACAAAAGAGGAAATGAGTTAAACAAATATATTAACAAAGAACAGTGGTACAAATCCCAGTCTCCAGAGTCAGGAGTTCCCCACAAGAGTACACAGGATTCCTTCGTTCATTGGTACAGGTTACTTTGGTGTTTTCTGCATTCATATTTTTCTAAATTATCTATATTATATCTACATCTAGACAATTAATGTTATACTTAAGTAATAGGTTCCAAGTACTTTTTAAAAAATAACAATTTTTCCTTAAGCAAACCCCTATCCATTTGAATAAACATGTCCGATACCTAAACTTTGACCCACCCCCTGTTTGGACACACCGAATGTGAAACGTTTTACATACAGCTCAATTGTCCATTATATAAACATCAATAAAAAGTTTCATTAGGGCTGAAGTCAGTATCAGCCAATCAGCAAGGGAGTATATCCCTTTTTCACTAGCCCAAGGAAATTGTTTTTGCGTCTGAGGCAGATTGCCACACTTACCATCAGCTCCTTACTTTACCGCACAGATCTCTGTGCTACTCATGCACTGAGTTGGCATGGGCCGGTATCGAACTAGGAACCTTGTGGTTTCTAGCCGAACGCTCTACTGACTGAGCTAACCTGGCCCTTTTTATTAACTAGATACATGAATAAATTATATATATTATATCTACATCCAGACAATAAATGTTATACTTAAGTAATAGGTTCCACATACTTTTTACAATATAAGAATTTTTCCTTGAGGCCCCATTTTAAGCATACATATCTGATACCTAAACTTTAACCTTGTGTGGATACCCTACACATGAAACTTTCACATACAGCTCAATTGTCCATTATATAAACATCAATAAATTATTCTTCATTATTTAGATATCTGAATAAATTATTTATATTGTATCTACATCTAGATTATAAATGTTATGCTTAAGTAATAGGTACAACGTTGGGGGTCATAAACATTGTGCAATGAAGGTGTTCAAGTGCAGACTGGGTATTATCACACTGATTGATAAAACTAAAGAGAATATCATTTTCTTATCATTGCAGCTGGTGTGGAAATGATCCGTCTTGGAGAGAGTACAATAGAATGGAGCCACGATTTTCGATTTTATATAACAAGCAAACTGAGGAATCCCCACTATTTGCCAGAGATTGCAACAAAAGTCTCACTGCTTAACTTTATGATCACTCCTGAAGGTTTGGAGGATCAGTTGCTGGGAATTGTTGTAGCAAAAGAAAGGTAAGTAGTTTTGTCAAATTATTACCTGAATTTTCATACATATTTGTGTGTGGTTGAAAATAGAGGAAAATGCGGATAAAATAACACAACTAAATTCAAATGATATTTCACCTCAGTATGTTGCAAAGCTTTGTCAAATTTATTCTGAAGACAAAATGGGCTCTACAGTATACTTTTATGCTGAAAAGATGCAACCAGAGATCAAATCAAATGGAGAAATATAGATATGCATGGTGTCATCATTGGATACGATGGACAGCTAGAAGTAGTAGTTTGGCCCTGGATCTTTACAAGTTAATAGCGTCGATCCCAGGGGGCTATCCCCCCAGGCAATACCTGCCCCCTTGATTTAAAGGGGCAGGGCTGGGTTTATTGCCCAGTGCCTGAGGCGCCCCCCTTGAGGGGGAATGCCGACGGGATCGACGCAATTTTTCACCCGCCACCCCATGAGCTTCGGTTTGTGGGTGGTCCCACGTTAATAGGGCCTTGTGCCTGACCCGTACAAGTGGGGTACATGGAAAATATCAAGTCATAGTAGTAGTCATTTTTTTTATTAACCTATTTTTATGTTCTTTTCTTTTTCCAGACCAGAACTTGAAGCCGAAAGACAAGCCTTAATTGTTCAAAGTGCAACCAACAAGCGACAATTGAAGGAAATTGAGGATAAAATTCTTCACACTCTGTCAGAATCAAAAGGAAATATTCTAGAAGATGAGTCAGCCATTCAGATCTTGGATTCCTCAAAGATTCTTTCAAATGAAATCTCTAAAAAACAAATGGTAAATGACACTTTTTGTTTGGATGTTGTTTTTTTTTACTTTTGAATTTGAATTATATAATTAAGGAGAAACTGGTAATCATTATTATTTTTCAAAATTTCATAGTCCAAAGTTATGGGTGTATGTTATACACAAATGATACACAAATATATATATATATATATATATATATATATATATATAATATATATATAAAATGGACTCTCTCATCGATTTTCGATGCATGAGTGTTCATCTAGTGAACAACCAACACAGTGATTTGTTTATAGTGGTGAAGGCTTGTGTAGGACCATTCCACACTTTTTGGCACAGTCGATAGGAAAGAATTGGTGCATCAAGGAATGCCACGACTGACCTCAGGAATTTTGAATTCAGAGTTATCTGGTTACCTACCCAAGGTTAAAGATCCCAGCCTGCCCTACTATTTAACCCATAGCTGGAGGGAGAATATATGGATTCATACCTTTCCCAAGGGTATTAGCGCTATGTGAAATGCCAACAGCTTCGTCTAGGAATTGAACTCTAATCGACGAGTCCATTTTCCACGACTCTAACCACTAGCCCACACGCCTCTCTCTCTCTCTCTCTCTCTCTCTCTCTCTTCTCTCTCTATATATATATATATATATATATATATATATATATAATGGAAGTGAATCTGACAGTATATAAGTATATAAAAATGAAAAAACAAGTTGCTTCGAAGATGATATCTATTCATCTGATAAACAAAAGTTTGCGAGTGTGATTTTTTTAGTGTGGGATTGCTTCTAAGAAAGGCTCACAAACTTTTGATGTAACCTGTTTTTTTTTAATTATTTACGCTTACATATTTATATATATATAGTAGGTGTATGGTGTGTAATGGTTATCATCATAAGAAAGAGACTTGGCAACTAGAGTTCAAATTCTAGATGCAACTGTTTGCATTTCAAAGTGAGCTGATAACCTTGGAAAGGTATGCATCCAACTCATCTCTCTCCAGCTATGGGATAGTAGGGCAACAGAGCTCTTTAACTTTGGTTAGGTCGCCAGTCTAGGAGAAGGTAAACTCTGAATTCAACAAGTTAAATTCTGTGTAAGAAATTAACCGTGTATTGCATCCTAATTGTGTGAAGGGGTAGGTAAATATAAATATATACATATATATATATATATGTATAATATTATTAAGTTGTTACAAAAATAATGGCCAATTGAAATGCTCGGTTTTGAAATATCATTTTAACATAGAATTTGTTGTTTATTTCAGGTGAATTTTTAAATATATAATAATTAATGTGTGCTCAAAAATAAAATTTAATTTATTCTCAGATAGAGAGTATTTTTGAAAAATAGGGGCCTTCAAAGATGAACATGCCTAAACATTACCTTCGCCTTCTTATGTTGCATGAGTTCAAGCTTGGGCACAATGCCTCCGAAACTGCTGCCAATATCAACAAAGCATGGGGAGATGAATCCACAAGTGATCGGACTGTACGAAGGTGGTTCCAGAAATTCCGCAGTGGAGATAAGTCTTGAAAATGAAGAAGGTAGAGGACGGACATGCAGTCTTGACAATGAACAATTGCAGGCGGTTGTTGAGCAAAATCCATGACAAAGTGTCAGAGAAATGTCTCAGACACTTGGTGTCAGCATTGCAACAGTTTCCCGCCATTTACAGAGTATTGGAAAGGGGAAAAAGCTCATTAATGGATTCCTCATGAGCTCAATGAGCACCAAAAACTCAGGCGGTTTGAAGTGTGCTCGATGCTCTGTTTGCGTAACACCAATGACCCCTTTCTTGACCGAATAGTCACTTGTGACGAAAAGTGGATCATTTACGACAACCGTAAATGATCAGGTCAATGGCTTGACTTTGACTAATTTTAACATTTCTACTATTAATGTTTCAACTGTAAATGATGTATTTTGAAATCCATTATTTTTGTAAACAACCTAATATTAAGAATAAATGTGAAAAGTATTAGCATTTGAAGGTTCTCAATGCTAAAATAAGCAGGAGCAGTTTTGAAATCAGAGATTAGATATTATAGAGTTAATTTTCAATAACTGCAGTTTCATGCATATTATGCAATCTTCAGACAGTCAAAAATATTAAAATGGTGGCTTGTTCAGTGCTCACAATGGAATGTTAGACTTATATTTTTAAAAAATAAACATGCTTAGTGTCCAGATAAAAAAAACATTTTTGTCCTTTTTTTTTATTTTTTAGATTAATAGAGGGCAAAAAATAAGAGATTAATTGATATATATATTATCTAGGGTCATTCAAAAAGTTTTAAGCCTCACCCAGTAACTTTATGACTGCTCGGTCCTCTGTAATGTCCATTTTTAGATTTGTTACACACCTTTTATATATATATCTATACATAGTTTGTTTTATTTTGATATATATTTAAAGTTATCTAATATATAGAGTTTTACAAGAAAATTATTTACAAACAAGAAATAGTCATTTCTTTCAATATCAAGAGTTTAATTAAAAAGTTTACAAATAAATAAATACCTACGATTTTGCACATAAATTTATGTGCAAAATATTCAAAATAATTATTTAATTAATAATAGATGCATACGACATTTTATTTGAGGGAGACAGAACTTAGTTTCCATTTCAAATTGTTCTTGTTTTTTTGTTTTTTTACTGCTTTGATAAATTTAATGATTTTACTTACTTATAATACAAACCCTTTGACATTGAATTTTTAACTCCCACACCACCTCAGGCAATATCTTTCAAAAATTAATTTTTACATTGCCAGGAGGGTGTGTTTTAAATTTTTTTTGCTAGTTCATTTAATGCTTCTTGTTGCATAGGGCCAAATTCGAGTTGTAGTAGTAGTTGTCATTAGTTCAGAAACAACATACGCAAGTTGTATAGTCACAAAGGAGTTGTTTATTCCTTTCTAGGCTTGTGGGTTCTTTTACAGAGAGAAGTAGAGAGAGAGGATAAGGTCAAATTCTTCTATCGTAAATCATGTTTGGTACTACTATGCGAAACACATCATGGGGTGAATGCGAGAAGCCCTGTCTGCCTCTTATGAAGGCCCAGCCGAAAAAGAACGATTTTTCTCTCTCCTACCATTTCTCGTCCCAGGGGTGGGAGGGTCACCCAACTTCCACTCCTCTGCAGAAACTAGAACATCCGGTTTTATTTTTAACTTTATTTCCAGGGTCATTGGTCAGTCAGTGGATGCCCCCCCTCCCCGTTGAGTGTTTACCAATTTAAACTTTAACCTCTTTTTGTTCTTATCTCTTTTTCTTCTCTTTCTCCAGAAATCCAGTTACCGTTTTCTTTTCAATCCCCAAATTCCCCATAGACCATAATAATGACACTACATCCTACTCATATTAGCACAGATTACATAAACATAATTTTTACACTGCCCGGAGGGCGTTTGTAAAAAAAATTTTTGCTAGTTCATATTAGCACAGATTACATAAATATCTCATCCAACTCTATTTTAAAAATTTCAGATTGCTGAAGAGACGCGAAAAAAAAATTGAGTATCAAGAGCTGGCTATCGCACCATTTGCAAACATTCATCAATTTTATTTTTCTCGATATCTGACCTCCCCATATTGACCCTATGTACCAATACTCACTCATGTGGTTTGTGAACCTCTACATTTTGCATCGATTCATGACAGGTAAGCGAAGAGGCAACCACAGAAACTCTAAATTACAAGGGAGGTCAAAAATCATCAGCACTTTTACTATACCATAAAAGTAAAAAAATCATCAGTGTGGCCTAAAGTCGTATCAAGCCAATCAGCAAGGGAGTCTATCCCCTTTTCACTAGCACTAGACCAAAGGAGATTGTTTTTGAGGTCTGAAGGCTTACGAGGCAAATAGTACAGTAAAGTCGTCCGGCGCGCCGCCCGCACTCTCACACCGCTCCGACACCTACCAGCTCCGACACCCAGCACACGCCATCCCGGCATGGCCTCAAAGTAACTCGGTTCACTTACCGTCAAACAATGCACGAGCGGACCCAAGACTACTATCCCCTTTACAACTAGCGCCTAGGACCAAGGAGATTGGGTTTGCATCTGCAGAGCTGGAGCGCATACACCTTACAATCACGCTTCCCACTCTTTACCACACTTCTACCGACACTGAGCTAAATAAAGTAAAGTACGTACACCTACCATCAGCTCCCTTATTTACCACACATATCTCTCTCTC
>CM042168.1:43659249-43691749 GCA_023376005.1 Doryteuthis pealeii
CGAGAATAGAAGTAGAGAGATAGCTACTAAAATGAGAGTACCTCCCCGCTTGTTTATTTCACTTTAAGGAAGTCGTCTGTTTGGTCAAGCATTTTCATTTCACCATAAAATCTACAGCTGGAAGATATGAAAATTTGTTCAAAAATCAATACACTAAATGTTTTAACATCAAAAATATCATAAATTGTTCTTAATGTATGCTGTGCAATTATTTGAAATGAACTTAATTGTAGATCAAAGAACACAGTTTTATGAATATGTTTTCGTGTTTAAAAATAATGCAGTTAGTATTAATTACAGTGAAAGGAATAATGGTCAACCGCAAAAACGTGACGGCTTCCTCAAAGGTGAAAGAAAGCAAGAGAAGGTTACTCTCATTAATATGTAGGTACTGTCTCAAGAATTAACACCGCTTCTTGGCCATTAACGCATCTCTTGAGTTTGTTGATTACTGCTTCATACAGATAGTGCAGTTTGATGGGCATCCCTGCTCCCGATCTTTATAAATCAAGCATGTCGAGAGCCACTTTAAAACTTCTCTATACATTCATACACACTTCTATGTGGTAGTGGCACTGATCCTCATATTGTACTAAAAGGCCATTCATGAATTTCAGCCGGCTACACTCCTTCTGACCGAGAGAAATCGGGTTACTTCTTTGGTGCTAAGCTGCTAGTGAGCAGCCAATGTTTACTGTAAGACAACAAGCAAATGGCGTGATCAGGCTCAAACCTTTGATCACATGATCACAAAAGAGCCAACTATAAGCATACATGCACAGAAGGCAGTGTATACAGATAAAGGGCCTGTTTAGCTCAGTCGTAGGCATCCAGCTCAGAAACATAAGGTTCTGGGTTCATCTCAGCGCCTCGCCAACTCGCATATGAGTACATGGCTAGGATCTGTGCAGTAAAGTGGGGAGCTGATGTAGGTGTGGTGCTGCCACCTCAGATGCAAAAACAATCTCGCTGGTTATGCACTAGCAAAAAGGGGATAGAGTCGCCTCAGTGTACAGCTGATATCCGACAAATAGACCACTCTTGTCTACGTTACTTTACTATTTTTAGCTCAGTCAGAAGAGCATTTCGTACGAATCACAAGGTTACTAGTGTCAATAGTCCGCCCCCGCTAACGTCAGCGTATGAGTAGCACAGGGATATGTGTGGTAAAGTAGGAGCTGATGGTAGGTTGTACGTTACTTTAACTTTTATTTAGCTTCCAGTTCGTAGAGTGCTGGTAAGTGGGGAAGCTGATTGTAGGTGTAGCGCTCTCCATCTCAAGATGCAAAACCAATCTCCTGTCTGAGCGGCTATTGAAGAAGGGGATAGACTCCACCTCGCTGTTTGGCTAATAACCTAACTTTAGGCCAAACCCGACGAACTTTACTTACTTATTTGCTCTAGCCCTCTGCAGACTCAAAAAACAATCTCCTTGGTCTAGTGCTAGTGAAAAGGGGATAGACTCCCTTGCTGATTGGCTGATACCCGACTGGTTAGGCCACACTGATGACTTTTTTAACTTTATGGTATAGTAAAAGTGCTGGATAAATTTTGACTCTCCTTGTAATTTAGAGTTTCTGTGGTTGCCCCTTCTGTTCGCTTACCTGTCATGAATGCGATGCAATGTAGAGGTTCGCACAACCACGGATGAGTGAGTATTAGGTAGCATAGGCGTCATATTTGGGGAGGTCAGGATAATCGAAGAAAAATAAAATTGATGAATGTTTTGGCAATTGGTGCGAATTAGCCGCTCTTTGAACCCTCAATTTTTTTTTCCGTCTCTTCAGCAATCTGAAATTTTAAATAGAGTTGGATGAGAGTTTATGTAAAATCTTGTGCTACATATGAACTAGCAGAATTTAAAAAAAAAAACACCCTCCGGGCGCAGTGTAAATTATGTTTATGTAATCTGTGGCTAAAATGGGTAGGATGTAGTGTCATTATTAATGGTCCATGGGGAGATTTGGGATTGGAAAAGAACGGTAAATTGGTTTTCTGCGAGAAAGAGAAGAAAAAAGATAAGAACAAAGAAGAGGTTAAAGTTAACGGTAAAACACACTCCAATTGGGGGGGGCAATCTCACTGACCAATGACCCGAAATAAAGTAAAATTTCTGCGAGGAGTGGAAGTGGGTGAACCCTCCCACCCTTGGGACGAGAATGGTAGGAGAGAGAAAAATCGTTTTTTTCGGCTGGCCTTTATAAGAGGCAGACGGGCTATCCCGCCCCCCCCGTGATATGTTTCAGCATAGTAGTACCAAACATGATTTATGATAGAAGATTTGACCGGTTACCCTCTCTCTCTCTCTCTCTATCTACTTCTTGCTCTGTAAAAGAACCCACAAGCCTAGAACCCCCTTTGTGACTATAAAACGACTTGGGTATGGTTGTTTCTGTTACTAACGACAAACTACTACACTACTACAAATCGAATTTGGCCCTATGCAACAAGGAGCATTAAATGACAGCAAAAAAAATTTTTAAAACACAGCCCTCCTGGCAATGTTAAAAAATTAATTTTTGAAAGAATATTGCCTGAGTGGTGTGGGAGTTAATTCAATTTCAAAGGGTTTGTATTATAAAGTAAGTAAATATCATTAAATTCATCAAAGCAGTAAAAAACAAAATATAACAATTTGAAATGGAAACTAAGTGTCTGTCTCCCGTCAAATAAAATGTTTTATGCATCTATTATCATTAAATAATTATTTTGAATATTTTTAAAGCATAAATTTTACACCAAAATCGTAGGTATTTATTTATTTGCTAAAACTTTTTGAGTTAAGGAGCACTTGAAAAAAATGACTATTGTCTTGTTTGTAAGATAATTTGCTATATTTAGATAATTTAAGATATATATCAAAATAAAACAATTAATCAGTATAAAAAGGTGTGTAACAAAATCTGAAAATGGACATTACAGAGGACCGAGCAGGTCATATATTACTGGGTGAGGCTTAATAACTTTTTTGAAAATGAACCCTAGATAATATATATATTAATTAATCTTCTTTATTTCTTGCCTCACTATTAATCTAAAAAAAAAAAAGGAACAAAAAATGTTTTTTTTTAATCTGGACAGCTCAATGCATGCGTTTATGTTAAAAAAAATATAAGTCTTATACTTCCATTGTGAGCACTGAACAAAGCCACCATTTTAATATTTTAATATTTTTGAGACTGTTGAAGATTGCATATAATATGCATGAAACTGCAGTTATTGAAAATTAACTCTAAAATATCTAATCTTGATTTCAAAACTGCTCTGCTATTTTAGCATTGAGCCCTTCAAATGCTAATACTTTTTCACAATTTATTCTTAATAATTAGGTTTGTTACAAAAATAATGGCCGATTTCCAAATACATACATTCAGTTGAAAACATTAATAGTGAGAAATAGTTAAAAATTAGTCAAAATCAGCCATCGACCTGATCATTTATGGTTTGTTGTAAATGATCCATTTCTTCGTCACAATGACTATTCGGGTCAAGAAAAGGGGTCATTGGTGTTACGCAAACAGAGCATCGAGCACACTTCAACGCCTAAGTTTTTGGTGCTCATTGAGGCTCATGAGGACCATTTAACGAGCTTTTTCACCTTTCCAATACTCTGTAAAATGGCGGGAAACTGTTGCAATGCTGACACCAAGTGTCTGAGACATTTCTCTGACGTCCTTTGTGTGGATTTTGCTCAACAACTGCCTGCATATTCATCTGTCAAGACTGCATATACGTCCCTACCTTCTTCATTTTCAGACTCATGCTCCACTGCGGAATTTCTGGACCATCCTTCGTACAGTCCGATACTGTGGGATCATCTCCCATGCTTTGTTGATATTGGGAGCAGTTTTGGAGGCATTTTGGTGCCCAAAAGCTTGTAACTCATGCAACATAAGAAGGCAAAGGTCAGTGTTTTAGGCATGTTCATAAATTTTTGAAGTCCCTATTTTTTCAAAAATACTCTCTATCTGAAGAATAAATTAATTTATTTTTGAGCACACATTAATTATTATATATTTAAAATTTCACCATGAAATAAAACAACAACAATTCTATGTTAAATGATATTTCAAAACCGAGGGCACTTCAAATTGGCCATTAATTTTTGTAACAACCTAATAATATTATTATTATAATATATATATAGTATATTTTATATTTACGCTTACCCTTCACACAATTAGGATGCCAACACAGTTTAATTTCTTACACAGAATTTAACTTGTTTGAATTCAGAGTTTTACCTTCTCCTAGACTGGCCGACCTAACCAAAAGTTAAAGAGCTCTGTTTGCCCTACTATCAACCGCATAGCTGGAAGAGGATGAGTGTGGATTGCATACCTTTCCAAGGGTATCAAGCTCACTTTGAAATGCAAACAGTTTGCATCTAGAATTTGAACTCTAGTTTGCCAGGTCTCTTTCTTAATGAGTGATAAGCATTAACACCATAAACACCTACTATATATATATAAATATGTACAGTGTAAATAAAAAAAAAAAACAAAACAGGTTACAGCTCAAAAAGTTTGTGAAGGCCTTTCTTAGAAGCATCCAGCACTAAAAAAAATTCACAGTCGCAAACTTTTGTTTATCAGATGAATATATCATCTTTCGACAGGCAAGCCTTGTTGTTTCATTTTTATTTTTATAATACTTATATACTGTCAGATTACTTCTATTTTTTTTACGCTATATATATATATATATATATATATATGTGGACTCTCTCGTCGATTTTCGAATGCATGAGGGTTCACTAGGCTACACAATGAAACACCCACACAGTGATTTTTGTTTATAGTGGTGAAGGCCTTGTGTTTGACATCACATTTTTGCAAACAGTCGATGGAAAGATATTGGTGCTTCATAGGTTGCAACAACCCATCAACGACCGACCTCAAAATTGTTGAATTCAGAGTTTATCCCTCTCCTAGACTGGTTACCTTACGCCAAGGCTGAAGGGCCAGTCTGCGCTGACTATTTTACCTAGGCTGGAGGGAGAGTGTATGGTTCATAACCCTTTGCCCAAGGTATTAGTGCTGAATGTGAAACTGCGAACGAGCTTTGGGCGGTCTGAGGGATTGAACTCGATTGGACAAGCTCCATTTCACCGACTCTAACCACCTAGCCTACGCGGGCCTTCCATGATCAGTATATATATATAATCATATATAGTAATATATATAGTACTGTATTAATTATCATATATTATTATTATATGATATGAGTACGTATAGTTATACTATCTATAGTATATGTACTCTCATAAGTGCAGAGACTCTGTCGTATAAACATACACCCATAACTATGGAAATGAAATCTTTGAAATAATCAATGACTTGACCAGTTTGTCCTTAATTATAGTATTATTCAAGAATTCAAAAGTTAAGCAAAAAGCAACATCCCACATAAAATAGTGCCCGAAATTGTACCATTTGCGTTGTGTTTGAGAGACTTTCATTTAGAAAGAATCGGTGAGGAATCCAAGATATCGTGATGGCTCGACTCGTCTTCTAATGATTCCTTTTCGATGTCTGTAGCAGTAGTGGTGAAGAATGTCTATCCTCATTTCGCCTCAGATTGTCGCTTTGTATGGCTGACTGTTGAAACAATAAGGGCTTGTACTTTCCGCTTCAGTTCTGCGTCTGGAAAAGAGGAATAAGAAACATAAAAATAGTTAGATAAAAAAGAAAGAAGAGCTAACTAGCTATACTGTTGATTTTTCCAATGTGACTCCCCCGCGCACTGTGTACGGCGAGCACAAGGCCGTTTAACGTCGGACCACCACAACCGAGCTCCATGGGGAGGCGGGTGAAAAATGTCCGTGCGATGCGCGGTGATCGGCATTCGCCCTCAAAGGGGGGGCGCCTACAGGCACTGCGCATAAACCCAGCCCTGCCCCCTTTAATCAAGGGGGCAGGTATTCGAGGCGCCTGAGGGGATAGCCGCCACAGGGATCGGACGCTAATTTAACTTGTAAAGATCACAGGGCCGAACTACTACTTGCTAGCCTGTCCATCGGTATCTATGAGTGACACGCATCGCACTATCTGTATAGTTAATCTCCAGTTGATTTTGGATCTTGGTCTGTCGTCTTATTCAATGCATACAAAGTATATCTGTGAAGAGCCTCTGCTTTTGTCTTGAGAATAAATTTGACAAAAGCTTGCGTGTTGGCCAAAATATTGGAGTGAAATATCATTTGAATTTATTGGTTGTGTTAGCTTTTATCGCGCATTTCCCTCTATTTTCAACACACACACATAACATAATGTATGGTATTGGAAAATTCGAAGGCTAATAATGTGATGAAATCATAAATACTTAACCTTTCTTTCTGCTACAGAGAAATCTCCCAGCAACTGTAGTCCTCTCAAAGGCAGCTTCGTGCGATGGTGATCATAAAGTTAGGCAGATGAGCTTTTGGTTGCAATCTTTGGCTGGGATATCCTCGCAGTTTGCTTGTTACTTATAAAATCGAAAAATCGTGGCTCCATTCTATTGTAGCTCGCCGTTCAATCCAAGACGGATCATGTTCCCTTAACAACGCGCGAATGATTAAAGAAAATGATATTCTCTTTAGTTTATTCCAATCGAGTGTGTGATAATACAGCGGGTGCTGCACCACTTGAACACGTTCATTAGACAATGGTGATGGTGACGCCCAAACGTTGTACCTTATTTACTTAAGGCATAACATTTTATAATCTAGATGTAGAGTACAATCATAAAATTAATTTATTCAGATATCTGATAATAAATAAATTTATTGATTGTTTATATAATGGACAATGAGCTGTATAGTGAAAGTTATTCTGTAGTGGTCGTCACACCAAAGGTGGAGGGGAGGGGCTAAAGAGATTAGGTATGCAAATATGTATGCTTAAAATGGGGCCTCAAGCGAAAAATTGTTATATTTGTTAAAAAGTATGTGAAACCTATACTTAATGTATAACCTTTTATTGGTCTCTTGATATAATATAGATACTTTTTCTGTATTGTTAAAAAAGGGCCAGGTTAGCTCAGTCAAAGTAGAGCGGTATCGCTAGAAAACGCAACAAAGTTGCTAGTTGATACTGGTCCATGCCTCAGCCGTTAGAGCAACAGGGTCTTGCCGGTAAGTAAGGAAGCTGATGTAAGTGTGGCAAATCCGCTCAAGAGCGCAAAACAATCTCTTGGGCTAGTGAAAAAGGGATAAATACTCCCTCGCATGATTGGCTGATACTGAACTTCAGCCCTATGAAAACTTTTTATTGATGTTTATATATATGGACAATTGAGCTGTTATGTACGTTTCAAACAATTTGGTGGTGGTCAAACAGGGGGTGGTCAAGTTTAGGTATCGGACATGTTTGTTCAAATGGATGGGAGGTTGCTTTAAGGACAAGATGTGTATATTGATGTAAAAGTAACCTGGAACCTATTATTAAGTATATACATTTATTGTCTACAATGTAGATATAATATACGATATATTTAGAAAAATAATGAATGCAGAAAACACAAAGTTAACCCTATATACCCAATGAAGCGAAGGAATCTTGTGTACTCTTGTGGGGACTCATGACTCGTGGAGACTGGGGGTTGTACTACGTGTTCTTTGTTTAACCTCATTTGCCTCTCTTGTGATCTTTTATTCTGACCCTAACCAGCCCACAAAGTCGTGAAGACTATTAGTGGTACTTAATTCAACACCCATAATCGTGGGGGATGATATGGCTTCATTTTTTTCCCCAAGGGTATTAAGTCGAGAAAGTGAATGTAATACGCGAGGACTGGGGTTTAAAAACCTATTATTGTACAATGTCACTGTCGACAGGCACATTAACACACTTCACCAGAGGGAAAATACCCTGAAGGGTATTAATTCAATGATGGTTAGATTTAGAATTAACATGCAATATGAATAGTTGAATTATGACCCGGCTGAGATTTGAAATAGTGAAATCTGTGTGTAAGATCTGAATAATGAATTGTTAATTTCAGTGATTAATTTGGAATTATACAAAGAGATGAAACACAACGTTGTAATACATTGAGATAAGTTCTATGTAATTCAAATTCAGTACCCACATGATTTTGAAACTAGTGACCATGCTGATAAGATCAAAGATTTCTGTGTACTCCAGTGGGGAACTCCTGACTTGGGATCCTATTTAATTCATTATATACATCTCGATAGAAAATTCACGCTGTTTCGACACAGTTGAGCAATTTATTGAACTGTACTATTTTATTATTTGGGACTATTGTCCTCATGCTTCATTGTTATCGTTACAAAATTTCGGTCAATGTGCCCTCTCAAGCAGCCTTCTTGCGGTATTTGTCTTGTCGGACCTCGGGAACCTTCTGTCATAATTGGGAGGCCATCAAGGACTTTGAACCTAACGGCCTTTATTCAGTCCATAGGGGTGTATCCTGTCTCATTCACTAAACCATAGCTGGGTACAGGTGTACGTGTGTTATTATTCTATGTTACTTGCTGCTCTGACCAGGTTTTGAACCTGGCAGTCTAAGAGATAACTGTCACTGTAGAACGTGTCTTAACCTAACTCCTTTATCCACTACGGCCATGTGCCCAATTGGAAATCCAGTGTGAGTTTCTGGGAACTTATAAACCTAATGTCTTTAATGGTAAATGCATTTCAACTTAGCGCTAATACCCTTGGGAAAGGTATGAAATCCTACTCTCCTCCAGCTATTGGATGAATAGGTAGGGCAGACTGGGCTCTTTAACGCTTAGGTTTGGCCAACCCGGTCTAGGAAGGAGGAAACTCTGAATTCAAACCTGTTAAACTCCGCTTAAAGAATATTGACCTTGTGTCGCATACTGCTCGAGTGCGGAGGGGTTGGTAAATATATATAAACCCAAATTGTCCTTGTTTTTGACTAGAATATCTAAGACCCCTTGTACCTCGATCTTCCCCCTATTTACTTATGTATGAGAATATTACAAAAACGATCTTTCTTGAATAAAGTAAAATGCAAGAAGATTTTGCATAAAGCGGACACATCACTTTGAACACTTTGTATCTTCAAAAATTCTACCAAAGAATATATTTCTGGATAAATTAGCGAGCTGAGATGGCTTCATAACTCTCTCCAAATAATCCCATGGATAGATAACAAATTTGTCATTCATCACTGACACACAAGAGTGTGGAAGAGATGTGAATTATATATATTATATATATATATAGTATATAATATTCCTATTTACATTATAAGAACATTTCAAACAAATTTTACTATAAATAATTTTTTTTCAATTAAACAGATGGACTTGCCACTTCTAATAGCATTTCCCTTGCCTGAATTATAGTCGTTTGTCAAACACTTTTGTTCATATATATATAGTATATATATATATAGTATATATTGTAATATTAATGGATTTGGCTCATAACTTAAAAGTTTCAATGGTTATGCAATCAATGCAGTGGTCAAAAATGGTTGAAGATGTTAAAAACCAGTAAGTAAATGGTTGGAAATTTAAAAAAAAAATGGTTGAGATTTAAAAACAGTAAGTTTTTTAGGCGTTTATATAACGTGAAGCATTTTCCGCGATGTGATGATATAAATGCTTAAAATTGTTTTTTTAAACTGTGACTTGTTATATATATATATCACTAATCCTCTGCGCTAATTAAAAGATGCGACACATGGCCGATTTCTTAAACAGAGAGTAACAGGTTTGAATTCAGAGTTTTCCCTCCTAAGACTGGTTGCCTAATCAAGACGGAAAGAGCCCAGTTTGCCCAAACTATTTACCCATAGGGCTGGAGGAAGAATAAGTTGGATGAGTACCTTTGGCTAGAGTATTAAGTTATGTGAATTACCGCTGAATTGCAAAAAGCGCCTGTCAAAGGATTGAATTCGGCTTGCTAATGTCCATTTCCTATTTCCCTATGAAGAGAACGCATTACAACAATAACATTAACAGCATTTATATTTGTGATTATATGAACAATCGCCCTTGATAAATTTCCACTCAGCTGAACCTTAAAAATGGCTGGTCTGTCCATTGTTACTCATGACCAGTAATAACTAATGAATGATCTAAACCTGAAAACGGCTGCTCTGTCCCATATTATTAGTCATGACGCAGTAATAACTAAATGAATGAGTGAAACTGAAATGGCTGCACTGTCCGCATTGTTTAGTCATGACAAGTGAAATAACTAATGAATGATCTAAAACCTGAAATGGCTGCACTGTGCCATTGTTAGTCATGACCAGTAATTAACTATGAATGGATCCTAAACCTGAAAAACGGCTGCTCTGTCCATTATTAGTCATGACCAGTAATAACTAATGAATGAGTGAAACCTGAAAAGCGGCTGCTCTGTCCATTGTCAGTCATGAACCAGTTAATAACAATGAATGATCTAAACCTGAAAAACGGCTCTCTGTCCATTGTTAGTCATGACAAGTGATACTAATGAATGATCTAACCTGAAAAGAATGGCTGCAACTGTCCATTGTTAGTCATGGAACCAGTAATAACAATGAATGAGTGAAATCCTTGAAAACGGCTGCTCTGTCCATTGTCAAGTTCATGACCAGTAATAACTAAATGAATGAGTGAGAAAACCTGAAAACGGCTGCTCCTTGTCCCATTGTTAGTGCCATGACCAGTAATAACTAATGAATGAGTGAAAACCTGAAAAACGGCTGCTCTGTCCATTGTTTAGTCATGCCAGTAATAATAATGAATGATGAAACCTGAAAAACGGCTGTTCTGTCCATTGTCAGTCATGACCAGTAATAACTAATTGAATGAGTGAAACCAGAATTGATGATAAATAAAGAAGCTTTTCGCAATTCCAATATATTGGTGCATTGTATTCCTTTTCTCTGGTTTTTATTCATCCAAGTGTAATTAAGAGTTTTACATCTATACAATTTCCTTGCGGCCTATTTGAGGGCATTATGCCAAAATGCAATTGGGCAGGTGCTCGCTTTGATGCTGAGCCAATTCGCCAATGTTAGGAAACAAATGAGTAATTCAAGAGTTTTGTTATATCTGATTCGTACGTGGAATGTTTATGTTTCCAAATTGGATAAAAAGCTCGGAAACTTGAGGAACTTTCCCTCCATATGCAGCTAAGTTTCATTTTCTTCAAGCACATTAGGGAGGTGAACACTGACATTAGGTAGCTCGATTTTTCACTTTTTTCAAATATCAAATTACATGAAACACCGAATGTTGTGTATTGTCTATTAAATACTGCTACCAAAAATTAGATCTTGAACTTGTACGTAAAATTGTAGACAAAATGCACCTGAAAAATCTTCAGTTTTGCAATCATGTGCGAGGTGGGGAGCATATTTTTAAATTTGAACTTTAGTTATAATTTTGTCATTTAATTTCATTTTGATAAAATAAAAATGACAAATTCCCTGGCAAAAATGTTGCAAAAACTAAGGATTTTGCCAGTGCATTTTGCTATGATCTTTGATGCCCTTTTCTCAAAAATTGATTACAAGTTCAAGATCTAATTCTTTGTATAGTTAATCAATTGACCAATACACGACTTGCACAAGTGAGCTAAAATGGCCCTTGATATCATATAACTGGTACAAATATATTAGTATTGCGATAGCATTTTTGGATTCCTTGGGCAAAAATACTTATATAAACCAATTTTTAGTAGTAGGGAAGCTCTAAGAACTCGATTTTTAGCAGAAAAAAATAGTATTAAAAAGATCGCCATTTTTTGTGAACCCACCAAATTTGGATGAGCTTAAAAATTTGACATAACTCCAATTTTTTGGGAATTGGAATAGCTCAAATTTTGGGGACTAACTTTTAACATAGTCCACAATTGTACAAAATTTTCAGAAAATTGAAGAGGAATGGGTGAACATGGCCTGGAATGATTTGATAGAAATTACCCTCACACAGGAAAACAGACACCCACAGAAATGGACATACACAACATTTATACTTTTCCTCTCACATCAGTAAATGTAAAACTTAGATAATTAACCTTGGGGTATTTTCATCAACAACTTATGCTATATATATATATAATATGGAGGCTAGTGGTTAAGAGTTGTGGAAAATGGACTCGTCGAAATTCGAGTTCAATTGCCTAGGACGAAGCTGTGGCACTTCACATTAGCGCTAATACCGCTTGGAAAGGTAGAATCCATATATTCTCCCTTCCCAGGCCCCCCCCCCCCCCTATGGGGTTTTTTAAAAAATAAGGTAAAGGGCAGACTGGGCCTTGCCAGCCTTGGGTAGGTAACAGTCTAGAAAGAGGGAATAACTCTGATATTCAAAATTCTGTGGTTGGGTCAATTATTGGGTTTGTGGCACCCTTGATGACCAATTCTTTCCTATCGATCTGTGGCCAAAAAGGTGTGGATGGTCTAACACAAAGCCTTCACAACTATAAAACAAATCACTGTGTGGATTGCGTTCATTTGTAATGAACACTCATTACGTCGAAATTGACGGGAGGTATCCATATATATACATATATATACTAGAAAAATGTGTCGCCCTTTCGGTCACCCATTGAACTTTGGTAGCATGATTGAGATTAGGGAAAAAAATAAATATGTCCACAATTAAAAAAAAAACAAAAAACATTATACTTCTCGTCTATATGTGCACCTTGTATAGTACACCTTGATATTAACCTTGGGGTATTTCATTAACAGGCCTATATATAATATATATATATATATATATATATAATGACAGTAAATGGAAATTTAATCTGACAGTAATGATTTAACATTTTGAAAAAACAAAATGATGTTAATAGTTGCTGACAGAATCTGTTTTCGACCGTTTAATAGAGGCGGTCTTCATCAAGAGCAATATGATATGAAAGATAGGAAATAAATAACGGTTTAGATAAGGAGGTACAACGAATGCTAGTGTTTGGATGCCTGGAATTTAAAAAGAATGCGTATTCTGTGTTAAAAATAAAATAAAATTTTATTTTGTAAAATAAATAAATTTTATTTTTAAAAAATCAGAAGCATTATAATCCATAATAAACTCAAAGAGTTTGATGTAAAAATACTATAAAAAATGTATTTTTTTAACACAGAATACGCATTTAAAAAAAATTGCTCAGCATCGAACAACTAGTGTTCCGTTGTCCTCCTATTCTAAGCGGTTATTCATTCCGTCTTTCCATTCATATGTTGGCTCTTGATGAAGACCGCTCTATTAAAAACGGTCGAAAACAGATTCTGTCAGCAAACTTTAACATGCATTTGTTTTTTCAAAAAAAATGTTAAATTCATATAATATATATATATATATATTAATATAATATATTAGGGGATAGTATCAAATGTTTAGTTTAATTCGCTTCTGTTTAGCTCACAGCCAGAGAAAGTTCCTGGCACATCCAATAAAATCTGGTTAAAGTATTCGCAGTTGATGGAAATCCATCTGGAGGCTGGTCGCACCATCTGCTACCCCTGTCTTCATCTTTTTCTTGCATCTGATTAAGTCGCAAACTCAAGAACGTATTGCAATACAACTTGTGTCTCGACGCAACATTCTTCAGAAATACTGCATCATGTCTAAACAAGACCTTTCACCTACCCTTTAATATCTGAAACATTGCAAAATTCAACGGCTAGACATTTTTTTGCTGCAGTCAACATGTATTTGAATTAGGAATTCAATAACATATTTTTCAGTGGCATTTTGCTTTATGGACAACTCTAAAAGGAACAGATCAATTGGATCTATTATAATGGAGATTCTGTGTCTGTATGTTGTAACCCAAATACTATATAACTACTCAAGTGCAAACAATTTACTTGTTATTTACATTCACATTCCCAAGGTTTTATTTTTATTTAAATAACCGGCAACAGGGTTGACATGCCTTAAAATCAACCAACCGCAAAAATTGAATACCCATCAACAAGTGAATTAAACAAAATGGTCTTTTGGATAAAAATAATCCAACCAAGTGTTGACATCCCATAAAATCTAAACAATCATAATCAAACTAACTATCCATTACTACAAGATGCCATGAAACAAAATAAAATGCAAAAATGTAAATGCCTGATTATCTGGTGTTTGCCTTTACCCGTCGAATTCTCATTTCCTTATGAGGTGTCATCAACTATAATAATGGACCATTCCGTTTTTACTTATAAAGAAAGAAAGGAGAGAAAAGCCATGCTACACCATTTAAAATCTCATTATTATAAATTGTCTTACATTATTAATACTCGTTGACCAGCATTATATACTAGATATTTACCATGTACCCAAGTGTACAGGTTAGGGACCAGGCCCCTATTAATGTGGGACCACCCCACAAAGCCGAGACTCCATAGGTGGTAGGTGTAAAAAATTGCGTTGAATTCTGTTGGTATTTCCCTCAAGGGGGGGCGCCTCAGGCTACTGAGGCAATAACCAGCCCTGCCCTTTTTAAGTCAAAGGGGGCAGGTGTTAATTTGGGGGGATGGCCTCATGGATAAACGATGTTAGCTTAAGGTCCAGTCAACTGAGTAAGATATGTTGGACATATCTATAATACTAATAACATGCAAATTGTAAATTTATATATAAAACAAAATAGCAAACCCTAAGAACACACACGCAAGAATAACCACTGATATGTCCCAGTTAGGGAATATATGTAGAAGCAGCAAAGTGGTGTGGCCATCGGTAACAGCCGTGGTACAATTGGAGCAGAGTAAGTAGTATACTGGTGCGAAGTCGAGTATAGTAAGTAGTAGGTATAGTAGTGGCATTGTTCCTCTACAATTATTTGGTATTTTTTAGCTGACAAACCAGCGCAATCATATTACTGTGAAGGGGGAACCAGGTATATGCATATTCATTAAATCCCTTTCCTCCGCAATAGTTAGTTGTCCAAGCTATAAATTGGATAAAATTGTCAAAGTTCTGATAATGGAATATGATAGAGAAGACTGCCAATTTTTATTTTCTGTCAGTATCGTGGCAGTGTATTTACCAACGCCTCCGGCACGAGCTGGAAGTGACACTATTAGGTCATTTATCAAAATAATGCTAGCAAATGGAATATCAATTTGTTGGTGAAAACGCATTTTCCGATTAAAATATCTTCAATTGCATTTTATACATACTATTATGTCTATGTGGTAAATGCACGGCTACTGGAGTTGTTTTTTAAAAGTTTGGGAGTATTAGTGAAATAGATCACTAATTAGGGACTGAGCCTATTTTCAGTAGTGACGCATCCCAGCGGATTTAACAGGTTTGAAATTCAGAGTTTACTTCTCCTAGAACTGGTTGGCTTAACCAAGGTTTAAAGAGGCCCAGTCTGGAGGGAAAGTAGGATTCATACCTTTCCCAAGGGTATTAGCGGCTAAGGTAAAATGCCTAAAAAAAAAAAAAAAAAAAAAAAAATTTTCACGGTCCACAGGATTTGAACTCGGGTGAAAAGACCATTTCCCATGATTTAAACCATTACACCCACGCCTTTCCACTGTGCAGTGCATGCTGTCTATTTAAGACTTCACCTCCTAAAAAATGGCACTAAAATGAGTATCACACTATTCTTTAAAAGAATATTTTTGTTTATTTTCCTTACACTGGTGCATAAGCAATAAAACTAGATCAATAAATAAACATTAAGATCTTTTTTTAGCTTCAAGACACATGCCATATTAAAAATGTCACGAGGAAAAGATGAAACAACAGATGCACTGCACAAGTTGGAAAGGCGTGGTGTAATGGTTTAAAGTCATGGGAAATGGGTCTTTTCACCCCGAGTTCAAATGGCTGGACGTGGAAATAGCATTTTCACCTAGCGCTAATACCCTTGGGAAAGGTGATTGAATCCTACTTTCCCTCCAGACTGGGCTCTTTAACCTTGGTTAGGCAACCAGTCTAGGAGAAGGTAAACTCTGAATTCAAACCTGTTAAATCCGCTTGGGATGGTCACTACTAGAATAGGCTCAGTCCTAATTAGTGATCTATTTCACTAATACTCCCAAACTTTTAAAAAAACAACTCGTGAGCCAGGTGCATTTACCACATAGACATATGTATGTATAAAAATGCAATTGAAGATAATTTAATCGGAAAATGGTTTTCACTCAACAAATTGATATTCCACTTTGCTAGCATATTTTGATAAATTGACCTAAAGTGTCACATCCAGCTCGTGCGGAGGGGTTGGTAAATACACTGCACGATACTGACAGAAAATAAAATGGCAGTTTTCTTCTCTATCATATCCATTATCAGAACTTGACAATTATCCATTTATAGCTGACAACTAACTATGCGGAGGAAAGGGATTTAATGAATATGCATATACCTAGGTTCCCCCTCACAGTAATATGATTGGCTGGTGTCAGCTATAAATACCAAATAATGTAGAGGAACAATGCCTACTACTATACCTACTACTACTACTACTACGACTTCGCACCAGTATTACTACTTACCTGCTCAATTGTACCACGCTGTTACCATGGCCACACCACTTTGCTGCTTCTACTAATATATCCCTAACTGGGACATATCAGTGGTTATTCTTGGTGTGTGTTCTTAGGGTTTGCTATTTTGTTTTATATATAAATACAATTGCATGTTATTAGTATATAGATATGTCCAACATATCTTACTCCAGTTTTGACTGGACCTTACAAGCTAACATCGTTGATCCCAGAGGCCATCCCCCCAAATAACACCTGCCCCCTTGACTTAAAAAGGCAGGGCTGGTTTATTGCTCAGTGCCTGAGGCGCCCCCCTTGAGGGGAAATACCAACAGGATCAACGCATTTTTTACACCTACCACCTATGAGTCTCGGCTTGTGGGTGGTCCCACATTAATAGGGCCTGGTGCCTAACCTGTACACTTTGGGTACATGGTAAATATCTAGTATATAGATCTGGTCAACAGTATTAATAATGTAAGACAATTTTATTAATAATTGAGATTTAAATGTGTAGCATGTTCCTTTTCTCTCCTTTCTTTCTTTATAATAAAAACGGAATGGTCCATTATATAGTGATGACACTCATAAGAAATGAGAATTCGACGGATAAGCAACACCAGATAATCAGGATTTACATTTTTGCATTTTATTTTGTTTCATGGCACTTGTAGTAATGGATAGTTAGTTGATATGATTGTTTAGATTTTATGGCATGTCAACACTTGTTGGATTATTTTATGCCAAAGACATTTTGTTTAATTCATTGTTGATGGGTATTCAATTTTTGGTTGGTTGGATTTTAAGGCATGTCAACCCTTGTTGGGTTATTTAAATAAAAATAAAACCTTGGAGAATGTGATGTAAATAACAAAGTAAATTGTGACTTGAGTAGTTATATAGTTTTGGTTACAGACATACAGACACAGAATCTCCATTATAATAAGATAATTGATCTGTTCCTTTTAGAGTTGTCCATAAACAAAGCCACTGAAAAATATGTTTTGAATCCTAATTCAATACATGTTGATGCAGCAAAAAAATGTCTAGCGTTGAATTTGCAATGTTGTTTCAGAGATTAAGGGGTAGGGTGAAAGAGTCTTGTTTAGACATGATGCAGTATTTCTGAAAGATGTTGGTCGAGACACAAGTTGTATTGGCAGTACGTTCTTTGAGTTGGACTTAATCAGATGCAAAGAAAAAGATGAAGACAGGGTAGCAGATGGTTGGACAGCCTCCAGTGGAATTTCCCATCAACTGCGAGATACTTTAACCAGATTTCATTTGGATGTGCCAGGAACTTTCTCTGGCTGTGAGCTAAACAGAAGCGAATAAATAAACATTTGATACTATCCACCTAATATATATATATATATATATATATATATATATATGAATTTAACATTTTTTTGAAAAAACAAATGATGTTAATAGTTTGCTGACAGAATCTGTTTCGACCGTTTTAATAGAGCGGTCTTCATCAAGAGCAACATATGAATGAAAGACGGAATGAATAACCGTTAGAATAGGAGGTACAAACGAACACTAGTGTTCGATGCTGGAATTTTTTTTTAAATGCGTATTCTGTGTTAAAAATACATTTTTTTTTATATATTTTTACATCAAACTCTTTTGAGTTTTATTATGGATTATAATGCTTCTGATTTTTAAAAATAAAATTTATTTTATTTTTAACAAAATAAAATTTATTTTATTTTTAACACAGAATACGCATTTTTTTAAATTCCAGCATCAAACACTAGCATTCGTTTGTACCTCCTATCTAACGGTTATTTATTTCCATCTTTCATTCATATGTTGCTCTTGATGAAGACCGCTCTATTAAAACGGTCGAAACAGATTCTGTCAGCAAACTATTAACATCATTTGTTTTTTCAAAAAAATGTTAAATTCATACTGTCAGATTAATTTCCATTTACTTTCATATATATATATATATATATAATATATATATATAGGGTGTTAATGAAAATACCCCAAGGTTAATATCCAAGGTGTACTGTATACAAGGTGCACATTAGACGAAAGTATAATGTTTTTTTGTTTTTTTTTTAATTGTTCGGACATATTTATTTTTTTCCCTAATCTCAATCATCTACCCAAAGTTCAATGGGTGACCGAAAGGCTCACATTTTGTCTAGTATATATATGTATATATGATGGATCCTCCCGTCAATTTCGACGTATGAGTGTTCATACAATGAACATCCACACAGTGATTTGTTTATAGTGGTGAAGGCTTGTGTTAGACCATCCACACTTTTTGGCACAGTCGATAGGAAAGAATTGGTGCATCAAGGGTTGCCACAAACCCAATCAATGACCAACCACAGGAATTTTGAAATCAGAGTTATCCCTCTTCTAGACTGGTTACCTACCCAAGGCTGAAGGGCCCAGTCTGCCCTACTATTTAACCCATAGCTGGAGGGAGAATATATGGATTCATACCTTTCCCAAGGGTATTAGCGCTATGTGAAGTGCCAACAGCTTCGTCTAGGAATTGAACTCGAATCGACGAGTCCATTTTCCACAACTCTAACCACTAGCCTCCATATTATATATATATATGAGCATAAGTTGTTGATGAAAATACCCCAAGGTTAATATCTAAGGTTTACATTACTTGATGAGAGGAAAAGTATAAATGTTGGTGTATGTCCATTTCTGTGGGTTGTCTGTTTTCCTGGTGGGTAATTTCATATCAAATCATCCAGGCCATGTCACCCATCCTCTTCAATTTTTCTGAAATGTTGTACATTTGTGGACTATGTTAAAGTTAGTCCCCAAAATTTGAGCTTCCAATTCCAAAAATTGGAGTTATGTCAATTTTTAGCTCTCCAAATTTGGTGGGGTTCACAAAAAATGGCGATCTTTTGTAATCTATTTTTTTCTGTAAAATGAGTTCTAGAGCTTCCCTACTACTAAAAATTGGTTTATATAAGTATTTTTGCCCAAGGAATCCAAAAATGCTATCGAATACTAATAATTTGTACACAGTTATATGATATCAAGGGCCATTTTAGCTCACTGTGCAAGTCGTGTATTGGTCAATTGATAACTGATACAAAGAATTAGATCTTGAACTTGTATCAATTTTTGAGAAAAGGGCATCAAAGATCATAGCAAAATGCACTGGAAAATCCTTAGTTTTTGCAACATTTGGCCAGGGAATGTTGTCATTTTATTTTATCAAAATGAAATTAAATGACAAAATTATAACTAAAGTTCAAATTAAAAATATGCTCCCCACCTCGCACATGATTGCAAAACTGAAGATTTTTCAGTGCATTTTTGTCTACAATTTACGTACAAGTTCAAGATCTAATTTTTGGTAGCAGTATTTAATAGACCAATACACAACATTCGGTGTTTCATGTAATTTGATATTTTGAAAAAGTGAAAAATCGAGCTACCCTAATGTGCAGTGTCAACCTACCCTAATGTGTGAAGAAAATGAAACTTAGCTGCAATGGAGGGAAAGTTCCTCAAGTTTCCGAGCTTTTATCCAATTTGGAAACATAAACATTCACGTACGAATCAGATAAACAAAACTCTTGAATTACTCATTTGTTCCTAACATGGCGAATTGGCTCAGCATCAAAGCGAGCACCTTGCCAATTGCATTTTGCATAATGCCCTCAAATTAGCCGCAAGGAAATTGTATAGATGTAAACTCTTAATTACACTTGGATGAATAAAAACCAGAGAAAAGGAATACAATGCACCAATATATGGAATTGCGAAAAGCTTCTTTATTTATCATCAATTCTGGTTTCACTCATTCATTAGTTATTACTGGTCATGACTGACAATGGACAGAACAGCCGTTTTTCAGGTTTCACTCATTCATTAGTTATTACTGGTCATGACTAACAATGGACAGAGCAGCCGTTTTTCAGGTTTCACTCATTCATTAGTTATTACTGGTCATGACTAACAATGGACAGAGCAGCCGTTTTCAGGTTTCACTCATTCATTAGTTATTACTGGTCATGACTGACAATGGACAGAGCAGCCGTTTCAGGTTTCACTCATTCATTAGTTATTACTGGTCATGACTAACAATGGACAGTGCAGCCATTTTTCAGGTTTAGATCATTCATTAGTTATCACTTGTCATGACTAACAATGGACAGAGCAGCCGTTTTTCAGGTTTAGATCATTCATTAGTTATTACTGGTCATGACTGACAATGGACAGAGCAGCCGTTTTCAGGTTTCACTCATTCATTAGTTATTACTGGTCATGACTAATAATGGACAGAGCAGCCGTTTTTCAGGTTTAGATCATTCATTAGTTATTACTGGTCATGACTAACAATGGACAGTGCAGCCATTTTTCAGGTTTAGATCATTCATTAGTTATCACTTGTCATGACTAACAATGGACAGTGCAGCCATTTTTCAGGTTTCACTCATTCATTAGTTATTACTGGTCATGACTAATAATGGACAGAGCAGCCGTTTTTCAGGTTTAGATCATTCATTAGTTATTACTGGTCATGAGTAACAATGGACAGAGCAGCCATTTTTAAGGTTTCAGCTGAGTGGGAAATTATCAAGGGGATTGTTCATATGTTCACAAATATAATGGTGTAATGTTATTGTGTAATGGTTCTCTTCATAGGAAATAGGAAATGGACATAGCAAGCCGAATTCAAATCCTTGACAGGGCTTTTTGCAATTCAGCGGTAATTCACATAACGTTAATACTCTTAGCAAAGGTACTCATCCAACTATTCTTCCTCCAGCTATGGGTAAATAGTTGGGCAAACTGGGCTCTTTCGTCTTGATTAGGCAACCAGTCTAGGAGAAGGAAAACTCTGAATTCAAACCTGTTACTCTCTGTTTAAGAAATCGGCCATGTGTCGCATTTTAATTAGGCAGAGGGATTAGTGTATATATATATATAAACAAGTCACAGTTTAAAAAAACAATTTTTAGCATTATATCATCACATCGCGTGAAAATGCTTCACGTTTATATAAACGCTAAAAAACTACTGGTTTTTAAGATCTCAACCATTTTTTTTTAAATCTCAACCATTTGACTACTGGTTTTTAAGATCTCAACCATTTGACTCATCTGATGATTGCATAACCATGAAACTTTAAGTTATGAGCCCAAATCCATAATATTACAATATATATATATATATATATATATATATATATGAACAAAAGTGTTTGACAAACGACTATAATTCAGGCAAGGAAATGTATTAGAAGTGGCAAGTCCATCTGTTTAATGAAAAAAAATTATTTTAGTAAAATTTGTTTGAAATGTTCTTATATGTAAATGAGGAATATATATATATATATATATATATATATATATAATTCACATCTCTTCCACACTTTTGTGTGTCAGTGATGAATGACAATTTGGTATCTATCCAGGATTATTTGGAGTAAGAGTTATGAAGCCATCTCAGCTCGTAATTTATCCAGAAATATATTCTTTGGTAGATATTTTTGAAGATACCAAAGTGTTCAAAGTGAGTGTCCGTATGCCAAAATCTTTGCATTTACTTTATTCAAGAAAGATGTTTTGTAATATTTCTCATACATAAGTAAATAGGTAGATATTCTAGTCAAAAACAAGACATTGGGTTTATATATATTTACCAACCCCTCCGCACGAGCAGGATGCGACACAAGGTCAATTTCTTAAGCGGAGTTTAACAGGTTTGAATTCAGAGTTTTCCTCCTCCTAGACCGGTTGCCTAACCAAGGTTAAAGAGCCCAGTCTGCCCTACTATTCATCCATAGCTGGAGGGAGAGTAGGATTCATACCTTTCCCAAGGGTATTAGCGCTAAGTGAAATGCAATTACCATTAAAGACATTAGGTTTATAAGTTCCCAAAACTCACACTGGATTGTCCAATTGGGCACATGGCTTAGTGGATAAAGGAGTTAGGTTAAGACAGTTCTAAGTGACAGTTATCTCTAGACTGCAGGTTCAAACCTGGTCAGGAGCAGCAGTAACATAGAATAATAACACAGCTTAACACCTGTACCCCAGCTATGGTTAGTGGAATGAGAACAGGATACCCCCATGGACTGAATAAAGGGTTAGGTTCAAAGTTCCTTGATGGCTCCCAATTATGACAAGAAGGTTCCCGAGTCCGACAAGAAATACCTGAAGAAGGCTGGAGGGCACATTGACCGAAATTTTGTACAGATAACAATGAAGATGAGGACAATAGTCCAAATAATACAAATAGTACAGTTCAATAAAATTGCTCAACTGTGTCGATAACAGCGTGAATTTCCTATCGAGATTATATAATGAATTAAAAGGATCCCAAGTCAGGAGTTTCCCCACTGGAGTACACAGAAATCTTTTGCTTATCAGCATGGTCACTAGTTTCAAAATCAGTTGGTTGAAATTGAATTACATAGAACGTTATCTCAATGTTTCCGGTTGTGTTGTCATCTCTTTGTATAATTCAAATTAATCACTGAATTAACAATTCATTATTCAGATCTTACACACAGATTTCACTCATAAATCTCAGCCGGGTATAATTCAATATCATATTGTCAGTTAATTCTAATCTAACATCATTGAATTAATACTTCAGGGTATTTCCCTCTGGTGAAGTGGTTAATGTGCTGGACAGTGACATTGTAATAAGTGAGTTCAAACCCCAGTCTCGCTATTACATTCACTTTCTGACTAATACCCTTGGGGAAAAATATGAACCATATCATCCCCCCAGATATGGGTTGAATAGTACCACTAATGTTCTTCACGACTTGTTGTGGCCTGGTTAGGGGTCAGAATAAAGACACAAGAGAGGAAATGAGTTAAACAAAGAACAGTAGTACAACCCCCAGTCTCCAGAGTCATGAGTTCCCCACAAGAGTACACAAGATTCCTTCGTTCATTGGTATAGGTTACTTTGGTGTTTTCTGCATTCATATTTTTCTAAATTATCTATATTATATCTACATGTAGACAATAAATGTTATACTTAAGTAATAGGTTCCAGGTACTTTTTACATAATAACAATCTTTCCTTAAGCAAACCCCCATCCATTTGAACAAACATGTCCGATACCTAAACTTTGACCCACCCCCTGTTTGGACACACCAAATGTGAAACGTTTTACATACAGCTCAATTGTCCATTATATAAACATCAATAAAAAGTTTCATTAGGGCTGAAGTCAGTATCAGCCAATCAGCGAGGGAGTATATCCCTTTTTCACTAGCCCAAGGAGATTGTTTTTGCGTCTGAGGCAGATTGCCACACTTACCATCAGCTCCTTACTTTACCGCACAGATCCCTGTGCTACTTATACGCTGAGTTGGCATGGACCAGTATCGAACTAGGAACTTTGTGGTTTCTAGCCGAACGCTCTACTGACTGAGCTAACCTGGCCCTTTTTATTAACTAGATACATGAATAAATTATTTATATTATATCTACATGTAGACAATAAAAGTTATACTTAAGTAATAGGTTTCACATACTTTTTACAATATAACAATTTTTCCTTGAGGCCCCATTTTAAGCATACATATCTGATACCTAAACTTTAGCCCCTCCCCCCACCTTGTGTGGACACACTACACATAAAACTTTCACATACAGCTCAATTGTCCATTATATAAACATCAATAAATTATTTTATTATCTAGATATCTGAATAAATTATTTATATTGTATCTACATCTAGATTATAAATGTTATGCTTAAGTAATAGGTACAACGTTGGGGGTCATAAACATTGTGCAATGAAGGTGTTCAAGTGCAGACCGGGTATTATCACACTGATTGATAAAACTAAAGAGAATATCATTTTCTTATCATTGCAGCTGGTGTGGAAATGATCCGTCTTGGAGAGAGTACAATAGAATGGAGCCACGATTTTCGATTTTATATAACAAGCAAACTGAGGAATCCCCACTATTTGCCAGAGATTGCAACAAAAGTCTCACTGCTTAACTTTATGATCACTCCAGAAGGTTTGGAGGATCAGTTGCTGGGAATTGTTGTAGCAAAAGAAAGGTAAGTATTTTGTCAAATTATTACCTGAATTTTCATACATACATATGTATGTGTGTGTGGTTGAAAATAGAGGGAAATGCGGATAAAACAACACAACAACTAAATTCAAATGATATTTCACCTCAATATTTTGCAAAGCTTTGTCAAATTTATTCTGAAGACAAAATGGGCTCTACAGTATACTTTTATGCTGAAAAGACGCAACCAGAGATCAAATCAAATGGAGAAATATAGATATGCATGGTGTCATCATTGGATACGATGGACAGCTAGAAGTAGTAGTTCGGCCCTGGATCTTTACAAGTTAATAGCGTCGATCCCTGGGGGCTATCCCCCCAGGCAATACCTGCCCCCTTGATTTAAAGGGGCAGGGCTGGGTTTATTGCCCAGTGCCTGAGGCGCCCCCCCTTGAGGGGGAATGCCGACGGGATCGACGTAATTTTTCACCCGCCACCCCATGAGCTTCGGTTTGTGGGTGGTCCCACGTTAATAGGGCCTTGTGCCTGACCCGTACAAGTGGGGTACATGGAAAATATCAAGTAGTAGTAGTAGTCTTTTTTTTTTATTAACCTATTTTTATGTTCTTTTCTTTTTCCAGACCAGAACTTGAAGCCGAAAGACAAGCCTTAATTGTTCAAAGTGCAACCAACAAGCGACAATTGAAGGAAATTGAGGATAAAATTCTTCACACTCTGTCAGAATCAAAAGGAAATATTCTAGAAGACGAGTCAGCCATTCAGATCTTGGATTCCTCAAAGATTCTTTCAAATGAAATCTCTAAAAAACAAATGGTAAATGGCACTTTTTGTTGGGATGTTGTTTTTTTTTACTTTTGAATTTGAATTATATAATTAAGGAGAAACTGGTAATCATTATTATTTTCAAAATTTCATTGTCCAAAGTTATGGGTGTATGTTATACACAATTGATTATGAGATATATATATATATATATATATATATATATATATATATATATATATATATATATATATATATATATATATATATATATATATATTATGGAGGCGCGTAGGCTAGTGGTTAGAGTCGTGTGAAATGGACTTGTCAATTCGAGTTCAATTCCTAGACGAAGCTGTTGGCATTTCACATAGCACTAATACCCTTGGGAAAGGTATGAATCCATACATTCTCCCTCCAGCTATGGGTTAAATAGTAGGGCAGACTGGGCCCTTCAGCCTTGGGTAGGTAACCAGTCTAGGAGAGGGATAACTCTGAATTCAAAATTTTGAGGTCGGTCGTTGATTGGGTTTGTGGCAACCCTTGATGCACCAATTCTTTCCTATCGACTGTGCCAAAAATGTGGATTGTTCAACACAAGCCTTCACCACTATAAACAAAATCACTGTGTGGGTGTTCATTGTGTGTGTGAACCCTCATGCATCGAAAATCGACGAGAGAGTCCACATATATATATATATATATATATATATAGGTAAAAAAATAGAAGTGAATCTGACAGTATATAAGTATATAAAAATAAAAATGAAACAACAAGTTGCCTCGAAAGATGATATCTATTCATCTGATAAACAAAAGTTTGCGACTGTGATTTTTTTAGTGTGGGATTGCTTCTAAGAAAGGCTCACAAACTTTTGATGTAACCTGTTTTGTTTTTTTTATTTACACTTACATATTTATATATATATAGTAGGTGTATGGTGTAATGGTTATCATCATAAGAAAGAGACCTGGCAACTAGAGTTCAAATTCTAGATGCAACTGTTTGCATTTCAAAGTGAGCTGATACCCTTGGAAAAGGTATGCATCCAACTCATCTCTCTCCAGCTATGGGTTGATAGTAGGGCAAACAGAGCTCTTTAACTTTGGTTAGGTCGCCAGTCTAGGAGAAGGTAAACTCTGAATTCAAACAAGTTAAATTCTGTGTAAGAAATTAACTGTGTTGCATCCTAATTGTGTGAAGGGGTAGGTAAATATAAATATATACATATATATATATATAATATAATATTATTAGGTTGTTACAAAAATAATGGCCAATTGAAGTGCTCGGTTTTGAAATATCATTTTAACATAGAATTTGTTGTTTATTTCAGGTGAAATTTTAAATATATAATAATTAATGTGTGCTCAAAAATAAAATTTAATTTATTCTCAGATAGAGAGTATTTTTGAAAAATAGGGGACTTCAAAGATGAACATGCCTAAACATGACCTTTGCCTTCTTATGTTGCATGAGTTCAAGCTTGGGCACAAATGCCTCCAAAACTGCTCCCAATATCAACAAAGCATGGGGAGATGAATCCACAAGTGATCGGACTGTACGAAGGTGGTTCCAGAAATTCCGCAGTGGAGATGAGTCTTGAAAATGAAGAAGGTAGAGGACGGATATGCAGTCTTGACAATGAATAATTGCAGGCAGTTGTTGAGCAAAATCCACAACAAAGTGTCAGAGAAATGTCTCAGACACTTGGTGTCAGCATTGCAACAGTTTCCCGCCATTTACAGAGTATTGGAAAGGTGAAAAAGCTCGTTAAATGGGTTCCTCATGAGCTCAATGAGCACCAAAAACTTAGGCGGTTTGAAGTGTGCTCGATGCTCTGTTTGCGTAACACCAATGACCCCTTTCTTGACCGAATAGTCACTTGTGACGAAAAGTGGATCATTTACAACAACCATAAATGATCAGGTCGATGGCTTGATTTTGACTAATTTTAACATTTCTACTATTAATGTTTCAACTGTAAATGTATGTATTTGAAATCGGCCATTATTTTTGTAACAACCTAATATTAAGAATAAATGTGAAAAGTATTAGCATTTGAAGGTGCTCAATGCTAAAATAGCAGAGCAGTTTTGAAATCAGAGATTAGATATTTTAGAGTTAATTTTCAATAACTGCAGTTTCATGCATATTATGCAATCTTCAGACAGTCAAAAATATTAAAATATTAAAATGGTGGCTTGTTCAGTGCTCACAATGGAATGTTAGACTTATATTTTTTTTTAAATAAACATGCTTAGTGTCCAGATAAAAAAAACATTTTTGTCCTTTTTTTTTTTTAGATTAATAGAGGGCAAGAAATAAGAGATTAATTAATATATATATTATCTAGGGTCATTCAAAAAGTTTTAAGCCTCACCCAGTAACTTTATGACTGCTCGGTCCTCTGTAATGTCCATTTTCAGATTTGTTACACACCTTTTTATACATAATTTGTTTTATTTTGATATATATTTAAAGTTATCTAATATAAGAAAATTATTTACAAACAAGAAATAGTCATTTTTTTCAAGTGCTTAACTAAAAAGTTTACAAATAAATAAATACCTACGATTTTGTGTAAAATTTATGTTTAAAATATTCAAAATAATTATTTAATTGATAATAGATGCATAAAACATTTTATTTGAGGGAGACAGAACTTAGTTTCCATTTCAAATTGTTATTTTTTTGTTTTTTTTACTGCTTTGATGAATTTAATGATTTTACTTACTTATAATACAAACCCTTTGAAATTGAATTTTTAACTCCCACACCACCTCAGGCAATATCTTTCAAAAATTAATTTTTACATTGCCAGGAGGGTGTGTTTTAAAAATTTTTTGCTAGTTCATTTAATGCTCCTTGTTGCATAGGGCCAAATTCGAGTTGTAGTAGTAGTAGTAGTTGTCGTTAGTTCAGAAACAACATACCCAAGTCGTATAGTCACAAAGGGGTTCTAGGCTTGTGGGTTCTTTTACAGAGAGAAGTAGATAGAGAGAGAGAGAGAGAGGGTAAGGTCAAATTCTTCTATCATAAATCATGTTTGGTACTACTATGTGAAACATATCACGGGGGGGGGGAGCCCCGTCTGCCTCTTATAAAGGCCAGCCGAAAAAGAACGATTTTTCTCTCTCCTACCATTTCTCGTCCCAAGGGTGGGAGGGTCACCCAACTTCCACTCCTCCGCAGAAATTTTAACTTTATTTCCGGGGTCATTGGTCAGTGAGTGGATGCCCCCTCCCCATTGAGTGTTTACCGTTTTAAACTTTAACCTCTCTTTGTTCTTATCTTTTTTTCTTCTCTTTCTCCAGAAATCCAATTACCGTTTTCTTTTCAATCCCCAAATTCCCCATGGACCATAATAATGACACTACATCCTACTCATATTAGCACAGATTACATAAACATAATTTTTACACTGCCCGGAGGGTGTTTTTTTTTTTAAATTTGCTAGTTCATATTAGCACAGATTACATAAACATCTCATCCAACTCTATTTTAAAATTTCAGATTGCTGAAGAGACGGAAAAAAAAATTGAGGTATCAAGAGCTGGCTATCGACCAATTGCAAAACATTCATCAATTTTATTTTTCTCGATATCTGACCTCCCAAATATTGACCCTATGTACCAATACTCACTCATGTGGTTTGTGAACCTCTACATTGCATCGATTCATGACAGGTAAGCGAAGAGGCAACCACAGAAACTCTAAATTACAAGGGAGAGTCAAAATTTATCAGCACTTTTACTATACCATAAAAGTAAAAAAGTCATCAGTGTGGCCTAAAGTCGGTATCAGCCAATCAGCAAGGGAGTCTATCCCCTTTTCACTAGCACTAGACCAAGGAGATTGTTTTTGAGTCTGAGGTAGAGCAAATAAGTAAGTAAAGTCGTCGGGGTGGCCTAAAGTAGGTATTAGCCAAACAGCGAGGGAGTCTATCCCCTTTTCAATAGCGCTAGACCAAGGAGATTGGTTTTGCATCTGAGATGGAGCGCTACACCTACAATCAGCTTCCCACTTTACCAGACTCTACCGACTGAGCTAAATAAAAGTAAAGTAACGTACACCTACCATCAGCTCCTTACTTTACCACACATATCCCTGTGCTACTCATACGCTGAGTTAGCGGGGGCCGGTATTGAACTAGTAACCTTGTGATTCGTAACCGAATGCTCTACTGACTGAGCTAAAAATAGTAAAGTAACGTAGACAGAGTGGTCTATTGTCGGTATCAGCTGGACACTGAGGGACTCTATCCCCTTTTTGCTAGTGCATAACCAGCGAGATTGTTTTTGCATCTGAGGTGGAGCACCACACCTACCATCAGCTCCCCACTTTACTGCACAGATCCTAGCCATGTTACTCATATGCTGAGTTGGCGAGGGCTGAGATTGAACCCAGAACCTTATGGTTCTGAGCTGGATGCTCTACCGACTGAGCTAAACAGGCCCTTTATTTGTTACACTGCCTTCTGTGCATGTATGCTTATAGTTGGCTCTTTTGTGATCATGTGATCAAAGTTTGAGCCTGATCACGCCATTTTGCTTGTTGTCTTTACAGTGTAAACATGGCTGCTCCACTAGCAGTTATGCACCAAAGAAGTAACCCGATTTCTCTGGTCAGAAGGAGTGTCAGGGGCTGAAATTCATTGAAGGCTTTTAGTACAATATGAGGACAGTGCACTACCACATAGAAGTGTGTATGAATGTATAGAGAAGTTTAAAAGTGGCTCGACATGCTTGATGTATAAAGAGGGAGCAGGATGCCCATCAAACTGCACTACTGATGAGCAGATCAACAAACTCAAGAGATGGTAATGGCAAACTAGCGGTAATCTGAACATTACCTACATAAATGAGAGTAACCTTCTCTTGTTTCTTTCACTTTGAGGAAGCCGTCAGTTTTGGTTGACCATTTTCATTTCACTGTAATTAATACAACTGCATATTTTAACACAAAAATATCATAAAATGTGTTCTTGATAACAATTAAGTTCATTTCAAATAATGCACAAGCACAATTAAGAACACATTTTATGATATTTTTGTGTTAAAACATTTAGTTGTATTGATTTGAACAAATTCATATTTCCAGTGTAGATTTATGGTGAAATGAAAATGGCTGACCAAAACAGACGACTTCCTTAAAGTGAAATAAACAAGGGGAGGTTACTCTCATTTATGTAGCTAATATTCAGATTACCAAATTGGCTAGTTATCATTGATGAGATAGCTTGTTCTTTGTAGATTAGTCATGGTTTTCTGCCTATTAAATCATCCATGATCAGCTCGGCTTCTATAAACAAAAGTGTGGATAATTTTTGAATCTCCCTCGTAAATATTTGTTAATTTTTCTTTTCCTTTTATAGGAGGCGTTGTTGCTTTGGCAACGCCATCCAGTTGTCATTAACAGAAGTCCTTTAGAAGACAAGGGAGGTAATCCTATGATTAGGATCTTAAAGAACAATCTGTGAAGGAGATTAAAGACTAAAATATGAATGAATCAGTTTGAAAGAGTTTATTAGAATTTGAGGATGTTTATATAAAAAAAAAAGTCTGTGAATTCAGCAGACACTTGATGATTGCAGTACACCAGTGCAATAACAGTTCAATGACCGATTAGAGGAATTTCATTTTTGCTGGAAATTATTCTAACTGCCAATAATTTGCATTTAGTTATATGATTTTAAGTATTCCTAACACTAATGATTTGCAAGCAATTATATGATTTCAAGTAACTGATGATAATAATAATAATAATCCTTAGCTTCAAGTAACTGTTTTTAATACTAATAATTTGCACTCAATTATATGATTTTAAGTATTCCTAACACTAATGATTTGCAAGCAGTTATATGATTTCAAGAAACTGATAATAATAATAATAATAATAATAATAATCCTTAGCTTCAAGTAACTGTTTTTAATACTAATAATTTGCACTCAATTATGGGATTTTAAGTATTCCTAACACTAATGATTTGCAAGCAGTTATATGATTTCAAGTAACTAATAATAATCTATTACTGATGGAGATTGTCTGTATTTCTGTCTGTAACAAAAACTACATCATAGCTCTCCGTTAAAAAAGTTTACAAATAAATGAATACCTACGATTCTGTGTAAAATTTATGTGGAAAATATTCAAAATAATTGTTTGATTATTACATGCATGCAACATTTTATTTGAGAGGGATGGGGCTCAGTTTTCATTTCAAATTGTTTTATTTTTTTTACCCCTTTAATAAATATGAGGATTTTGCTTACTTATAATACAAACCCTCTGACATTGAATTTTTAACTCCCACCCTCTCAGGCAATGTCTTTCAAAAATTAATTTTTACGATGCCCAGAGGGTGTTTTCTGTTGCTAGTATTAGTAATGATAATAATAATCCTTAGTAAACAATTATAGCTTCAAGTAACTGTTTTTAATCCTAATAATTTGCACACAGTCATGTGGTTTCAAGTATTTCTAGCACCAATAGTTTGCAAGCAGTTATATGGTTTCAAGTAACTAATAATAATAATAATAAGTAAACTATAATAGCTTTAAGTAACTGTTTTTAATACTAATTATTTGCAAACAGCTATGTGGTTTCAAGTACTTCTAATATCAATAATTTGCAAGCAGTTATATAGTTTCAAGTAACTGATAATAATAATAATAATGAATAATAATAATAATAATAATAATAATAATAATAAAAGAAAAAAACATTTGCAATATATGGATGAGAACAAATATAACAAAAACAAGGAAGCAGAAAAGAGAAGAAAAACAACTATATGGACACTTCAAGCGAAACACAGGAGAGACCGCTCACCAGAAGACATGAACATGGCTAAGAAGGGAAAACCTCAAAAGAGAAACTGAATCTCTGATAATTGCAGCACAAGATAATGCCATAAGGACAAATTACATAAAAGCAAAAATGGATAAGACACAGCAGAACAGCAAATGTAGAATGTGTGGGGAAAGAGACTATACTGTCAACCACATAATAAGCGAATGCAGTAAACTCGCACAGAGAGAGTACAAGACTAGACATGACTGGGTGGGAAAGGTGACTCACTGGGAACTGTGCAAGAAATTCAATTTTCACCATTCAACTAAATGGTATATGCACAAACCTGAATTTGTCCTGGAGAATGAGACACACAAAATTCTCTGGGACTTTGAGGTATAGACGGATCACCTAATCCCGGCCAGGAGACCAGATCTAGTTTTGATTGACAAGAAGAGGAAGACTTGTCATCTCGTGGACTTTGCTGTCCCGGCTGATC
>CM042168.1:43696749-43736749 GCA_023376005.1 Doryteuthis pealeii
CTAGGAGGATCCA
Source organism: Doryteuthis pealeii (assembly GCA_023376005.1). Classification (NCBI taxonomy): domain Eukaryota; kingdom Metazoa; phylum Mollusca; class Cephalopoda; order Myopsida; family Loliginidae; genus Doryteuthis; species Doryteuthis pealeii. Next base: position 43,696,763 of record CM042168.1, read on the forward strand.
ACTCGCAATTCAATAATAATGGATCTGTAGGACTAACTTTTTTTTGCATCCTCTCTACCCAGGCGACGCCGGGTAGCCGCTTCTAGTACATATAAAGGGCAGTTGTGTATGTCTGGAGGAAACTTCCAAAATAAAACAATTAATGACAAAGTAAATATATATATACACATTAAATATCCCCAGGGCTTGGTTTTTGAGCAAAAATAATAGAGATTTGATTTATATTCATGAAGATAATTAAAAAATAAAATTTAAATGATAATAGCATGAATTTTTTTTTTCATTTAATATTTTAAATAGTAGACATTAACATTTCTTTTTAGAGTAGCTGGATCAATGCTAGGTCTGTTTTTTTTTACATAGGGATTTAAATGGGGCATCCCACGAGGATTCAACTCATGATTCAATAATAATGGATCTGCGGGACTAAATTTTAAAAAATCCCCCTCTACCCAGGTGACATTGTAGCCGCTGCTAGTGGCATATAAACTCTTGTGAGATGAAATCATTCAAAGAGTTCAGGTAAGAATAAATGCAGGCATATTCTGGGGGATGGAAGCCAGTTAGAGTTGGGAAGATTGTTGCTTCTTTGTGAGAATATGTTGGTTGGTTGGTTATTTTGTTTAATGGCAAAATGAGCCTAAAATGCGTTTTTGACAAAATGACTTTAGCCCCCCTACAGAAAATAATTTACCAAAAATCAGGGAATTATCGAATTTTAATGAAATTTTCAGTGTTTATTTATCAATGAATGATCTTTATAATGCATTATTTATTTCATTTCAAAACTTTCTCATTTTTTTCAGGTCGCTTAATTTTGACCCCCCTTATGTTGGGGGCGTAAAATGTTTTTCAAGTTGGTCATATATTGTACTAATTACAGTATAAATGATGAGATAAAAGACCAAACTTATGAATAGAAACAAAAAAAAATTTTTTACGGTTGCGCTTCTATGAGAAAATAAGTACTGAAAATCAAAAAATAGAATGTAAAAAAATAATAAATAATTTATTTTTTGGAGATTTCTTTTTAACTCATTTCGATAATTATTTAATTGGCTATTATTTTATAAAAGAAAAATTATACATCAATGTTTTTTCTGCTTAAAAAGGGGAGGGGGTACATTTTCAATTGAGTTTTTCTTCAAAACGTATACTTTTTTCGAAAAAATAAGGTTTGCATTAAGTAGATATTTATTTTTAGAATCTAAAAATATAACATTTTAAACTTAAAATCCGAAAATTTTTATTTTAAATGAATTTTATATATTAATTTTTCATAGCAAAAATACTAAATTAAAGTTTTGAAATAAAATAACTGATGCATGATATTTAACCTTAAATAATAGATTTAATTATTCTTAATTCGCTTTTAAAACTCGTAGTATCCGATTTTTTTTCCAGTCCCTAGCATATTGTTATATACTTGTTCCTCATTGAGTATATAAATGGGGAGAGTTCTTGGGTGTATAATAGAGAGAGACAGATAGCTCGATCAGAGATAGGATAGAGATAATAGTTCTTACTTGATTAAACTTCTGGTTACTGACTTGTTACTTACTACTTCTATTTCTTCGTCTAGGTCGTCACCCATTTTCTCTGGGCTGATCTAGGGGCTTTTGGCTGGGTTAATTTTCATTCTTGTTCATGGATTCTTCTTACAGGCTGGGCTGATCATTGTCTTAACATTTAATTAATAACAAGACTTGGTTGTTCTTGATCAAGCTTTTATTTTTTAACCCTGTCCATATTGATTCCCAGGCGGGGAGAGATAGACCCCAGGAGCTGAAAACACGTCTTCTAACACCTTTAAGTAAGTAAGGTCCAAAGTGGAGTGTTGCATGTTGGATATCCATTTATTCCCTAGGTTACAGACTGCTCAGCTACCACAATCCTGTCCTCAGGCATTACAATTCACCAACCATGGCCTACAAGTGTCCACATTAGGTTGGGGGGATTTTTCTTACCCAACAACTGAGGTGCAGGTATCGTATTCTACAGTCCCAGCTGACAGAGCGATTTGTGAGAAGATGAAAAAGAAGGAAGTAGTGGTGGTGACAGTGTGTGTGTGTATGGGGGGGGGGGTAATTCGATAATTTTATCATCTTTTTATTTATTGCAGAAGATGATTCTTTCAGGAATTAATCTGCCAGGTCAAATTAATATTTAACTTGTCATCTGTGCAGAATTTCTTCATGTTCCTTTTTTTTCCCCCTCTTGTCTCTCGGCTTCTCTCCTCATCCTGTACTCCTAAAAGCATCTACAAAATTATTCACAAAATAACAAAATGAACGAATGTTTTTTTTCTTTGTTTGTTTATTTTTTTCATTTTTTTATTTTTCAATTTGAAAGTCAGATTCGATAAATTTATTTAAATCTTAAAAACATTTTGGTTTTCATTGCTGCTTTCTCGTGTCAGCTGATATCTGCTCAAAATTCTTAAATTCTATTGCAATCTTAGACATAAAGTAGGCAAGAGTTATTGCCCTTTGTATCAGTATCAGTGAAGAACAAAGAGAGTATTGTATTTATTGACGTCAGTCAGTATACTGTTGGTTTGATCAACAGCAACTGGCTAAGCACCACTGAACTAGTACCCAAGACAGCGGGTATTTATGGAAATCAAGAATAGTCCATTCATTATTTGGGTGAGTTCTATTCCTTGAGTCCTGCTTGGTTTCTATGATGTTATGAAGCTTAATAAATACCCTGGCATTCTGCAGTAGTATTACAACAAGATTAGATCCGTATTTAGTTATGGTTACTTGTTTTCTTGTCTTACCAATTCGATGGTAATTGGAACTTAGTATAATTATTCTACAGTGTTAGTATAGCGTTTAATTCTAAGGCTAACAGCAACAAATAAATGAATTAAAATTTAGTTTCATTCTAACAATTTATTAACAAGCAAATAAAACAATGAGTAACAATATAAAGTCCTTCCTGTGTATAAAGTTGAGTTTAAGGGACTTACTGGCATGCTGGTGAAGATATCTGGTATCTTAGGGTGGTTCTTGGAGAGGATTTAAAGTCGCTGCTTCATCGGAATCTGGTCCAGGTCTCTCTGACTGGATTTTGGTATTTTTGTACCAAAACTTCTGGGCTCATCACGTCCAATCACAGAAAGACCTCAATCTCACTTACTCCATACACAGGAATTACCATTTTACTGACCCAACAAGAGTTTTCAATTTTAACTGATGTTTTATTTTGTAGTCTTCTATATCCTTGTACTTAATTTCTTTACTTTACAGTCAGCACTCAATAACACCATAAACACCATTGGGTTAGACCAGCAGTTGGAGAGACTCCCTCTGATCAGTCGGCTAGTCATGTCAACCCCTAGCACCTATATGATTGTCCTGACTGTATTGCTTTTATTGCAAAACCCCAGCCCTTTATCATTTATGTACTAGAAGGTGGTGGTTGAGGGTCTTACTATGATGTTAAAATCTATCTAATGGTGAAGCTTTAGCTTTAGAAGTTTAGAGCTCTGGGGAGTGTGTGGAGTTCCCCATCACTACCATTACTCTCAGGTCCACTCAGTGGTCGTACCTGTTAGGATCCCATCTATGGATCGAATAGAAAAAATCAGTTTTAAAAAGAACTGAGTCATAAAATTGGTTTCTAGAAAAATTGTGAATACCCATCAAGAATGAATAAAACAAAATGTCTTTGGTATAAAATAACCCAACAAGGGTTGACATGCCATAAAATCCAACCAACCAATCAGCCATCTTTATTCTGTTTCCTTTCTGCTGGTAAATGAATGTACTAGAGGTGTGTGGTGTAATAGTTAGAGTCATATGAAATAGACCTGTTGACCTGAGTTCAAATCCTGGACGAAGCTACAGTTCACATAGCGCTAATACTCTTGGAAAAGGTAAGAATCCAACTACTCTCTAGCTATGGGTAAATAGTAGGGCAGACTGGGCTCTTTAATGTTAGTTAGGCAACCAGGCAAGGAGAAGGAAAACTCTGAATTCAACTCCGCTTGGGGTGGTCACTACTAGAATAGGCTCAGTCCTAATTAGTGATATATTTCAGTAATTTTTTTTTTTGGGGGGGGGGCTTAAAATCCCATGAGATTTGTAGAAATCATCCAATTTGTGATTTTAAGAAATGGGCAAAGAAAGAAAATCAGAATTTTAAGACTTCAAGTTGGGATTCTATGTATGACATTTCAATAATTTGATATAATTAATAGCATATAGAGGGTCTCATCACAGTAGGACAAGAGAAGTCTTGTCTCTAGGTCTTCAGGCTTTTCACTTTTATACTAGGCTCTGTTACTATAGTAACGCCATATAGTGGTCATTAGTAGAAATTCTTTGGAAAGGAAGGTAATCCCACAAGTTCCCATCATAAATGACAGGATTATTTATCGATGGATGGACACTTCCGCTTGTCTATGGGGGTTCATGGTAGGGGCATCAGTCATGTTGGGAAATTGAGACAAAAGAGCTTTTATTGTATTGTATTCTTTCAAATTACTTGAGGAAATGGAAGAAAGAAAAGTGAAAAAAGGAAAAAAAGAAGAAGAAAGAAATAGATGGAGAAAGAAAGGCTGAAAAATGAATATGAAGAAGAAAGTAAAGAGTGAATGAGCTGGAAGGAAAGAGAAATTGGTTAAATCCTACTTAACGGACATAAATTCCACCATTGTATGTCACCCCGCCTAAAGAAAAAAAATGCTAAAAATCAAGGAATTAACAAAATTTAATGAAATTTTCAGTGTTGATACATTAATGAATAAAAGATATAATGCACCAGTTATTTTATTTAAAAACTTTTACATTTTTTCAGGTCAATTAACTTTGAACCACATATGTTTGTGAATCTGTGTTAAGCCTCAAAAATACATGGTTCAAAGTTAACTGACCTGAAAAAATGTTTTCAGCATAAAATAACCACATGTGTTGACATGCTGTAAAATCCAATCAACCAATTCTGGAATTCTGGGGAATGTGGATTATTCCTCTATCACCATTACTCCCAGAGTAGGAATGGTAGTACCTGTTAGGATCTCATCTATAGGTTAAATAGATTAAAAAATATGTATTAAAGAATGTGTTTAAAAAAAAAAATTGAATACCCAATATCGCATCTGCCTGTAGGAATAGCCGTTCTACAGGCTATGAGAAACAAAATATAGGTTCACAAAATGCAATGACGAAAGAGAAAGCACATGTACCCTTAACCTATTTTATTAACATGTAAATGCAATAACAGACAATATAACAAGTACTTAGAGGCAGTACTCACAGTTCTTATATCTCCCTTGTTGAGGGGGTGCTCAGGCTGAATCTTCAGTTGTTACTCCCTCACTGAGTGGGAATTCCTTCAGTTACAGGGGACTGAGACAAAAGCTCACTTCTACGAGGCTCACTGGTTGGTACCAAAATGGTAATGAGGGTCCTTCACTCAACCTGACAAGGGATGTTACTTTTTCTACTTCCTGTCCCAAAGGCACAGGAGAGTTCTAGCCCCTACATGCCTGACTATTACGCTCACAAAATGGCTTTCCATCGCTTGCATGCTTTCATTTGTTTGCATAATTTTGTGCATAAGACCATACAGACTACAGATAGCATTTTCATAAGTTTTTATTTCCACACAGTGCAGCCGTGAAAACTGAAATTAAGGCGAAAGACTTAGTATATAAAAATATACAAAAAGGGACAATAAATTTACAATACAATAAGAAAATTCACATAAGAAGGGGCTATTATAAAGTCAACAGGAAAGGTTTATGCCTCATAATTACCAAAATTCTAAAACAAAAAACATTTAAGCTTATCTATGACTTACAAAGTAATATATTGGACACATGGCCGAGTGGATAAGGTAGTTAGGTTAAGACAGTTCTAAGTGACAGTTATCTCTGGAACCCGAGTTCAATCCCGAGTGAAAGCAGTTAGAAAAATAATTAATTAACACAACTCCTACACCAGCTATGGTTAGCGGAATGAGAACAGGATAAACCTGTGGACTAAATAAAGGGTTAGGTTCAAAGTTCCGTGATGGCTCCCGAATACGACAAGAAAGTTCCTGAGTTCAAAAATAAAGTTCCCGAGTCCGAGAAGGTTCCCGAGTCCGACAAGAAATACCTGAAGAAGGCAGGAGGGCATATCGGCTGAAACGTTGTACAAGTAACAATGAAGATGGGAGACAATAGTCCGAATAACGCAGAATACTAATCTTCAAGCTTCATCTCAAACATCCAGAGAAATAGTAAAAGAACATACAAAAGGGGTTTGGGGTTACTCGACTTATTTGCCTTAAAAGGCACTGTTGCAGTTTTCTGCATATAAGGTGTGTGCTAGTTCCCCGCCTATCCTTATGGACTGGCCAAGGTCACATGATTTACTCTTCTAACCAATCACTGGCAGTACTACTGGCCTAAGATACTTAAACCCCCCATATTGGCCATAATTCAAATTGCACTATTGGAGGATGCACATAGGATTGCCGGGATCTTTACCAATATTCATGAAGGACTTATACGATTGCCAGTAACTCAGGACACTTTAGTAACCAAAGGATTCACATTGTGGACAGACTCTTTATCAATGATTCCACCAGATAAGCGATTCTGCTATAAGGCCAAGGGATGGCCCTTAAAAACTTAACAGGCACAAACAGTGTATTAAACTAGGGTAAGGAAATAGTTTTATAGTTTAACAAGAAAATAACACTTGTTTAAACTATACAGAACAAATACAGTTTTAAGAAGAATGGAAAACAGTTTACTTATTAGTACCTTATCTGGGTCAGATTCGAGTAACTATTTCTTAGTACCTATACTAAGAATGCGGTGACAAAGACCGCCCAAAAATCCAGTATTTTACTGGATGCGAAGAGAAATTTTGTGATTGACACCAACAGTCGCCAGATTGGAAAGATAGCTTCTTGCTGGTTCCGAATCACTCTACCTAAGACCAAAATCCTACGCCAAAACTGAGCCCTACAAAACTTTCATTTTTACCGCTAAAACCTTTTGTTTTCACTGCTGCAGTGTTCGATTACAAATAGCTACACAAGGCAAACAATCTTCCACCTATCTACAAAAAATGCATTTACACCTACTTTTAGGGGGTTTTAAACTGGCAAACTATTTTCTCTGAGGGACATCTTAGAATGGTGACAAGGTCACGGGATTGGGGAAGGAAGAGGCGTAAGACGAATCGGTTAACCAAAATAGACCAAAAAGTGGTAAATGCTGAATTCCTGCTGGCGGCAGCCACACCCAACAAGAATGAAAAAAAACAAAATAATTCAAGACAATATATGTATCTATTTGCATTCCTATCTTTCGAGTATTGTTAAAAGACGGCACTTAACTATAGACACAACAAATACAAAACTGTTTTCAGCTTAAAATAACCCGACAAAGGCTGACATACCATAAAATCCAACCAACTAAACTCTAGTTGCTCACTTGCATGATATCTCACAATAAATATTTGTTGTGTAAAATAAACAATTTTTTTCTTCTCGCCATTAGACTACAGAAGTATTGATGTATAATCTATTTTCCTTGCCAACAAGTCAGCCATTTAAACCATTTTATGTTATATCCAAGTAAATCTATTGGTTTATTTCAACAGACAGTTTGAAGAGAATGTCAATGACATACTGTCTCATAAATAAATTAATGAAAATCTGTTCTGTCTCCTGGCATTAATTTAAAAGCTTAATTCGGTTTATCTGTTCAGCCACAACTTTCCAACAGCTTTGTAGATTCAAGACAATCTGTGTATTTATGTACGTTCCTATCTTTCAAGTATCGTTAGAAGATGGCACTTAACTATAGACACAAACAAATACAAAACTTGATTCAAGCTCACTGATCTTAAGTATTCAGAATTTCTTAAACAGAAACCAAATGTTGTTATCATGAATTTTTTGGACTAGTTTTTCTTCTTATTTTCTAATATTTAAAAACAATCAAAACTCTCTCTCTCTCTCTCTCTCTCTCTCTCTCTCTCTCTCTCTCTCTCTCTCTCTCTCATGATTTTTGTGGCCATTTTTAGGTTTCAAGCACTTTACAGTGGGGGGATCTCTTGTGTTAAGCAGAGGCTGATACTTAGTGAAGAATCCTTTGGTTCTTCCTCGTGTCCCTTAGTGTTGGGTAGAATCCTTTGGTTGTCCTCTTAGTGTTGAATCCTTTGGTTGTTCTTTGTCCCTTAGTGTTGGGTAGTGTTGGGTAGAATCCTTTGGTTGTGCAGAATTCTTGGTTTAGGTCTGTTTGTTCGGACGAGTACGGGCAAATGAATGGCTTTCAAGATTGGCGATTAAATAGTTAACTAACCACATATTTGAGCTGTCGATTGGCTGGCTGGCTTTAATCCATGTGCCCATGCAGAGTCTATAAGTTTAAGGGGTGGATTCCAGCACACCTTATATCTAAAATACTCCAACCTTCTCTCTCTCTCTCTCTCTCTCTGCAAAGACAACAACTCCTTTCCTACCAATTATGTCTTGCTCTCTATCATAGTATTATATATTGTATATGTGATACAAGGTCAATTTTTAGGCAAAGATATAATTGGTTTGAATTCAGAGTTTTCCTTCTCCTGGACTGGTTGCCTAAGCAAGGCTAAAGAATCCAGTCAGCCATAGCTGAGTGTGTGAGATGGATTCCTGCCTTTCTCAAGAGCATTAGAAAAAAAATTAAATGCAAACAGCCTTGTCCAGGATTTGAACTCTGGACACTGATTTTTATCTCTTGCAAGGAAAGTAACAAGACAATCAAAGTTGTAGAGAATTTGTAGGACTATTTCTTAAGCAGTGTTTAATAGGTTTGAATTCAGAATTCTCCTTTTCCAAGATGGGTTGCCTAACCAAGATTAAAGAGCCCCAATCTTCCCTGCTATTTATCCATAGCAGGAGGGAGAATAGGAAACTGAATTCGAATCAACTTTACATGGAGTAGGACTTTGTGTTGTGTGACCCCCCTAAAAAAAAAAATGCTTGTAACTTGGGTGGTCAACTATATTCTATTAGATTTATCGGAGTGGGAAAATTTTTCTTTCTTTTTTTTCTTTTTTTTTCTTTTTTTCTTTTTTTCTTTTTTTTTTTTTTTTTTTTTTCTTTTTTTTTCAAACAGGTATTGGGGGAAATTTTGATATGATTAATACCATGCTTGTTCCCAATTTCCAAGGAGAAAAAAAAATGAAACACGTCTCCGTAACCTGCAGAAATGTTTCACAATGCAAACCAGTTGTTTGCATAAAATTTTGGTTAAAGGAAAAAGACCAAAAAAAGAAACCCTGTAATTTTTGCTCAATAATTTCTCGGTCTCAGAGAGAAATATAAATCTTTTTTTTTCTTTGCCCTTTGGAAATTGGTGACATTTTCTTTTCTTTTGTTCAGAAATTGTGAGAATTGTTGAATTACTGACAGGTGATTTGTATGCATTAAAGATTTCTCGATTCAATTGGCTTTTCTTTCTTTTTTCTCTGGTACAAATGTTTTGATATAAGGATAGAGTCTTCAGAATGAATTTTAATCAACAAAACACAATCTACAAATGAAAAGAGGGAGAGACGTCTATTACTTTTATATATATATATATATATATATGCGTGGTCTAATGGTTAGAGTCATTAGAAATGGACTCATCAATCTGAGTTCAATTCCTGGATGAAGCTGTTTGCATTTCACATGCTGCTAAAACCCTTGAAAAGGGTATGAATCCAATTCTCCCACTAGTTATGGGTAAATAGCAGGGCAACTGGGCTTTTTAACCATGGCTAGGTAACCAGTCTAGAGAAGGAAAACTCAAATTCAAACCTGTTAAACTCCACTTAATAAATTGACCTTGTGTCGCATCCTGCTCATGCAGAGGGGTTAGTAAGTATATATATATATGTGTATATATATATATATATATATATATATATATATATATATAGGGTGACCAAAAAAAAACAGAACTTGACTTATGAGCTCAATTTGTTCTACTTGTAACACAATTTCCTTGTATATTAAATCATTTTTCCCCATTGAAATAAACTGAAATGCCATTAATCTGTTCAAGCCATCCCTCCCCCCCCAAAAAAACCCTGATTTTTTTAAATATATTTTTTTTAAATAAGAAAAATAGCACTAAAGACATAATGAAATAGAATGTAATCAATCATGTGCTGTGACCAGTGATGCTTAAGGATGGAATCCTAGTGGCTGAGCAGTCCATGATATGCAATACTCTACTTAAGCTAGATGGGTGATCAGAGAGGCCCCCTCAGATCAATTGGCTGGTCACGTCATGCCCTAGCTCCTATGTAATTGTCCCAACTGTATTGCTTTTCTAGCCAACTCCCAACCCTTTTTATCATATATATGCTTAGAAGGTGGTGGCTGAAGGTCTCAGTCCTCTAGATATGATATTAAACTCTAATGTTGATTTCCAGTTCTGGAGCTCTAGGGAATGTGGACTACACATCTGCATCTTCATTACTCCCAGGTCCACTCTGTAGGGTCACATGATGTAATATTTCCTGCTGAAGAAATAAAATTGAAAAAAAAAATTCAATCCTTTTTTTTTTTCTTTTCATTTTCAGGGAGAGCTTTCAAGACAATGTACAATTCTGGGCCAAATTTTATAATAGTAAAGAGCCTCACCATGAAGAGCTGCCTGGGCAATGGCAAACAACTTTAAATATCTTTCAAAAAATGGTTGTTTTGCGCTGCCTTCGACCGGATAAAGTGAGTTAAAGATTTTTTTACAAGTTTCAGTTTCCCTAATTGTCTACTTTACTCATAAAGTTATTTTCACAAATAAATAATAAATAAATATATATATATATATATATTATATATATAATTGTTAAAATATAAATTTTTTAAAATATATATATATATAATTGTTAAAAATAACAAATAATTTTTTTTATATATATATATATATATTATATATATATATATATATAAAAATAACAAATATATATATATATATATATATATATATATATAATTGTTAAAAATAACAAATATATATATCATTGTTAAAAATAACAAATGAAAAATTATATACATATATATATATATATATATATATAACTGTTAAGAATAACAAAAAGTATATATATATATATATACACAATCTAATATTATATATTATGGATTTAATATCTAGTTACTAAAGTTTCATCTGCCCTGTTGGCTAGGGCGTTAGAATGCACTGACAGCACCTCTGCAGAGGGGTAAGATTCCCCCAAATGGGACCACCTGTTGGCCGTAGTCTTGGTGGATGAGCAACACGATCAACTGACTGGTCACGTCAAGCCCTAGCACCTATATGATTGCCCCAACCCTATTGCCCTTATGGCAAGCCCAACCCTTTTTATCATATGGTGTTAGAAAGCAGTGGCTGAGGGTCTACATGTCCTGGGAATGACATTAAACTCTATCTGATGGTGAGCTTCCAGTTTTGTAGGTTTGGGGAATGTGGAGCACCCCTTCATCACCATTGCTCCCTGGTACACTCTGATCCGGAGTGGTAGTACTGGTTAGGGTCCCACCTATGGGTTAAATAGAAAAAAGTATTTATAAAAAAATTGTATTATCCATTAAGAATTTATTTATTTCAAAAGTTTATCGACATTAAATGACCCACTGAGGTTGATATGCTGTAAAACAAACTAAACCAAACTAAACTAAAGTTTCATGCTTACTGCAATCATCAGATGAGACGGTCAAAATGATGATTGCAGTAAGTGTGAAATATATAATATTAGATTGTAAATCTGCAATTTTTTTTTTTAATGCTACACTTGCTCCCAGTTGTTACATAATTCATGTGGTAGCATAAACTTTTGACAAACCCTGTAGCTGAATAAGAGCCATTAGCTTTCAGATCAGCCAGGGGAAAAATACCAGGACTGTTGGTAACCCCATCTGACCCCTAGAGAACACGTCACAATAAACAAGTGACTAGATTTAGATTTTAGTTTCAACCTGACATGGGAGCAGAGAGCACGTGTATCTCTCTGCTGAGGTTGTTAACTCCCTGTGTGGAAGAACATGGGCAATAAAATAAATCTTGATCAAGAAAATAAAAGTCTTGTGAGTTGATTAATTGTATGACTAAAAACTAGCCCTTAAAAAGAAGCCCTTAGTAAGAAAACACCCAGACAAGAACTTAGCAGAAGTAGTAAAGAAGAAATAAACTAACAAGTCTAAACTCTGTATCTGTCTGTCTGTCCCTCTCCCTCTCTCTCTCCCTCTCTTTGTCACTCGAGTCTACTCTCGTTTGTATACCTGATGTTGGCTATACAACACCAATTTCCAAGGGAAAAAAATGAAACAAGTCTCTGTAACCTGCAGAAATGTTTCACAATGCAAACCAGTTTTGCATAAAATTCTGGTGAAGAAAAAAGACAAAAAAAAACAGTATTAGCCGAAAGTGAAGTGCAGACAACCTTGTCTAGGATTTGAACTCGGGTCATCAATTTCATTCTTTAACACCATAACCATTACTCTTTTCTGTAAATTGTTTCATTTCACTTTGTAAATCTTGATCTTTATTTAATATTTTGATTTAAAAAAAATGATTATTTATGTGAAAACAAAAAAATGTGCATACACTAATACCTCACTCTACATCGTTTATTAGTTCCAGTCAAAATGACTTAAGTCAAAATAGCTATTATTTAGATGCTATAATCAGACCTAGTCCTAGCCTAGCCTGGGTTTTTTTCTTAAGATTCTTGTGGCCATTTTGATCTGTTTTGAGTGGAATCCTTGTGTCTTTTAATGTTAAGCAGAATCCTTGTGTCTTTTAAGCAAAGTCTTGTGTCCTTAGTGTTAAGCACAAACCACTGAATGCCTTTTCATGAAGGCCATTAAATAGTTAATCAGCTACGTATTTGAGTGTATTGATTGGCCAATTGAATCCACACAGCCACAAAGAGTCTATGTATTTAAGTTGGGACAGCCAGCACACCTTTTATATATAAAAAAAAAGTTTCCAACACTAATCGGTAAATGTCAGTAAATTATAAAGCCTACTGGTAGCCTAGCTTAATTTTTTTATGTTAGCCTATATAATTGGTATATTCCAATAAATTATAAGTGTAAACAATCGATGCAACATGGAATTAACAGTATTATATAATATGAATGATACAACTATTTATACAGACATGGTAATGGATTGAATAATCATGCTAAATATTGACAGATAGACTATATAAATAAAATAGATAGTGAGTGAATGATGGACTACATAATCATGCTAAATATTGACAGATAGATAATATGAATAAAATAGATAGAGAATGATGGACTACAGTACCATATTGTAAGAATGATACAACTATTTATACAGACAATATAAATATAATATTTTATGGTTATTTCTTATAACTCCAACTTAAAAAATGGGGAACCACTCTGATTGACTGATAAATTATTTATTTATTTATTGATCTACTAGGAAAAAAGAAGACAGGGTTAGGGTTAGGGGTTAGGGTTAGTTTAATGGGGAAATAACGGGTAGATTGAGTAACAGATAAAATTAATTCAGAGTGGTTCCCCTTTTTTAGGTGGAGTTATAGGAAAAACCTATTTTTTATAGCTTTTAAGATTTTAATATTTCAATATTTTTGAAAAGCAATGTGTCTTCGAAAATGATGCAAGTCGAAACAACATAAATACAGGTATGACTGTATTGAGTTTAAATGTTTGAGATACACCTGATAAAATCAGTGCTGGGTAGTGTCATCAGTTATGTTATTAACTGGTTTCATTGGGCAGTTTCGGGTCTTCCAACAATATTTCTCTGAATTTTTGAGATGATTTGTATTATTTGGATTAATCAGACTATTGGCCTCATCTTTATTGTTATCTTCACAATGTTTTGGCCGGTGTGTCATCTGGTCTTCTTCAGGTATTTCTTGTTATTTTTTAGATGAGGCTTGATAATTTGGATTATTTAGACTATTGTCCTCCACTTTATTGTTATCTACTCAATGTTTCAGCTGACGTGCCCTCTGGCCTTCTTCAGGTATTTCTTATCTGACTCAGAACCTTCTCAGTCTCAGGAACCTTCTCTTCGAACTTGAGAGTCTTCATGTCATAGTTCGAGCAAGTTTGAAGAGAAGGTTCCCAAGTCTGAGAAGATTCTAGAGTTCAACCAGAAACACCTGAAGAAGGCCAGAGGGCACATTGGCTGAAACATTGTGTAGATAAGAATAAAGATGAGGACAATAGTCCAAATAATACAAAGTTTAAATATGTCAGGCCATGTGAAACATCTGATGTTGTGATATGAATTGATCCTGGGTCCAATGGATTGGAATTGTGCCAATTTGTATTTGATTCCAATGAACTGGTTTGATTGGATGAGCCAATTGATGAGGTGGAAATGTGTAGATTTAGTTGTTTTGTCAACAAGCCAAAATGGAAGAAAAAGAAGAGAAATCAACAAGTCTTGGGTTAAATCAGTCATAGACACGAATAGACATTTCCTTCCTTAAGAGTAAACAGGAAGGAAAGGAAAGGAAATAGAAAATAAAAAAGGCATAAATAACACATTTAGTTGTCTCCATAAACAAAATAGATTATATGATTATATAAAATTGTTTGACAAATAAAATAATTATGAATATGTGAGTCATTGGATTGAATAATTATGCTAATTATTGAGGGGGCAAATAGTGTAGATGAAATAGATAGTGAATAGTGGTAACTATTGACAGACAGACAATACAGATTAAATAGATAGTGGAAAATGGACTGAATAATAAATATTGGTGGACAGACAATATAAATAAAATAGATAGTGAGTGATGGATTGAATAACCATCCTAAATATTGATAGAGGGACAATATGGATAAAATAGATTGTGAGTAATGGACTATATAATCATGCTAAATATTAACAGACAGACAATATGGATAAAATAGATAGTGAGTGATGGACTACATAATCATGCTAATATTAACAGACAGACAATATGGATTAAATAGATAGTGAGTGATGGACTACATAATCATGCTAAATATTAACAGACAGACAATATAAATTAAATAGATAGTGAGTGATGGACTACATAATCATGCTAAATATTAACAGACAGACAATATAATTAAATAGATAGTGAGTGATGGACTACATAATCATGCTAAATATTAACAGACAGACAATATGGATAAAATAGATAGTGAGTGATGGACTACATAATCATGCTAAATATTAACAGACAGACAATATGGATTAAATAGATAGTGAGTGATGGACTACATAATCATGCTAAATATTAACAGACAGACAATATAAATTAAATAGATAGTGAGTGATGGACTACATAATCATGCTAAATATTAACAGACAGACAATATAAATTAAATAGATAGTGAGTGATGGACTATATAATCATGCTAAATATTAACAGACAGATAATACGGATAAAATAGATTGTGAGTGATGGACTACATAATCTACTACATAATCATGCTAATATTAACAGACAGACAATATGGATTAAATAGATAGTGAGTGATGGACTACATAATCATGCTAAATATTAACAGACAGACAATATAAATTAAATAGATAGTGAGTGATGGACTACATAATCATGCTAAATATTAACAGACAGACAATATAAATTAAATAGATAGTGAGTGATGGACTATATAATCATGCTAAATATTAACAGACAGATAATACGGATAAAATAGATTGTGAGTGATGGACTACATAATCATGCTAAATATTGATAGACAGACAATATGGATAAAATAGATAGTGAGTGATGGACTACATAATCATGCTAAATATTAACAGACAGACAATATGGATTAAATAGATAGTGAGTGATGGACTATATAATCATGCTAAATATTAACAGACAGACAATATGGATAAAATAGATTGTGAGTGATGAACTACATAATCATGATAAATATTGATGGACAGACAATATAGATTAAATAGATAGTCAGTGATGGACTACATGATCATGCTAAATATTAACAGATAAACAATATAAATTAAATAGATAGTGAGTAATGGACTATATAATCATGCTAAATATTAACAGACAGACAATATGGATTAAAATATATAGTGAGTGATGAACTACATAATCATGATAAATATTGATGGACAGACAATATAGATTAAATAGATAGTCAGTGATGGACTACATAATCATGCTAAATATTAACAGACAGACAATATAGATTGAATAGATAAATAAACTAATTCTAATTTCTTAACCATATGCTTGTAAAATCACTGGCAATTAATTGTCTAAATATGAATAAGGTGATTGTAAAAATAAAATATATAAACTCACCAAACATGAGATCACTTTCTTAGCTTAAATCAGAAAATATTTTGACGACAACATTGAATTACCGGAAACAAGAATTTGAAGCTTAGTTTATTGGAAAGAAAGGACGAAAAAAGAAAAAGGAAAACGCTGATATTTTATTGTGTGGGCAGCATCCAATGGGAACACTTGATTGTGTCGAGGGGAATGAGATTGCTAAAGAGATTTTTAATTTGATCAATTTCCTTGACGTAACCCACTGGATAATTACCTCAATAACTTATTGACGAGTAATTACCTCAGTTTTAAATTGTCGAAATCCTTACCTAAGGAAAGATGCATGTGAAATCAAACAATGACGTGAGCAGAAGAACACTTGGAGGCCATGATGCTATGAGTAGCCATTTTGCTGACCCATGATACCATGGGTAGGATTTATTTGATAAATACATTAAAACTTTTATTCACTCGGATGATTTCATAATGAAGTGATGATGTCTATCTATTATTATACTAAAGCTGAGTTAATCAACTTTTGCTTTCTAAAGGCTTTTTTACTGTTTAGTTTAATGACACGAAAATTATACTAAATTATTCCTTACTTTTAGGATTGAATTATGTTTGAAAAAAATTCTGTTTTAATTGGTTCTAATTATTCGTAATTTGCAATTAAGTCAAAAACTGACCGATCTCTAACTTTGCTTTCTGTCTATCTCTTTCTTCCCCTTTATGTATCTCTTGACTACCTCCTCGTTATTTAATGTTAGTTTCTCTGGAGTGGAGAGAGAGAGTCGGGAGAATTTTGAAATGTATTGCTATGTTAAATTTCACTACCAGCAACCCATAGCTTAAATGAAGTCAAAAATGATTTCAAGGTTTTGTCTGGCCATAATTATTTATTTTTTAATTTTTTGTTCGCTTTGCTAACTCCCTTTAATTAGCAAAGCAGATAAAAAATTAAAAAATAAATAAATACAGCTAGATGAAACCTTAAAATCATTTTGTAAGCTTTTGACCTCATTTAAGCTACGGGTTGTTCGTTGGGAAATTTAACATCGAAATACATTTCAAATTCTCCCAGCTCTCTCTCTCTCTCTTTTCTCTCTCTCTCTCTCTCTCTCTCTCTCTCTCTCTCTCTCTCTCTCTCTCTCTCTCTCTCTCTCTCTCTCTCTCTCTAGTCCAAAAATATCCAAGAATGGCTATGATGTTAAACTTTATCTATTATTGAGGTTCCAATTCTCTGGCTAGGTCCAGGTATTTGTCCATCATTTTGTTTTCTCTAACCTTCACCCTAAGATCTGCTGGGACTGATTATTATACTTTTTACATATTGAATTATTTAGCAATAGCTCTTAAGTTAACATGTCAAACGTTGGTATATAGATTATTATACTCTTCTCAGAGTGTGGAGTACCCCTACATTGCCATTACTTCCAGATTCACTCAAAGCTGGAGTGGTAGTACCTGTTAGGGTCCCATCTATTGATTATAATGTAATGAATATGTAAATACCTTGGTACCCCCTCACTATAATCTAATTGGATAGTGTCCTCTATAGATATTCGACACTGTGGTTGTACAAGCGCCTACTAGCAAGACTACCACCACAACTGCTCGGAAGATGTACTGCTATTATTACTACTCGACACACCAGCTACTACTGCGATAATATACCTTACTACCAACTTCATAATATATCCCTTAAACCAGATATATCAGATTAAATAGATAAAAAAATAAGTATTAAAAAAATTGAGTTAAAAAAAATGAGTTTAAAAAAAAAATGAATACCCAACAAGAATGAATTAAATAAAAATGTCTTCTGCATAAAATAACCCAATAAGAGTTGACATGCTGCAAAAATCTTACCAACCAACAGAGAAAATAGAGTTATTATAAGATTTAAGAATTTGGTATCTATGTGTTGATATACTACAATTTATCTGAACCTTAGAAAAAATTTTGCATTGATTTTTCTTCGCTTGAATGATCGAATGTTGAATACTTTTTTCCCAGAATGCAATTTTACCATCTCTTCCAATTCATACTCATAAAAAAAAAAATTGTTAGTTTTAAAGAATTTCTCTGCAGAAAAATTTGAATCAAATCAATTAATCTTTGCACTGCTTTTATGAGTTCTAATTTCATGTTTGTAAATCCCACTTAATCCATGACTGCTTTACTAAGATGAGATCCAGAGAAAAAGGGGAAAACATTGCAAAGACTAAAATAATAATAATAATAATAATAAAATGATAATGGGAATTATTTTTACTCTATGCACATTTTTTCACATCAGGTTTAACTGGTGCTTTTTCTTTTCTTTTTTTCCTACTGAAGTCTGAGTGACACCAAGTCTCCTCAAGTCTCTAAGTTGGTTGGATTTTATGGCATGTTAACCCTTGTTGAGTTATCTTATGCCAAAGACATTTTATTTGATTCATTCTTAATGGGTTGTCCAAAAAATTTTTCCTTTTTAAACTCAATTTTTTTAGTATTATTTGGATTATTCGGACTATTGTCCCCATCTTCATAGTTATCTGTACAACGTTTCGGGCAGGTATTTCTTGTCAGATCTGGGAACCTTCTTGGACTTGGGAACCATCTCAAACTCTGGAACCTTCTTTTCAAACTCAGGAACCTTCTTGTCGTAATTGAGAGCCATCACAGAACCCTTTATTTAGTCCACGGGGGGGGGGGGGTATCCTATTCTCACTCCGCTAACCATAGCTGGGGTACAGGTGTTAAGCTGTGTTAATTATTATTCTATGTTACTGCTGCCCCTGACCAGGATTGAACCTTATTAATAAATGAATAGAAAAAAATGCGTTGCAAAATGTGTTTTAAAAAATATTTTCAACACCCTTTTTCTATTTAACCCATAGAAGAGATCCTAACAGATACAAGCATTCCAGATCAGAATGGACCTGGAAGTAATGGCAATGAAGGGGTACTCCACATTCCCAAAGCCCCAAATTGGAACTTCACCTGTCGTGGGCATGACATTAAACTACATCTAGTGATGAAGCTCCAATTCTGGAACTCTGGGGAATGTGAAGTACTCTTTTATTACCATTACTTTCAGGTTCACCCTGACCTGGAGTGGTAATACCTTTTAGCATCCCATCTATTGGTTAAATAGATTTTTAAAAAAGAGTATTAAAAATATGTTTTAAAAAAATTGAATACCCAACAAGAATGAATAAAACAAAATGTCTTTGCCATAAAATAACCCAACAAGAGTTGACATGCCGTAAATGCTAACAAACCAATTGGTTGGTCACATCAAGCCTATATGTGCTAGAAGGTGGTGGCTGAGGGTCTTAGTGTCCTAGCTATGATTCTGGTGCTCTGGGGAGTGTGGAGTACCACTTCATTGCCATTATTCCTGGGTTTACTCTGATCCAGAATAGTATTACCTGTTAGGGTCCTATCTATAGGTTAAATAGATCAAAAGATGAGTTCTTAGAAATGTCTTTAGTTTGAAAATGTCTTTAGTTTGAAAAAATATCGAATACCCAATTAAAATGAATAAAACAAAACGTCTTTGCCATAAAATAACCCAAGGATTGACATGCCGTTAAAGCCAACCAACCAATTGGTTGGTCACATCAAGCCCTAGCACCTATATGATTGTCCCGACCCTATTGCTCTTATGGAAAACTCCTAACCGTTTTTATCATATATGTGCTTGAAAGTGGCGGCTGAGGGTCTTAGTGTCCTTGTTAAGATTCTTGTGGTTACTTTTAGGTTACAGATGAGAGCACTTTATAGTGGAGATTCCTTGAGTGGAATCCTATGATCCTTGTGTTTTTCAGTGTTAAGCAGAATCCTTGTTTGTTGGTCCGTTCATCCGTGTTAAGCACAAACAACTGACACCTTTCCATGAAGGCCTTTAAATAGTTAAACAACCATGTATTCGAGTGTGTTGATTGGCTGATTGAATCCATGTGGCCATGAAGAGTCTATAAATTTAAGTTGGGACCTCAAGCACACCTTATATACCAGAAATTATTTGGAAGCACATGGTGTATTGGTTAAAGTCATGGGAAATGAACTCGTCGCTCCGAGTTCAAATCCTGGACGTGGTAATTGCATTTCACTTAGCGCTAATACCCTTGGGAAAGGTATGAATCCTACTCTCCCTCCAGCTATGGATAAATAGTAGGGCAGACTAGGCTCTTTAACCTTGGTTAAGCAACTGGTCTAGGAGAAGGAAAACTCTGAATTCAAACCTGTTGAACACCGCTTAAGAAATTGACCTTGTGTCACATCCTGCTCGAGCGGAGGGGTTGGTAAATATATATATATATATATATATATATTATATATATATATATATATATATACCAGAAATTATCCAACTATGACATTAAACAGCATCTAGTGGTGAAGTTTATTAGTGTAAATAAAGCAAGTAAAATTAAGATGAAACATTGAAAATTGATGTGTTGGGTCAGTAAAATGGTAATTCCAGGTGATCATGAGTCCAATAGGGTTATCTTTCCTTGCTGCCGTTGTTTGCTGATAGGTGGCTAGAGTATTTAAGCAGCAACCTGCAAATTCTGAATTGTCTTTCCTCTGGGACCAGCAACCACTTCACATGGCTTAGGCATTTGTGCCTCTAACCCTTAAGTGGGGGATTTGCCCCCATTTAGCTATCAGTAAGTGACATTCCTCATGACGCAAGTCCCACACCTACCTTCTTTATAATGCGCTTATGTATCTGTTTTGTATTTGTATTCCTGCCTTGAATGTATTTCTCCGTTGCTCATGGAATAAAGTCTGTTATTATCTTATAACTTTGTTGAAATATTTTATATGCACACATGTACCCAGATTGGAGGTTACTTTAAGCCTTCCAATTTTAATATAAGAGATGAATATTCTGAATCATTTGGAATTGATGTTGAGCTTACAATCTATTTCCAGATCATCCCTGCCATCACAGATTTTGTGAAAGAGAAATTAGGAAAGAAATTTGTGGAACCTCCTCCATTTGACCTTGCTAAAAGTTTCCTGGATTCCAACAACTGCTCCCCCCTCATCTTCATTCTCTCCCCAGGGGCTGACCCCACTATGAGTCTGCTGAAATTTGCAGAAGACAAAGGATTTGAAGGCAAAAAGTTCCAGTCAATATCATTGGGACAAGGACAGGTGAGTATTCTTAAATGATCGATAGAATCAATCAGTTGTTTCTTTTAAAAATATTTTTGATATTTCGTGTTAACTTGTGACTTGTCAGGAATTGAACCTGAGACCTTCTTATAACAAATTGTAGGTTGGTTTAATTTAAATAAGAGTGTTTCAGCCAATCAGAAGAGGGCTTGGGATTGTAGCAGACACTACTTAAGACACACACAAATTTGGTCAGTGTTAAAAAGTCATTTGCCTGGGGAAGTGCTGGCAGTCTCAGTTGGTGAGTAAACTGTATTAGAGTGAAGTTAACAATTTTGGTAGTATTTCAGACTGTTTTCCTCATCTTTGTGTTTAAATACAACATTCCAGCCACAGTAAGCACCAGCTGTTCAGGTGTTTTTTTTAAAAATTATCTTAAAATAAGTCTTCTTCAGACAATGAATTTAAACGTGGTTTCAAAGCTGACATCATTACCACTATTTCAAAAGGACTTCAAGCAATATAAATGCCACCAGCAATATCGAGATGAGGCTTGATATGAACAATTTTGATATTTTCGGACTGTTGTCCTCATCTTTATTCACTCAAGGGCGCTCCAAGCAGCATAAATGTCCCCAGACTTATATTGACAGAAATGCGATTAGATATAGAAAAATAAAATGGAAGAAGTTACTTATTCTAAAACAGAAATTACTAAATGTTGTAAAGAACACTATCACTTACCTAACCACCTGTTAGAATAAAGACTGTTGTCCTCATCTTGTGTATAAACACAATGTTCAGGTCACAGTAACCTTGGGCTCTGTTCAGATATTTTTTAAATTACCTTAAAATAAATCATTTTCAGACTATTACCCATGAATTCAAACGTAGTTTCAGAGCTGACATCATTACCACTAGTTCAGAGGGGCTCCAAGCAGCATAAATGCCACCAGACTTATTGACAGAAATGTGATTAGATATACAAAAATGAAATTGAAGTTACTTATTCAAAAAACAGAAATTTCAATTTTTTTCACTTTTATTTTTTAGGTAATTCTACAGGGTGTCCACAAAGTCTGGGTACATGGGGATTAACACATACTTTTAAAACAAAACAATTCTATTTAATCATAATGTTAATAAATAATATTTTCAATATGATTTCCATAATTTTTAATGCATAACTTGATGCGCCTTGCAAAATTCAGGTGAACTCGATTAAATAAATCTACATTGAAATCTCTATCTACCCAGACTTCATGGACACCTTATACTTTTTAATTTTTTGGTACTCTTCACGGAAAACCGTCTTGGCCTCCTGCCTCAAAAATCGCTACCCGGTGGCTGCTGAAAAAAGCACCAGCTATGATTGAAGTCCATAGCCTAAGCGGTGTCACTTGCAAAAAAAACAAAAAACAAACAACTTAGGGCGTTTTTTCCCAAAACCCCAACCCTAACCCTAACCCTAAACCCCCTAGTTAAAATTAACAGTTTTATTACAAAATTTGTGGGTTCTGTTTTTTCTGGGTCACCCAGTATACAGGGTGACCCAGAAAAAATCATTCATCTATTTTCTCATTAAACTAACCCTAAACCCCAACCCCAGTTTTTATTTTTGCAAGTGACACCACTTCGGCTACAGACTTCAATCGCAGCTGGTGTTTTTTTTTCAGCAGCCACTGGGTAGCAATTTTTGAGGCAGGAGGCCGGAACAGTTCTCCGGGAAGAGTACCAATTTTTTCATAGAAAATTTTTAAAATTTGAGATAATCTTATTATTTATAAATTCTCTTGTCTGACCATTTTGCTTCTGTTTTCAGGGTCCCATCGCTGCCAAAATGATTTTAAATGCCAAAACCGAAGGAAGTTGGGTACTGTTACAAAATTGCCACTTAGCCGTCTCATGGATGACAGCGATGGAAAAGATCTGTGAAGAGCTCAGTCCTGAAAACACCAGCCCCGATTTTCGCCTTTGGCTAACCAGTTACCCTTCACCCAAGGTGAGCCTGTAACATCATCATCATCATCATAATGTCACGCACGCTGCATGGATATCCATGACAATCTCTCGCCAACCTTCCCTATCACTCATTGCCCCTGGGAGGTCCTCTGCACAACATCACGAATCATCGCATAGTTGGTCAATGTAGGTCCTTAGTGGGTGTCCTACGTTAGCATGTCCATGTGTTGGCTTCCACAGGAGATATTCGCTTATGAGCTCATCCTCGCTTCTCCAGCAGTGTCCTGCTTACCTGGCCCATCTCACCCGGATGGTTTGTGAGATGGGGGCAGGTGACCATATAGTTGCTTCTTTATGGAGTGTTGCTTCCACGACTTGTTCAGGACTGCACGCAGCATTCTTGTGCAGGTCCCATCCAGCTTACTCTCAAGGCGCTTTGTTAGGGTCCAGGTGGTGCAGCCATACAGCAGCACTGACACAACCCCAGCCTGGAAGAATTGTCGCTTTAGCTTGTCAGTGAGATCAGATTTCCATATTACTGATAATTTGTTTGTGGCCACCCATGCCTTTCCTATTCGTGTATTAACATTGCTTTCTGTGGATGAAATATTACTACCTAAGTATGTGAACTGTTCCACTGGCTTAAGAGGCTTACCGTCAAGTGTGGAGATGTCTCCTTTCTTTTTGAAGCACATGAACTCAGTTTTATCGGAGTTCACCTGTACCAATTTAAGGAGATTTATATTCATTAGTACACTTATCTACATCTTGTGCTATGTAATGGGTGTGACATGGAGCCGTGAGAGTGGCCTGATGTGTGAATTAGAACGGAAAAGTTTAAGTGATGATTTGGCATGGTTTGATTGGACGAGCGAATGGTACATAGCGAAGGGGAGAAAAGAGGCGTGAGAGGATACGTTAACAGAGTAAGACATGATACAGAGATGGGAGCTCTATATCATAGGGGATCTAACCAATGTCTACTGACTGAGCTAAACCGGTCCTTGTAATAATAATAATATTAAAGATGGGCGAGGAGGCGAAATTTAAATGTAATTAAATCTATTAGCAAAATAAAAAAAAACTCTGTGCGATGTAAAAATGAATTTTTGAAAGATATTGCCTGAGGGTGTGGATTTAAAAATTTATTGTCAAAGAGTTTGTACCCTAATTAAGTAAGATCATCAAATTCATTAAAGGAGTAAAAAATAAAACAATTTGAAATGGAAATTTTGTTCTGATAACTTGAATATATATTAAAATAAAACAAACTATATATAAATATATAACACCGGACATATATTTATTAAAATTTGTTTAAAAAAAACAATGAATATAACAAGCTATCTCATCTTTTACCATTTTTGAGTTGAATAGATCTGTTTGAGATAGTGAAGAGATATTTCATCAAAATTCTAAAGTTTTATCTATTCTTTTACAAACGAGTGAGTTGTTAGAAAATGCAAGTAGAATTAGGAAGATGAATAATAATACTATTTGCTCAAAAAGCAAGATCTGGTGATAAAGAATGTGTATATATATTTACTTTTTCTCTGAATTTTTGAGATGAGGCTTGATAATTAGTATTGATTGTATTATTCGGTCTATTGTTCTCATCTTCATTGTTATTTGTACAACGTTTTGGCCGATGTGTCCTCCGGCCTTCTTCAGGTATTTCTTGTTGGACTCGGAACCTTCTTGTCGTAATTGGGAGCTATCATAGAACTTTGAACTTAACGTTTTATTCAGTCCATGAGGGTATCCTATTCTCATTCCGCTAACCATAGCTGGGGTAGAGGTATTAAGCTGTGTTAATTATTATTCTGTTACTGCTGCCCCTGACCAGGATTGAACCTGCAGTCTAGAGATAACTGTCACTTACAACTGTCTTAACCTAACTCCTTTATTCACTATGCTATGTGTCCAATTGGACATTCCAATTTATCTATTCTTTTAGAAGTGATAACTGGAGTGAGGTGTTAGAAAATACAACTTGAATTAGGAAGATGAAGGATAATACTACACAAAATTATTAATAAAAATAGAAAAAAAATGAGTCGCATATTGTTTAAAAATATTTTCAGTAGCATCAAGAATAGAATAAATTTGTCTTCAGCATAAAATAACCCAACAAGGGTTGACATGCTGTAGAATCCAATCAACCAACCAAAAATATATCTCAGTTTATTTAGATCTATCTATCTATCTATCTATCTATCTATTTGTAAGATGAGAATGTTCTTATAATATGTTAGAAGGTTCAAAATAACCTTCCAACATGGATACATATGTGTACATGAATTAATCCGACAAAGAAATTATATATAATAACAAACATAGACTTTATTTTGTGAGCACGTGGAGAAATACATACATGACAGGTATACATATACTCATGATAAGGTTCAATGTAGATCTAAAACATAAACATACGTAAAGAATGTAGGACTACATCCTAAAGAAGTGATACAGAGTTTCTGAAGGAATGTCAATTACTGATAGTTGGTTGGGGGCAAGCCTCCCACTCAATGGATATAGACAACACGTGTTTATGCCATGTGTAGTGGTTGCCACTCGAGTAAAAGAGAGTGATTTTCTCCTGGGCTCCTGCCTAAATACTCTAGCCACCTATCGGCGAAAACCTGCAGCAAGGGGAAATAACCATTTTGGACCCATGTCCATCTCCATAGATCTATCTAATCTATGATAGATAAATTCTAGATAGATACGAGTAGATAGATATATAGATAAACAGTCCACTCATATCTATCAATCTTTTTACTCAGAGCTCCAAATGCTGTTTTGTCATACTAGTGATACCCTTTTCAGAGTGGGGGCTGGGGGCCTTAACTTTCTACCAAGTATGTAGTCTGTATATTCTAGGCACTACTAAACAGGGTGCATAAAAAGAGATAAGTACAAGCAACTGTCATTAAAGGATAGAACCTCTGTCAATCCAAACATTGGTCTTCTGCTCTAACCATCAAAGCCAAATCCCAAAGCCCACACTCCTCCTCCTTCTTAATAAATTGTCTGATTTCAATTTTTCCAGTTTCCAGTGACCGTTTTACAGAATGGGGTGAAGATGACAAATGAACCACCCACAGGCCTTCGTCAAAACCTGCTCCAGTCTTATCTAAGTGACCCCATCAGTGACAATGTATTCTTTAGTGGAGCCAAAGGTAAAGAATTGGTAAGTAACTCAACTTCTAATTGACAACATCCACAATAAATTTTGTATTATCTAGACTAGCAAAAAAAAACATCCTCCGGGCGGTGTAAAAATAAATTTTTAAAAGATATTGCCTGAGGGGTGGGTTGTGGTGATTCAGACCACGAATGGTGACAGACAAGTTAGAGTTAAAGAAGTAAAACACAAACACAACTTAGAATTCGAATAAAGATGTATTACGGACATACCTAACATAATTGTTGCAAATTATGGTTTGTCTGCGGGAATGTTATATAAAATAATAGTCCACTTAGCTGAAATCCTGAGGTAGGGTGAGTTATTGGAGCCTCTTAGCTATGGCTATCTGGTCACACTGCTGGATATAAGAGACTCCCTTTTCATCGTCCAACTCCGGGAACTGCTGAATCAGAAAGAGAAAGAATTTGTCTCTTTGGCTTTGCCGCCAAAGAATGCTGGCCCGTGATTGGTTGTTTGATAGTGAGGCTCATAGAACAAGGACAATAACTCCTACCTCAGATATTTTTACTGGGTGGAGTGAAAATTAAATAAATAAAATAAGATGTTTTATATTTTTTTAAATTAATAACTTAAAAAACATCATATTCTCCCAATCTGCTGAGATATTTGTTTTATTTTACAGCAGTAGGGATCCCCCAAAACATTTCTAAAAATTTTGGATTTAATTATTCAGAATCGTACATGTAAAATATAATTTGTTCAGATTTCATAAAATTAAATAAGGAGGAAGGGGTCGACCGAGTAAAAAAGATATTTCCCTTAATATATTTGTGGAAAAAACTATTTTAAACATAAATTCATCTAAAAGGTGAATAAGTATCGATATTTTCATGAAAATTTGACCACTAATTGATTTTTCATAGAATTTTTATATTTCTATGTAGTAATGATACTGACTATAAATTAAATACTCATTGATAAACTTACTTAATGATGTAATGAATATGTAAATACCTTGGTACCCCCTCACTGTAATCTGATTGGACAGTGTCATCTATAAATATTCGACACCGTGGTGGTACAAGCGCCTAAGCCTACTAGTCTACCAGTCAGAATACCACCATGACTGCACGGAAGACGTACTGCTATTCGACGCACCAGCTACTACTTCGATAATATACCAAATACCAACTTCATAATATATCCCTTAACCTAGATATATTACTTAATTACTGAAATGACTGTGATGTAAGCAGTGATGTAGTTTCAGTCACAGACAAATAGAGATTGAATCTTTATTATTATTAATAGATTTTTCAGACTGTTGTTCTCATCTAAAAGTATTTACGGATTCGAAGGGGCTTTTATTTGCCCGTAGTCGTTGGCAAATTGTCGGACAAAGAAGAACAAACACAAAAGTAGAATGCAGACACTTGTATTACAAAATTTACAAGGTTTACAAAAGTACAAGGATTTACATAAGGGTTTAACAACAAAAAGGGTTTGCAAATTAGATGGAATTCACGACCAGATTTATCTGTTCTAAGAGTTCTTGGTGTCGTGGTGATAGAGGTGTTCTGTCGTTGATAGGAAAATGGCTCTAAGAAGCTTCTCGTTCTTCGGTCAGTATGCTATTATAACAGCCAGTTACAGTATGCTGAAATAATGCCTTAGAAAGTTTGTTGAAGTTTCAGTTCTCAGTATGCTATTAAAACAGCCAGTTACAGTATGCTGAAGTAATGCCTTAGAAAGTTTGTTGAAGGCTTTAGGGAACGGTGATACTGCGACTACCCTTAGTGCGTGGTCTGTGATAAGTGATGTAGGGTTTGTTTCTCGCGCAATATCCCATTGGCGATTTGTTCCCTAGTGGCAAGGGAAGATAATTCCCATGGAATTTCTGACACATCTGTGTTAAACTATGTTAAGTATTCTATGTTATTTTTGCCCATAGTCAGGATTGAACCTGAAACCTACAAATGATTGTAGTTTAGAACTGAATTAACTCAGCCCTTATATCCATTGCACTGTGTGTCCAACTGGTTCAAGTACTACTGCAGTTTTTCTACAAGGATGGTCTTGGCATTAAATAACCCATGAAGGTTGATATGCCATTAAAGAAAACAAATCAAACCAAACTCCAGTTGAGCTATTACATTCACTTTCAAACTAATACCCTTGGGAAAGGTATGCATCCCCTCATCCCTCAGCTATATAGATTAAATACTACCACTACTGTTCTTCAACAAGGTTGGCTTTGCATAACCCACAAGTTGATATGTCTTTAAACAAAGAAATAAAACCAATCAAATCTCTAGGTATAACATAACCCTATATGGGTTGACATGCCATTAACAATTCACATACCTAGGCAGTAATATCTCATCAACAGAGAAAATGATGTTAATACACGCATAGGAAAGGCATGGTCTGCTATAAACAGATTGTCAGTCATATGGATATCCGATCTCACTGACAAGGTAAAGCGACAATTCTTCCAGACTGTAGTTGTATCAGTGCTACTGTACGGCTGCACCACCTGGACCCTAACGAAGCGACTGGAGAATAAACTAGATGCTAGCTGAACAAGAATGCTGTGTGCAGTCTTAAACAAGACATGGAAACAACACCCCACGAGAAAACAGCTGTACAGCCACCTGGCCCATATCACACAAAGCATCTGTGTAAGACGAACGAGACATGCCGCACACTGCTGGAGAAGCAAGGACGAACTCATAAGTGACGTTCTTCTGTAGAAGCCATCACATGGGCATGCCAGCATGGGCCGACCGGCAAAGACATACATTGACTTAGTTCTGCGCGGATACTGGATGCTGCACAGAGGACCTCCCAGGAGCAATGAATGATAGGAAGGTTGGTGAGAGATTGTCATGGATATCTGTGCTGCCGGCGTGACATGATAATGATGATGACTACTAATCAAGTGTCATAATTTGGTTATTTTTTTTACTAGCAGTGGCTACCCGGCGTCACTTGGGTAGAGGGTGATTTTTTTAAAGTTAGTCCCACAGATCCATTATTACTTAATTAAGATTTGAATCCTCATGGGATGCCCCATTTAAATCCCTATGTAAAAATACAGGCATTGATCCAGCTACTCTGAAAAGAAATGTTAATGTCTACTATCTAAAATATTAAATGAAAAAAATCCATTTTTTAATTATCTTCATGAATATAAATCAAATCTCTATTATTTTTGCTCAAAAACCAAGCCCTGGTGATATTTAATGTGTATTATATATATAATATATATATATATATATTTACTTTGTCGTTAATTGTTTTATTTTCAAAGTTTCTTCCGGACATACATATACATACAACTGCCCTTTATATATGTATAGATAGATTTAGAATTTTTTTTTGTTTTTTGTTTTTTTTCTTTTGTAAAAGCAATAGAATATTTTTCAAAATTCCTTGTTCTTTAACTCATTTAAAGAAATCAAGCCACTAGGCATAAAATAACCCCGGATGGGTTGACATGCCATTAAAATCAATCAGTTACTACTATCAATCAAGTGCCATAATTTGGTTATGTTTTTTCATTTCTTTATTTTTTTATTTAGAATTTTTTTTTTTTTTTTTCCATAAAAGCAATGAAATATTTTTCAAAATTCCTTATTCTTTAGCTCATTTAATACCATGGATTATAGAAGTAGTTTGTTTAAATCCGATCAAGATATCTTAAAGAAATAAATGTACAAAGGCATACGCAGCCTCACCTACCCTCCACCCCCAACCAATATATGCACACTTATTGATTCTTTGTATTATGCAATATGATGTGCAAAATTATTCAATAAATGATTTTTTTGTTTTTTGTATAATTGTAGCAATTCGAGAAATTACTCTTTGGTCTCTGCTTCTTCCATGCCCTGGTGCAAGAACGTCGAAAGTTTGGTCCTATTGGCTGGAACATTGCATATGGATTTAATGAATCGGATCTTAGAATATCTGTCCGACAACTCCAGGTAAGTTTTTTAGTCGCATTAAACAGAAGTGAGATAGCTGAGTTACTGTCCGAGTCAGACAAACAGCCAATGTCTCAGTCAATTAAGGCCTTGTCCCCCCCCCAACTATAGGTTTGTACCTGTGTATGTACATAGCTCTTTTTATACCCTATGACTCCACTGAAGTTATACGAACCAGTTGCGTCTTTATGACAGTTATTCTATACAATAAGTACCTACTTCTATTCTCCATTTAGTAGCCTCAAGATTATCTACAAAGACTTTTTTCATTAGGACTTTTGTCCTAGCTGTTTTCTATTTGTATTGTTGTTATATTACTGCTTGCTATGCCACCTAGCGCCCACTGACAGACACGGTATTGAATTACCTCTGTGTCCCCTATTAGTGGAAAAAATATAATCCCAAGATCTTGTTCTTCACTCTTTCAAGTTTCTATATAGTAAGTGCTTACTTCTATTCTCTATTTAGTATCATCAAGATTATCTACAAAGACTCTTTTCCTCAGGACTTTCATCCTAGCTCTTTTGTATTTGTATTGTTGTTAAATGTGCTCAGACAATAAAGTCTGTATTTGTTATATGTATCTCTTTGTTGGAAGTTGTTGTGTAAATTCACCCACATTAGGAAGCTTTTCTGAGAGCTAACGTATTATAAGAAGCAGTCTTGGAATATTTTGTATATAAGCCATGCTGCGATCCACCACTCAAATTTATAGACTAAGCGAGGTCACATGGTTTAAACCTCAGCCAATCAACAGCCCAAATACGTGGTTGGTTAACTACTTAATCACTGATACTGATAGACGTCCATTTGCAATCATTGACAAAGGACCTGCAAGACTGAGGAGTACCAAGGAACAACCAAAGGATGATACTCAATATTATGGAACACTAAGGAGCAACCAAAGGATTCTTCACTAAGGATCAGACTCTGCTTAACAGAAAGGATCTCTGCTGGATAGCGCTCTTGCTTGAAGCCTAAAGGATGGCCACAAAAATCGTAACAATTGTTTATAGCCATGGAAGTTAAATGTTAATTTTTAAATTTTTCATAATAAAATCTTCCAAATGTCAACAAATTATTCAATTTAAATAAATTTTTTGTTTCTTATTCCTAAATCGATGATAAATAGAATGAATATTCAATTTTAACTGGATAATTAGCTTTTATTTATTTATACATTCATTTACATATTTCTTTTTTTTTTTTTTGCAAAGAAGTGAGTAATGAGTAGTCTTGAATATATAATGATAATCTATATCATTCACACAAAAATCAGTATACAATATGTGGCAGGAATACCTCCCACATTTCAGACTTGTACCTCTGTGGTAGAAATGAACAAAGACAAGTAGCTATGGTGGCTTCATCTAGCTAATATCTTACCATTTGTTGTTTTTTGTTTTTGTTTTTATCTTTTAGATAAGATCAGTTCTGGACAAGGCTTGAACCATTGCACACCATGCGTTTGTTGTTGAAATGTTTTTTTAAAGACTTTTGAGAAATGCTTGTGTTCATTTTATGCTATGTCGGAATAATGCTGTTCTGGATAGAAAATAAATACCAATATAGTTTGGAAATTATATGATAATAAATAATAGATGTCGGAATAATGCTGTTCTGGATAGAAAATAAATACCAATATAGTTTGGAAATTATATGATAATAGATGTTTACAGAAACCATTCTTATTCTCTTCTTCTTTGTTCATTTTCAGATGTTCATTAATGAATACGAAGATATTCCATACGATGCCATTACCTACATGACAGGTCAGTGTAACTATGGAGGCCGTGTCACTGATGTTTGGGACATGCGTTGCTTGACAACCATTTTAGCAGACTTCTACAATTCTTCAATTATCATGGAACCAAAATACAAGTTTTCTCCAAGCGGCGTTTATTATGCACCACAAAAAGGAAATTACGAAGATTATGTAGAATTTATTAAGGTGAGTCCTACAGTTTGCTTCCTACTTACTTTTTATAATTAACTGCCTTTCCCCATTTGTTATTGGGAGAATGTGACAGACAATTTGTTTAAAACAGCGGTCCCCAACCTTTTTTGTGCCATGGACCGGTTTCATCTAAGACATATGCACTGGCCTACATTTGCTTGATAATCGTTAATGACGTAATCTAATAATAAATCATCCGCAGTGGTCTTATGTCAAATGCAAACATCAACAGACAATAAACAACCTTTTGTTCATAAATTAATAATCAACAACATCTCTGTAAACGAAAATATTTATTTTAGAACAAAAATCCTTTCTAATAAGAAATAATTATAATAAAAAACTCGATTCAAATGACAATACTGATCATTTCTATATAAAAGAGTGAACAAGTGAATCAAATCAAATAATAATAATAATAATTTCAAAATAAAACATCTACATTTAGACTGATAATCAATAATAAAAAAAAAAGAAGAAAAATTCAAACATTCTGTGCAGCCCGGTACCTAATGGCCCGCAACCCGGTGGTTGGGGACTGCTGGTTTAAAACATATATATACACTAGAAGTGGCTACCCAGCATCACCTGGATAGAGGTGGGTAAAAAAAGGTAGTCTCGCAATTCTGTTATTGTTAAATCACGAGTTGGATCCTCGCAGGATGCCCCATGAAAATTTCTATGTAGAAAAGACCTTGCATTGATCCAGACACTCTGAAAAGAAAAATTAATGTCTTTTATTTAAAATACTAAATGCCAAAAAAAAATCCATGCTGTTATCATATAAATTTTATTTTTTATTTATCTTCACGAATATAAATCAAATCCTCATTATTTTTGTTCAAAAAGCAAGATCTGGTGATAGTGAATGTGTATATATATTTACTTTGTCGTTAATTGTTTTATTTTTGTAGTTTCCTCCGGACACACATACACACAAACTGCCCTTTATATTTGTATAGATGGTGTCATGAAGGTATTATATTACTTTAATCATTCCCTTCTGTGCACTCAGGAGAAAGGTGCTACTGTAACATAATGGAGGGGGACAGAAGCATGACGTGTAACACTGACATGTAAATTAGCATGGAAAAGTTTTAGCAAAAATATGTGTTAGATGAGAATGGAAAAGTTTAAGGATGAATCATCATAAGGACATGGCATTGTTTCTATTAGATGAGCGGTGAGACGTGACAAAGTGGAAGTGAGAGGAGGAGTGAGAGTGTGGCTGAGTCTGTTACAATGCACTGGGAAAGCGAGACATGAGCTTTTGCTCTCGGCAGTTGTGACTTTGGAGGAAAATAAAAATCTCATGAGAAAAAAAAGTGGCCTTGTTTTATTACTAGAAACTCTAAATGGCACAAGGCAATTAGCACTCCAAGTTGGTTTCCAGACTCCAGACATCCAGGAATTGTCAGCCAACCCCAGCAGTGGGAGGGAGGAGGTGGGAGAGATGAGAATGTTGAGAGAGTTTGGAATTATGAGTTGAAAGAGCCAGACATGCTCTCGGCTGTTGTGACTTGGTCCAGCGCTAGTGAAAAGGGTACAGACTCCTTCACTGTGCAGCTGATACCAACAATAGGTCACTGCTGATAACTTTATTGTTAGAAGGAAATAGGAGGAAAGCCTTTCTTACCAATTAGCTTTTCTTTTTTTTGGTTTAGTGGTTGGTTTTGAAGGCTATCACAATGCAAGTGTAAATTTAAAAAATAAGGTAACTATGGTGTTGTTTGTTAACCTGTGATTTATTCTTAATATTTCAGGATAAAATCTCTTCAAGCTTTTTTTTTGTTTTTGTTTTTTTCTATTTTTTTTTTTTTTTTAAATTTCAATGGTGGTTATTTGGCTTAAAAAAGGGGGAAAAATTTTTTAAACATGACTCCTACCTCATGAATGACA
Source organism: Doryteuthis pealeii (assembly GCA_023376005.1). Taxonomy (NCBI): domain Eukaryota; kingdom Metazoa; phylum Mollusca; class Cephalopoda; order Myopsida; family Loliginidae; genus Doryteuthis; species Doryteuthis pealeii. The sequence continues at coordinate 43,731,128 of CM042168.1, forward strand.
TTTAATATCAAATTGTTAAATTCCCAGACAGAACGGCGACTTATTTGACTGAGACAAGGTAATAAATTGACTGTTCATTCTCTTATTTCCACCTTTGAACATCATATTAACTAAACTTTATACATGGAATAATCAAAAGAAAGAAAAAAATGAATACCTCAAAAATCAATGTATTCAATATGAATATGATCCGTGTGTAAAAGAAAAAAAATTGAATATTTCCAGGAATCAACATTTTATGAAAACTATTTTCTTTGAATTACAGGTGGGTAATTCCATGTCAAATCATCCAGGCCATGTCACTCGCCCCCCTTCAATTTTTCTGAAATTTTGTACAAGTGTGGACTATATTAAAGTTAGACAATCCCCAAAATTTGAGCTTCCAATTCCAAGAATTGGCAGTTATGTCAATTTTAACTCTCCAAAAAATGGCAACTTTTTATAATCGATTTTTGTCTGTAAAATGAGTTCTAGAGTGTTCCTACTCCTAAAAATTGGTTTATAAAAGTTTTTTCGCCCAAATAATCTAAAAATGCTATAGAAAAGGTCTGAAAATCAACCAATTTTAAGTTATTGATGATTTCTGATTTTTTTCATACTAAGATCAATATCCCAATGTGGCACTACATCTATGACAAAGATTTTTTTTCAGACTTTTTCAATAGCATTTTTGGATTTCTTGGGTAAAAATGTTATTTTTTATAAACCAATTTTTAGGTGTACAAAATGTCACCATTTTTTGACAACCTCACCAAATTTGGAGAGCTAAAAATCGACATAACTCTGGCAATTTTTGGAATTGGAAGCTCAAATTTTTGTGAATGTCTAACTTTAACACAGTCCACACCTATACAAAATTTCAGAAAAATTGAAGTGGGTGGGTGACAATTTAACTTTTTCCTGTATGATTTGACATGGAATTGCCCAGGTGCATATTTAACAATATGACAAATAATTTCATTTGTCATTTTTAAACTGAAAGGTAAGATTAATATAAAAATACATAATAAAAGTATACATAAAAGTAGTACAATTAGTTTCTAATTCATTCATTTGACTATATAAAAGAAATTGTTATTTTCTTTTTGAAATTAGGCAAGCTATTCAGTAAGCAATATGAGCCAAATTTTAACCATGACTGGATTCAACCACGAAATAGGCTTGTATTGATTAAACCATTTGATAAACCTGTTCTGATGAAACTATGCAATGGGCCTGTAATGATTAAACCATGAAGGCCACAGTGTAATGGTGAGAGTCATAGGAAATAGACTTGTCAACCCGAGTTCAAATCATGACAAAGCTACAGTTCAATAGCACTAATACCCTTGAGAAAGGTATAAATCCAACTACTTTCCCTCCAGCTATGGGTAAATAATAGGGCAGACTGGGCTCTTTAACCTTAGTTAGACAAACAGTCTAGGAGATGGAAAACTCTGAATTCAAACCTGTTAAAATCTGGTCGGGGTGGTCCCTACTAGAATAGGCTCAGTCCTAATTAGTGATCTATTTCACTAATAATGGGTCTGTACTGATTAAACAATGGTATGGGTCTGTATTCATTAAACCATTTAATGAACCTGTACTGGTTAAACCATGGTATGGGCCTTTTACTGCCTACTGGTCTCAAAGAAAGGGATGGCATGACGATTCTTTACTGATGTCATTAAGTTTATTTAAATAAACTTAATAACATCAGTCTTAAACACCATGAAACTGTACAAGGAAAAACAAATAACATTTAATAACAGCGAATACTTTTAAAAAGAAATAGAAAATCCTCAAAGAAATGTGAAAGCACTTACCATTGTCACCTGTCCCGACCAGTGGCATAAAAACTCTAAAGGCTTGTCCTGACTTCCCCTTACCCTTTTCTGGTTAGGGTTCATAGACCGCAGAAACCAGTGGTCGGCACCAAATGGTATTAAATCCATTAAACTACTCTAAATTGAATACTGTTGTAGTTCATTTTTATAAACAAAAATAACTATATAAAAATAAGATATAATTAACTGGTCGGTTTAGCTGTCCTAATTAAACCATGGTATGGGTCAGTACTTATTAAACCATACAATAAGCTTGTACTGATTAAGCAATGGAAAGAACCTGTAATAATTGAACCATGTAATGAGCCTGTATATAGATGCCATTACATAAGGATTCAAATAACATAGGTAGTAATGAACATTTTAATAAATTCAGCTTTATCTATCAAAATAAAATATAGTCTTGTTTATCTAATTCTAATGTTACTTAACAAAAACATTGAGGAAACCCCCTTAGCCTTTTTATTCTTCTTTTTTTTTGTAATTCATTGACAGCTGTTAAACCCATAATACAGTAAAAAAATGATGGCATATACAATAAAAACTTTGATTGTGTGTGAACAATGAAACATTGAAAATAGTCGATATTGTTTGCAGTGAGCAAGGGAGAGGTAAAATCAATTTTCAGTTCATAAAAGCTTGGGTCAGTTTTATTGTTTGTGGTCGGTTTGTTTGTGGTTCTGTGTTGTCAAAATTAATGGTATATAAAATAAGACTTTTGTTTGTTCTCACAATAGGCATTGGACCAATCAAGGACTGAAAATAGTCAATATTGTTTATAGGAGGTGGAGGGAGGCAATCAAATTTCACACTGGACCCCATAACACTTTGAGCTGTCACTGTCTCTACAAGTTTCCATAGCAATGATCCAAGTAAAAATATGTCGAAAATAGTCAAATTTCATGTCAAAAACAAGAAGAAACTAAGAAATTACATGGTGAGTGGAAAAACCAGCTTAGTAAACAAAACTTCAGACGATATTTGACCATATTCATACATGGCGTGACACTAAGAATTTGACTATTGTCCCACACAGTATTGAAAAGGTTAATCTCAGTGATTGTAGCCACCCTGTTGGTATAGTTTAGAATATGCTGACTGTATCTCCTGCAGATACAAACACATGGGAGGTAGATGCAGCCTGGCACCTTAACGTTAAGCAAGGCACAAAGAGGGGTGAGGTGGAGGGGAGAGTAGCCTCAACAGCAAAGAGAGCCAGAAAGAGAGAGAAAAGCCAGCAGCCCCAGAAAGCATCACAGTTTGTGTGCATTCAGTGCACCAAAGACTGTCACGCAAGAATTGGCCTGCAGAGTCACTTGTGCAGATGCTGATATTTTTTTTTTTTTTTTTTGTACACTACACCATCGTCCTTAGTGGACAGAAAGGTGCTAACAACAATTCCCTGCAGATAGCTAAGACCTCCCCACAAAAAAAGGGTATCCTTGGTATGAAACTGCATCTAATATTGCAGCTGGTCTTCTAGGGAGTGTAGAGTACCCATTAATTGCCATTACTCCCAGGTCCACTCTGCTCAAATATATATGTTTCAAAATTATTTATATTCTATAAGGCAGAGTGAAAAATAAAACAACAGAAATTCTTAATAAACAGCTACACAAAAAACATAAAAAATGAACATGCAATGAACGTTTGTTTGTTTTGTTTTACGGCATATCAACCTCTGTGGGTCATTTAATGCTGACAAAGTTTTCAAATAATAATGGATATTTGATTTTTTTAATAAACATATTTTTCTATTTAACCCATAGATGGGACCCTATTAGGTACTACCATTCCGGGTCAGAGTGGACCAGGGAACAATGGTGCTGAAGGGGTGCTCCACAATCACCCAGACTTCCAGAACTGGAACCTCCCTATTAGATAAATATGTTTGCCTAGAGGGCGCATATTTTTCCTAGTTAAATTAAAACAATAAAATAAACTTTTTAACTGTGTGTGTGTGGGGAGGAGGGTCAGAAGTAATTGTAACATTGTAATAATAAATGAACACACATGGTCAGGCTTGAGAAAGCTTTATTATGCTTAAAATACTGTTGCAGTTTCTTGGGAGTTTATATACTTTCAGAAAGTTAAAGTTTTACACGGGGGGGGGGTAATAAAAAACAGGGGAAGTAACTCTCAATTACTTATTACAAACATATTTGACTAGAAATAAAGTAATTAAAAAAAAAAACAAGTGAAGTAGTCTCCAAATAAATAGATTCCGTTTTCCTACAAAACTAGTCAACTAGAAATAGAAAATGCTGTCAAGAGTTCTTTGAAAGATATTTATTTTATGGTGAGTTGATTTTCCAATTTAGATTCATTCATGCAATGATTGTGTCTGATTTTGATATTTAAGAGAAAATACATTTCTAATATCAATACAAAAAGAATTATCTCCTTTTATATCTCTTTCTTCCTGTCTCAAAAAGGAAATTACTTTGTCTAATAGAAAGCACCTAAAAGGATTTATAATGTCCTGGTGTTACAGTTTATGTAGTAGCATGAATTATTGACAGACTCTGTAGCGAGTATTCAAGGGGGCCAGTGGAAAATCATCAGGACTGTTGGTAACCTTGACCCCTAGTGGCGCGAATCTTGTGCGTCACGTGATTAGTTAGTTTAGATTTTAGTTTCAACCTGAGATTGGATCAAGGTAGACGTGCTACTGCGAGGTTGATTCTCATTCGTGTGGCGAATAAGAATGGGCTAGACTAATAAAATCTTGATCGAGGAAAAAATGACTTGCGGTATAATTAATTGCATGACTAAAAACTAACCCTTAGAAGAAGCAGTTAGAAGAACATAGCAACCAGGCAACAAGATGACGACCAAAGAAGAAGAAGATGAAACATGGTGACTAGAAGTAGTAAAGAAGAAATGAAGCAATAAGTCTCAGATATCTGTCTCTCTGTGAGACAGAGACAGAGATCACCCAAGTTTTCTCACTCAATTATATGCCCGATGTTGGGTATACAACACTGGGAATGGCGTTAAACTCCCTGATGGTGAGGTTCCAGTTCTGGAGGTCTGGGGAATGTGGAGTACCCTTTCATCACGATTGCTCACAGGTCTACTCTGACCTGGAGTGGTAGTACCTGTTAGGGTCCCATCAAGACATGCCAACAGCATGGATTCCCTTGACTTTCTCCCATCGTCCATCCCTGGGCTAGACAAACAGTCAATGAGGCCCCATCTGATCAATCGGCTGGCTATGTCAAGCCCTAGCACCTATATGATTGTCCCAACCCTATTGCCCTTATGGCAATCCCAACCCTTTTTATCATATGGTTGCTAGAAGGCAGTGGCTGGGGGTCTTCAGGGTCAGACAAATCGTATAGGTGCTATGGCCAGCCGATTGATTGGAAGGGGCCTCTCCAACCACCCATCTATCCTAAGTAAGGATCAAAGTGAAGTGATACAAGTCACAGGCTGCTCATCCACCAGAATTTTCTCCTTAAACATCATGAGTTGCCACCCATGGCCAACAGGTAGCCCCATTAGGGGGGCTAAATTTGATCTTCTGATTTTCAATCAGGGTTGCCTACCTGAAAAATAAGAATAATTACCTTTTAGAGAGACTGAATATAGGCAGGCTTCTTCCCCACTTAACTGTGGCAGTTGTCTATAATTTTGGCTTCCTTTTAAATCTGGTTAACACGGAAATGCAGAGACGTGGGAAGGCAGTTCTTCTTGCTCGGCTGGTACTGCTGTTTTCCTTCCAGTCGCAAACGAGAAAATCTAGTTGTGGACTTCTGCCTGACCGGACAGAGCCAAGTCTCCCAACTGCAGC
>CM042168.1:43741749-43814249 GCA_023376005.1 Doryteuthis pealeii
TTAAATGATTAATGTGGTTAGTAGTATTTATTGGTCTTGCTCCTTTTCTTCTTCAGTCAGATTTTTAGCCCTGAAGAGCTTTATGCGAAACTAATAGTAGGTTCGTCTGACTCAGTAGATATCCTATATATATCTTATTATAATGGAGATTGTGTGGTATTCTGTCTGTAACCGAAACTAAATAACACAAATCACAATTCCCTTAGTTATTTACGTAACATTTTCCATGATTTAATTTTCTATTTAAAACTCAGTTATTAATAAAATTGTTTTACATTATCAATACGGTTGACCATATCTACATACTAATAACACGCAGTTGTATTTATATATACAGCAAAATAGCGGTTTACAGAGTGAACGGGAAGGCTAATTTGCATATTGATATTAAAGATTTGATTTTAATAAATATGTGCTTAGTATTATTGATTTCTAATTGTTTAGTTTTATCTTAATGAATATGAGCAAAGATCTCTTCAATAAATCTTAAAAGAAATTTATTACAGAGAAGAATTAACTGTAATTTTTTTCTTTATTTCCTATTTTAACTAAATAGTCAAAATATGAAAATTTAGCAATGAAAGGCTAGAGTGATTGATGAGTAAGTTTCACTTGTTCTGTTTTTCGATTATAGCCCCCTATGTTTCAAATAGTTTTATCGGCATTTTTATTTAGTTTCATTAGTCTTTCTAATTTAATATAATATTTTATTGCGTGAAAACTTAAATACGTGCACCCGGAGGGTGCATATATTAGCTAGTATATATTTAAGAAAATAAGATAGAAATTAGAAGGCTATTGACAATACAATGAAAAAACGATAGGTGATGAAATTGATGTTTATTTACCTGTTTCATAAATTTTCAGGATAAAATCCCATCTTCAGGGGCTTCAGAGTTACATGTGTTTTTTAATACATATTTACTGCACTGCCATGAACGTTCATGGCAGTGCCATAATACATGTATTAAAAAGCACATACATGTATTAAAAAACACACGTAACTTCTAATTTCTGTTTTATTTTCTTAAACACATACATAAAATACTTCAAGCAAACTATAAAACCCTTATATATATATATATATATATATATATATATATATATATATAATTATATATTAATGATTGGAAGGCAATTACAATGCATATAAAATAAAAATAAAAAAGATGTTTTTATTTTATATGCATTGTAATTGCCTTCCAATCATTAATATATAATAACATACTTAACCATGCTTCAAGAAAATTACCAATTACTATTATAATATATATATTATACACATACATATACATATATATATATATATATATATATATATATATATGCATGTAGAATTAAACAGAAGGCACGTCTCCTGTTTAACAATTCTATTTACGATCTTTTCGAGCTTTCTGGCCAACATTTTTTACATCTATGGATTCCATCCAAATGTAAAAAAAAGTTGGCCAGAAAGCTCGAAAAGAATGTTAATAAAATTGTTAAACAGGAGACATTTTTTTTTAATTCTACATATATATATATAATTGTTAAACAGGAGACATGCCTTTTGTTTAATTCTACATGTATAAATGAAAGAATGCTGCCCAAATACACACACACACACACACACACACACACATATATATATATATATATATATATTAGTGAATAAATACCCCTACTATTTGTTTATTATAATTAAACATTGAGCCCTCATACATGACCTGAACTCTGCAGCAACATACTGTTAGAGAAAAGGACCAGCTTAGAATCACCCTTATAACAAGAAAACTTGGTACCCCACCAAAGTATATATATATATATATATATATATATATATATATAATTTCAACTAACCATACACTGATTTCCTTGAAAAACATGCAACTGTAAACAGTGGTTGATATAGCCATCACGTTGTGCAAGATTCACCTTATTTATTGAATGACCCCTGGTCTCTATGTGTGTAGGGAATGGGTGTGTCTCTGACTGGAGAGAAAATGAAAATACCATGGCCTAGATTGAGGTTGTTAATCATTCAATATTGATCAGTCAGCCATTTTGACATTTGGGCCAGTTCCACTCATAATTATAAATGATGCTTCTCTCTCTTTGACACACAGTCCACCTTCTTTGAATAGAAAAGATTTTCTTTTTTTATCCTTCCAGGTGGTTGATCACAAAATCTTACAAATGGCGGGTGCATATTCTTGCCAGTAGTAATAACAATATCTTATTTATTAACGAGGTCTCTAGGAAAATCTGAGATTTGCCTCAAAACAGCTCTTGCTATTAGTCCCTTTAAAATCCAGCAATGTGTCTTATATATCACTAAGAAATAAAGGCTTACTTAGTATATGGTGTGGTTCATTTGCATACTGTTTTTAACAAAACTGTGTTTAATAAATAATTATTTGGTGATTGATCTCTAATATTATTGCTATATTCTCCAACATATTCAAATCAATCCTATGAATGATTTTGGTTTGTTTTGTTTTACGGCATATCAACCTCAGTGGGTCATTTAATGCTGATAAAGTTTTGAAATAAATCAATTCTTAATAGATAATACAATTTTTTTATAAATACATTTTTCTATTTAACCCATAGATGGGATCCTAACAGGTACTACCACTCCGGGCCAGAGTGGACCAGGGAGCAATGGTGATGAAGGGGTGCTCCACATTCCCCAAACCTCCAAAACTGGAACCTCACCATCAGATAGAGTTTAACGTCATTCCCAGGACATGTAGACCCGCAGCCACCGCCTTTTAGCACCCATATGATAAAAAGGGTTTGGGGCTTGCCATAAGGGCAATAGGGTTGGGAAAATCATATAGGTGCTAGGGCTTGACGTGACCAGCCGATTGATCGGAGGGGGCCTCTCCGACCGCCCGTCTAGCCCAAGATAGGGCCAAAGTGGAGTATTGCATGTCATGAACTGCTCATCCACCTGGGCTCTATCCTTAAGCATCACGGGTCGCCACCCACGGCCAACAGGTGGCCCCATTGGGGGAGTTTTACCCCTCTGCAGAGGTGCAGTCGGTGCATTCTAACGCCCCAGCCGACAGGGCGGATGAATGATTTTATATAGAAATCAATTAAAACATAATTAGAATAAGTGTAATATTTTTTAAATGCGTTCTTATCTAATTTCAGTTGTCTTTCTGATTTAATGTATTTCATTTCGGAGAGTGCATATTCTTGCTAGCAATAATAACAATAATAATAATGAATTATTAATAATGATAACAATAATTGTAATAATAATTGCATTAATAATAATTATAATGATAATAATATTGGAGAGATTGCACATAAAAAGACCTGGAAATGATTAAGAAGAGGAAACCTCAAGAGAGAAACCGAGTCACTAATAATTGCTGCACAAAACGATACTATAAGAACAAATTATATTGAAGCAAAAATTGATAAGACACAACTGAACAGCAAATGTAGGGTGTGTAGAAACAGAGAAGAGGCAATAAACCATGTATCAAGAGGATACAGCAAACTAGCACAACGAGAATACAAGGCTAGGCATGACTGGGTTGGAAAGGTGATCCACTGGGTGTTGTGCAAAAAAATAAATTTTGACCATACAACAAAATGGTATATGCATAAACTAGAATCTGTTCTTGAGAATGAAACACATAAAATACTCTCTGACATTTTCCATTCATTTGACTCCCAGTTCACCTTCCTTGAATAGAAAAGGTTTTTATCGTTCCAGGTGGTGGATCACCAAACCTTACAAAATGAGCCGCCAAGTTGGTCTCCAGTCTTGCCGATCAAATAATCCTGTTATCTATTTATGCAAGACTCTCTGCTCATCGATGCACACAGCAAATGTTAAAAAAATACGCCTTTGATATTCACTGGATTCACATAGAAAAATGTTCTTTTGTATTTAGAGCAATTTGGAATATGATAGAGAAATAATCAGATACACACACACACAATATTAAAAATTGATAGTGACAACAATTATAAGATCAAATAATATTAAATAGCTCAGTCGGTAGAGCGTTGGGCTAGAAACAACAAGGTTCTTAGTTCGATACCGGTCCTCGCCAACTCAGCGTATGAGTAGCACAGGGATCTGTGCGGTAAAGTAAGGAGCTAATGGTAGGTGTGGTGCTCCACCTCAGATGCCAAAACAATCTCCTTGGTCTAGTGCTATTGAAAAGGGGATAGACTCCCTCACTGACTGGCTGATACTGACTTTAGGCCGCCCCGACGACTTTACTTTTTATATAAGATGTAAAGTTATTATAATAAAGTTGGAAGGCTTAGAGTAACTTTCCGACGTGGATACATGTGTGTACATAAAATATTCCAACAACGTTATAAGATAATAACAATATTTTATTCCGTAAACAGACAGAAAATACATTTAGGACAAATATATGGACGTGCATAAAAGTAAGAAAGTAGGTGTAGGACTTGCGTCATAAGGAATGTCACTTACTGATAGTTGGTTGGGGGACAAGGCCCCCCATTCAATGGATATAGACAACATGTGTTGATGCCATGTGTAGTCGTTGCTGGCCCGAGAGAAAAGAGAAAGAATTCAGAATTCCCCGCTGCTGCCTATAACTCTTTTGGTTAAATACTACCGCCACCTATCGGTGAACAACTGCAGCAAGGGAAGATAATCCTATTGGACTTATATCCACCCAGAATTACCGTTTTACTGACCCAACAAATGTATTCTTATTATAATAGAAATTCGGTGTCTGTAACCAAAACTACTTCACTGCTCATGTCACCATACCACAGCAATAGTGTAAGTTCATCAATGAGTATTTAATCCATAGTCAAAATCATTAATACATAGAATAAATCTTGTTTATTAACGAGGTCTCTAGGAAAATCTGAGTTAGATTTGCCTCAAAACAGATTTGCTATTACTCCCTTTAAAATCCAGCAATGTGTCTTATATATCACTAAGAAATAAAAGTATCTTTGTTTTTTGTATTTTTGCACAAAAAAATGAATATGAAAATCTCTCTTCTTCTTTTTTTTTATTAAGTCAAAGATCAACTTTTTAGAGAATTAAAAAAAAAAGAATGTCTAATTTTTTTTTAAATCAACTTGTCTTAATGTGAGGTTTACTTTTAAACTGAGCCACATAGTTTTTAATGGATTGATTTATCTTAACTGCATGTCAACTTGTCTAGGGTGTATAAATTATTTGTATTAGATAGGAATACTTGATATCATATACAATTATGTATAAACTATTAGTATTTGATAGGAATACTTAATACCATATACAATTGTGGATGAATTATTAGTATTAGATAGGAATACTTGATACTATATTATGCATAAATTATTAGTATTAGATAGGAATACTTAATACTATATATAATTGTGTCTAGATTATTAGTATTAGATAGGAATACTTGATACTATATTATGCATAAATTATTAGTATTAGATAGGAATACTTAATACTATATATAATTGTGTCTAGATTATTAGTATTAGATAGGAATACTTAATAGTGTCTAGATTATTAGTATTAGATAGGAATACTTGATACTAATATTATGCATAAATTATTAGTATTAGATAGGAATACTTAATACTATATATAATTGTGTCTAGATTATTAGTATTAGATAGGAATACTTAATACTATATATATTGTGTCTAGATTACTTGATACTATATTATGCATAAATTATTAGTATTAGATAGGAATACTTAATACTACTAGATTATTAGTATTAGATAGGAATACTTAAGATTATTAGTATTAGCTTAATACTATATATAATTGTGTCTTACTATAGGCATAATATATATAGGATTATTAGTATTAGATAGGAATACTTATACTATACTATTATTAGTATTAGATAGGATGTGTCTAGATTATTAGTATTAGATAGGAATACTTAATACTATATATAATTGTGTCTATTATTAGTACTGTGTCTAGATTATTAGTATTAGATAGGAATACTTGATACTATATTATGCATACATAACCTCTTAGTGTCTATTACTAGGTGTCTAGCCTTAATACTATATATAATTGTGTCTAGATTATTAGTATTAGATAGGAATACTTAATACTATATATAATTGTGTCTAGATTATTAGTATTAGATAGGAATACTTAATACTACCTTTATGTGTCTAGATTATTAGTATTAGATAGGAATACTTGATACTATATTATGATATAGGATACTTGGCATAAATTATTAGTATTAGATAGGAATACTTAATACTATATATAATTGTGTCTAGATAGTATTAGATAGGAATACTTGATACTATATTATGCATAAATTATTAGTATTAGATAGGAATACTGTGTCTAGATTATTAGTATTAGATAGGAATACTTGATACTATATTATGCATAAATTATTAGTATTAGATAGGAATACTTAATACTATATATAATTGTGTCTAGATTATTAGTATTAGATAGGGATACTTAATACTATATGTAATTGTGTCTAGATTATTAGTATTAGATAGGAATACTTGATACTATATTATTATGCATAAATTATTAGTATTTGATAGGAATACATTATACTATATATAATTGTGTCTAGATTATTAGTATTAGATAGGAATGCTTGATACTGTATTATTATGTATAAATTATTAGTATTAGACAGGATTACTTGATACCATATATAATTTCCTATAGATTATTGATATTAGATAGGAATATTTGATAACATATATAATTGTAAATCAATAATTAGTATTAGCACTCAGTTTTCTATAAGTTATTGTTTTATAATTTTTACATTTGATAAGGATGTTTACATATCTTAGCATTTAAGGATCTTAAATATGTATATACGTATAGGGTGGACACTTTAATTATAAATATGGTTATGACGGATATGTCTTCTTGATGTGAACTGACACCATCTCTACCAACCGTAAGGAAGTGGTTATGATATTAGACACATAATAATACTTCATGATGGATGATGAAGAAATGTCTCTTGTTTGAGATTTTTGCAAGGCCGGTTTAGCTCAGTCGGTAGAGCGTTCGGTTAGGAATCACAAGGTTCCTGGTTCGATACCTGCCCTCGCAAACTCAGTGTATGAGTAGCCCAGGAATCTGTGCAGTAAAGTAAAGAGTTGATGGTTGTGGCACTCCACCTCAGATGTAAAAACAATCTCCTTGGTCTAGCGCTAGTCAAAAGGGGATAGACTCCCTCATTGCCTGGCTGATACTGACTTTAGGCCACCCCGACGACTTTACTTTCATTTTTTTTACTTTTATTATTTGGATTATTCAGACTATTGTCCTTATTTTTATTGTTATCTGCACAATGTTTCAACTGATGTGCCCTCTGGCCTTCTTCAGGTGTTTCTTGTCGAAATTGGGAACCTTCTCTTCAAACTTAGGAGCCTTCATGTCATAATTGGGAGCCTTCACTGAACTTTGAACCAAATCATTTATTCAATCCACAGAATAGACTCTTCTCATTCTGTTAACTCCTATATATTCATTATATCCATTGATGAAACATATAAAGGTTGAGTTAATACAGTTCTAAGTGACAATCATCTCTAGGATGCAGGTTCAATCTTGGCCAAGGGCAATAATAACAGAATACTTAATACAGCTTAACACTTGTACCTGGTCATGGCGAATGAGAAACAGTCTACCCTGGTGAATTGAATAAAGGGTTCAGTTTAAAGTTTTGTGAAGGCTCCCGATTACGACATGAAGGCTCCTGAGTTCAACAAGAAGGCTCCAAGTTTGACAAGAAACACCTAAAGAAGGCCGGAGGGCTCATTGGCTGAAACATTGTGTAGATAACAAATAAGAAGAGGACAATAGTCCAAATAATACAAATAATAAAAATTATCAAGCCTCATTGCAAAGATTCAGAGCAATTGAATATGGTTGTCTGTGCTGTTTCCTCTTCAATATCCATGGTTAGGAATATTGGCAATAAAGCTTTTATGGTTTAGGAAAGGGCGTGGGAACTCATTTCAGGTTTAAAGGCAACACTAAAATTTATTGTGTGCCAATAAGTTTTTAGTGATCAACAGTTTAATTTTTTGTTAATGACTTGGTTGGTTGGGTGGTTGGTTGATTTTATGGCATGTTAACCTGTGTTGAGTTATTTTATGGTAAATTCAGTTGAAAAATGATGGTCTCCAATTAATTATGGGACAAAAATGTGTCCTCCAAATCATTTTGAACAGGTCAACAGGACAATATACTTAGTTGTGATATAAATTTTTTTGAGAGACAATGTAGTTCAGTCATTTTAAACTGGTAAATCTCTCTCTCTCTCTCTCTCTCTCTATATATATATATATATATATATATATATATATATATATATCTTATTATAATAGAGATTGTTTGTTTGTCTGTCTGTAACCGAAACTATATTACTTCTCAACTCACAATCCCCTTTGTTATTTACGCCACATTGTCCATGATTGTTATTTTTATTTAAACCTCAATTATTAATAAGTTTATTTTACATTATTAATACTTTTGACTTTATCTACGTTCTAATAACATGCATAATTGTATTTATATATGCAACAAAATAGCGGGTTACAGTGTGAACAGGAAAGCTAATTTGCATATTGATATTAAAAGTTTAATTTTATTAAATATGCGCTTGGTATTATTGATTTCTAATTGTTTGGTTTTTTCTTAATGAATATGAGCAAAAATCTCTGGGATAAATCTTAAAAGAAATCCATTAATATAAAGAAATAAAAGTAATTTTATTCTTTAGTTCCTAATTTAACAAAATAGTTAAATCAGGAAAATTCAGCAATAAAAGGAGGGAGTGATGGAAAATGATGGAAGACTTAGTTTCAAAGTTGTTCTATTCTTCGATTATACCCCCTCTGTTTCAAATCATTTTATTTGGATTTCTATTTAGTTTCAAAAGTATTTCAAATTTAACATATTTCATTACATTAAAATTCAAATACTTGCACCCGGAGGGTGCATATATTTGCTAGTATATATAATATATATATATATATATATGATGTAATGAATATGTAAATACCTTGGTACCTCCTCACTATAATCTGATTGGACAGTGTCATGTATAAATATTCGACACTGTGATGGTACAGGCACCTAAGCCTACAAGCCTAAACTTACTCGCCAGACGAACTGCTATTCGACGCACCAACTACTACTGAGATAATATATCAAATACCAACTTCATAATATATCCCTTAACCCGGATATATCAATATATATGCCAGGTCGCTTAAAGCGCTACAGGTACTATTTAATCCTGTACTACCTGTTTCATAGTCGGATCATCGGCAACTAAACCGGTACCCCTACCAAGTGTTTTTGGTGAGGAGGGTGGCTAGACACCCAGCAGGACAAAAACAAAACCTGTCAAAGGGCGGAGGAAGCTTTTTGCTCAACGGCCATCTAACATGTAGATGTAAACCACTGGGAAAGATTCACCCTCAGTCTTTGTTAAGGCAAACATCTAGGAGACGGAATATACTGATGTAAAACCTGAGGTCTGTTGTTTGCGCTATCTGTGGCAAACTTTTGCACCGATTGTGTGTTATCAGCAGTTCCAACAAGTGTGGATGGTGCTACACAAGCCATCACCATTATAATCAAGCCATGTGTGGGTTTCTGGCAACTTAACTGAAATGTCACCTGTGATTAACACACAAGGTTAAATGAAAGAGGCTGTCGGAACCTCATACGTCGAAAATCAACGGGAGAGTCCATAATAATAATATATATATATATATAAAATGTGTGTGTATGAATAATGCACTTTGCTATATCTATATATATTGTGTATATATGTATATATATATATATATATATATATGTTGAAAGGATAAATAAATAAAGGAAAGAAAATGTTGAATGGATAAAATTGATTTAATATGAGTTTATTAACACATGTGCTTCGTCCAGGAGTTCATGTACACATGTATTCTATTTATTATTATTTTAAATAGAAAACAAAATAATAATAGAAAATTATATAATCTTTAAGTATACAAAGAATAACGGCCTTCATCAGAGTAAAATGTTTGATATTAAATTTGTTTGAAGTTAAATGGTAAAAATACAGAGAATTTTGCAGGATGCGTGCTTATCTGCAAATATCAAAATGAGGAAATGACAAGAATGATTGAAAATAAAATACCACAAAATCAAATCGACACTTCAGAGATAATCTTTCTCCAATATGCAACAGAAGACATTAACTCCGTTCCACCCACGGACGCACCCGCAAGTTTTCATGTGATTCTGTTTGCATTTCAGGATGCCATTTATCTTCGTTCTACATCATTTGATTAGAAACTGATATCCAAATATCTACGAGTCTATTATAATGGTATGAATCTCTCTTATGGCGTTTATTCCATATTTTAGCCAACCAAGTGTGACAAAACAGCTATATCTGTTTTTATTAAACTACCATTAGGCACTGACAATCCCTAACTGATAAGGTCAAATTTGAGCCGTTGATGGTCGGAGGTCTTTGTGCGTTAAATTCTATCCTATTACAGGATAGAATTTAGTGTGCCCACTGTAGCGTGCAAAAGTGTTAGGCTAAACTTAATATTTTTATTCAATTACTAAATAGTTTTGAAAGCCGTAAACAACAGGACAACTCGGTGTCAATAAATATGGTCTCATGTCATTGCATGTGTGGTGAGATGTACCGGAAAGGACCTTAATGTCAAATTTACAATATCAATGGTCGGAGGTCTTTGTGCATTAAATTAATAAGATAGAATTTAGTGTGTCCACTGTAGAGTGTAGAAATGTTAGATTGGTTGGTTGGCATTCTTCTGTCTACTAAAGACGATGGCGTTGTGTCCATTTTTTTTTTTTTTTGTCTGCAACTGTGTGAGTGGCTGAACAGACCAATTTTTGAATGGCAATCTCTGGTGTAGTGACTGCAAACAAACAGTGATGCTTGCTGGAATTGCTGTTGTCTCTCCTTCCTTTTGGCTCTCTTTTCAGCGGCAGCTACTTTCCTCTCTTTTTCACTCCTTTTCGTTCCTTGTTAGACGAGGATGCGCCAGTTGCTCGGTCTTCTGCACAAACCTCCCATGTGTTTGTGTTGATGTGGCAAATGTCTTCCTGTCCTTCTTGCAGGCGTCTTTAAAGCGTAGACATGGTCTCCCTACCAGACGGGTGCCTTCTACTAATTCGCCATACAGTAGGTCTTTGGGTATGCGGAAAGTAATGGGACATGACCAAGCCAACACAGGCGTCTCTCACAGATAATGGCTAACATGCTGTTCATGTTTGCTCGTTCCAGCACGTCTGTGTTGGGCACTTTGTCCTGCTAGTGTATGCGTAGAATGCAACGTAGGCATCTGAGGTGGAAATTGTCCAGTTTCCTCTTGTGGCATGAGTATGTGATCCAGGCTTCACTACTGTAGAGGAGAGTACTGAGAAGTGTTAGATAGATAGTTGGATTTTATAGCATGCCAACTCTTGTTGGGTTATTTTATGCCAAAGATGTTTTATTTAATTCATTTTTGATGGGTTCTCAATTTTTTTTAAAACTCAATTTTTTTTTTAAACATATTTTTAAACTAATTTTTTTTTCTGTTCAATCCATAGATGGGACCTTAACAGATACTACGTGCAAAAAGTTAGGCTTAACTTAATATTTTTATTTAATTACTAAACAGTTTTTATAGCTGTGAAGTGTGAATACAGTGTCATTACATAAAATTTAAATTTCAAAAAATAAATAAATGGAAATAGGTCACTAAGCAGGTCTGAGCCTATTCTAGTAGTGACCACTCCAAGCGTAAATTTGAGAGGTTTGAATTCAGAGTTTTCCTTCTCCTAGACTGGTTGCTTAACCAAGGTTAAAGAGCCCAGTCTGCAATACTATTTTACCCATAGCTGGAGGGAGAATAGTTGGATTCATACCTTTGCCAAGGGTATTAGCCCTATGTGAACTGGCTTTGTCGAGTCCATTTCCTGCAACTCTAACCAGTACACCACCACGTGCTCATTACACATGTCATTGGATGTGTGGTGTGATATACTGGAAATGACCCCAATGTTATCAGGTGCAGAATAGGAGAGTGTTGCTGTTATTTAACCACTTTCTAATTTCATATATACAGAATCAGAAAGTGGTTAAACGAAACACGAAGAAAATACTAGATGATCCGAAACACCTGCTGCTGAAATAGATAAAAAATGTCTTTTGAAAAACAAAATTAAGTTTGCAGACCTTTTTTTATATAATATATATATATATATATATATATATATCCAGATTTATCGAACCAGGAACCTTGTGATTCCTAGCCAAATGCTCGACCGACTGAGCTAAACCGCTCCTGGTTCCTTACCAGCCCTCACCAACTCAGCGTATGAGTAGCGCAGGAATCTGTGCGGTAATGTGAGGAGCTGATGGTAGGTGTGGCACTCCGCCTCAGATGCTAAAATAATCTCCTTGGTCTAGCGCAAGTGAAAAGGGGATAGACTTCCTCGTAGGCTGGCTGATACTGACATTAGGCCGCCCCAACAGCTTATGCCCAGTATGCGTTGGAGGCAGTTGATGTGGAATGGTTCCAGTTTTTTCAGGTGTCTGTGATATAACACCCACAACTCACTTCCATATAAGAGTATCAGTAAATAGTGCTCAATATTTTCGATAGATCTTGTAGAATATACATGCTCTATCAAAAATATTATACATTGTATGTCTAAGTTAGGGTAGCATAGAAATGAAGACAATGGCAACTGGTTGTGATTTTCAAACCAAGCGCTTGGTTTGAAAATCACATAGACGAGTAACTGTCAGAAACCAAGCACTGTTTACTTCATATCAACACTTCCCTAACTTATACATATTTACCAACCCCTCCACAAGAGCAGGATGTAACACAAGGTCAATTTATTTCACATGTTTGAATTCAGAGTTTTCATTCTCCTAGACTGGTAACCTAACCAAAGTTAAAGAGCCTAGTCTTCCCTACTATTTACCCATAGCTGTAGCAAGAGTAGTTGGATGCATACCTTTCCCAAGGGTATTAGCAGTATGTGAAAATGCAAACAGCCTTGTCCAGTATTTCTCTGAATTTTTGAGATGAGGCTTGATAATTAGTATTATTTGGCCACATAGCATAGTGGATAAAGGCATTGGGTTAAGACAGTTCTAATTGACAGTTATCTCTAGGTTGCAAGTTCAATCCTGGTCAAGGCGACAGGAACATAGAATAATAATTAACGCAGCTTAACACCTGTATCCCAGCTATGGTTAGTGGAATGAGAACAGGATACCCCTATGGATTGAATAAAGGGTATGGTTCAAAATTCTGTGGTGACTCCTGATTATGATAAGAAGGTTCCCAATTATGAGTTCCCAAATCTGACAAGAAGTACCTGAAGAAGGCCGGAGAGCACATCAGCCAAAACATTGTACTGATAACAATAAAGTAAAGTCGTCTGTGCGGCCTAATGTCGGTATCGGCCAGACAGCGAGGGAGTCTATCCCCTTTTCACTAGTGCTAGACCAAGGAGATTATTTTAGCATCTGAGGTGGAGCGCCACACCTAACATCAGCTCCTCACTTTACCGCACAGATCTCTGTGCTACTCATTTGCTGAGTTGGTGAGGGCTGGTATCGAACCAAGAACCTTGTGATTCCTAGCCAAACACTCTACTAACCGAGCTAAACCTGCCCTTAAAGATGAGGAAAATAGTCTGAATAATCCAAATAATACTAGCCTTGTCCAGGATTTGAACTCAGGTCAAGGAGTCCATTTCCTACGACTCTAACCATTACAATATATATATATTTATAATATACTTTCATTTTTACTTGCTAAAGCAGCTGTAGTAGGCAGTATATCTTGCTGATTGTTTGAGTAGGATTCTTAGTACTTGTTCATAGAAAGGAAGGAAAATATCCTCCCCCATCTGCATGACAATTGAAAGAGGGGAAGAATAAAAAATACTCTAGATGTATAAATGGCATGGAAATGAAGTACAAAACAAATGTTTGCAACAATAACAAATAGAAATTTATTGAATGAAATCTGACAAAGCTTGAAAAGGAATATTTATGATATCAATTGTGAAAGGTCATTTATGTGTTTGTGAGAATATATTAGAGATGAATGAAAGAGTCCTATTAATAAAAGTCAGTTGTGTGCATGTATCTTTTTTCTTTTCTTTTCTTTCTTTTAAAAAAACTTTTTGGTAATAAACAAACTACCTACTTGATTTGGTGACAATCTTGGTGTTAATTTCGTCCGGGTTGTCAAAGAGCAAATACGTGGTGTCTCTCGTAGGTGTTTGTAAATGGCAACAACTGACCATTCCTCGGACTGACTGCCAGTGAAGATTTAGTAGATATTTTTATAAGGATCAGATTGGCTAAGTTTCAATGCAACCAAAGTTTTTATAGATTTTTGTCTTAATTATTATTGGTTACAGAATTTAGATTTTTGGTCACATGTCTGCTCCACACTACATCCACAAGAGTTTTAATTTTTACTGTTACCTTTCTGTTTGAGAACTATTTTTTTAGGTTTTATGAAATGTTTGACATGCTTTATTTCTATTGATGAAAGTATTTGTTGGGAAATATTTTTGGACATCTCAACAATATTAAGT
Source organism: Doryteuthis pealeii (assembly GCA_023376005.1). Classification (NCBI taxonomy): domain Eukaryota; kingdom Metazoa; phylum Mollusca; class Cephalopoda; order Myopsida; family Loliginidae; genus Doryteuthis; species Doryteuthis pealeii. The sequence goes on from CM042168.1 coordinate 43,756,358, forward strand.
CATGAAATTTTCATGAGTTCATTTAGTTCATTTGTCTGCACATTTGTTTCTATACTTTTTTTTTTTATGTCTGTTGATCCATCGATGGAAAAGCTCACCCCCCCTCTCTCTCTCTCTCTCCTGTTGTCTTTTTCTTTCTACATGTTCCTGTTAAGTGTCCTTGATCTCACACCCTCCCTCTTACTCCCATTCTATCTCTTCCTCTCTCCTTATATCCTTCTCTCCCTCTCTCTCACTTTCTCTCTCTCTTTCTCCCTCTCTGTCTTTTTCTTTTTACATGTTCCTGTTAAGGGTTCTTGATTTCACACCCTCCCTCTTTCTCCCATTCTATCTCTCCCTCTCTCTCTCTTTCTTTCTCATTCTTTCTCTCTCTCTTCTTCTCTCCCTCTTTCTCTTTCCCTCTCTCCTTTCCCCTCTTTTCTCTCTCTCTCCTCTCTCTCTCCCTCTATTGTCTGTTTCTTTCTACATGTTCTTTGATCTCTCTCACTCCCCTATTCTCCCATTGTATCTCTCTCACTATCTGCCATTCTCTCTTTCTCTCTTACCTCTGTATTTTTCTTTCTACATGTTATTATTTAATATCCCCCCCTATCTCTCTCTCTCTCTCTGTTGTCTTTTTCTTTCTACATCTTCTTGTTTAGTTTTTTTTTAATCTCTTTTACTCTGTCTCTCTTGTTCCCTTTTTCTACCTTTTTATTTTCCATAGTAAAAAAAAACCATCATCTCTAATAAGGCATAAATTGCAAATAAGGAAATTATCTCCCTTGATATATATATTTTTTTTGTAATGAATTCTGCCCCTTCTGGTTGTGCTCTTTAATGTTAAAACTAAGACAGACTTTATCAGAAGGTGTGGAAAACAAAAAAAGAAATCTGTCTTCATTGCTTGTGTTTACCAAATCAATCTGAAGACAGAGAAACCATCTCGAAAGATAAAAAGAAAAAACACAGATACGTCAGTTGTGTTATTCAATAACATCATGTGTTATTCAGTCTGGTAAACAAAATGAACAAAACAAAATGTCTGCCCAAATAAGAACGAAAAACATTTCAGAATCTTAGAGAGAAAACTAGCATCGGCTACCCAGCATCACATGGGTAGAAGGTGATTTTTAAAATTAGTCCCGCTGATCCATTATTACTGAATCGTGAGTTGAATCCTCATAGGATGCCCCATTTAAATCTCTATGTAAAAAAAAAAATATCAAATGAAAAAAAAAAATCAATACTGTTATCATTTAAATTTTATTTTTTAATCATCTTCATCATCATTCGAATATAAATCAAATCTCTGTAATTTTTTCTAAAAAAAACCAAGCCCTGGTGATATTTAATGTGTATATATATTTACTTTGTCGTTAATTGTTTCATTTTCAAAGTTTCCTTCAGACATACAGATTCACATAACAGCCCTTTATATATGTACTAGCAGTGGCTACCTGGCGTTGCCTGGATAGAGGGGGATTTTTTAAAGTTAGTCCCGCAGATCCATTATTACTGAATTGTGAGTTGAATCCTCGTGGGATGCCCCATTTAAATCCCTATGTAAAAATAGACCTTGCATTAATCCAGCTACTCTGAAAAGAAATGTTAATGTCTAATATCTAAAATATTCAATGAAAAAAAATCCATGCTGTTATCTTTTAAATTTCATTTTTTAATTATCTTCAAGAATATAAATCAAATCTCTATTATTTTTGCTCAAAAACCAAGCCCTGGTGATATTTAATGTGTATATATATTTACTTTGTCGTTAATTGTTTTATTGTCGATTTTCCTCCGGACATACATATACACACAACTGCCTTTATATATGTACAGATATAGATTTGTTTTTGTTTTATGGCATATCAACCTCGGTGGGTTATTTAATGCCGACAAAGTTTTGAAATAAATTTGTTCTTAATGGATACTCAATTTTTTTTTATAAACATATTTTTCTATTTAACCAATATGGGACCCTAACAGGTACTACCACTCCGGATCAGAGTGGACCAGAGAGCAATGGTGATAAAGATAAGGACAACAGTCTGAATAATCTAAATAATGCAGATTATAATGCCTCATCTAAAAAATTTGACATGGCTGGAGGGTATATCAGCCAAAACATTGTGTATATAACAATAAAGATTCAGGGCTCTGGAATCGAAAAACAAAACCTTTGACTCCAACTCTGACTCCTCTATTTTTGGCACTTCTGACACTGACTCCTCTTTATGTAATTAAATGATTATGCCTTACAAATAGATATAAAACCATGATTTTTATAATCTATTTATAAGGAGTGTGCAGTGTATAACTTTACAGACTAAACTAGGGCCATAGGAAGTGTAAATCTGACTGGAGTCAGAGTCTGTATAGATTTACTAACTCAGACTCCAGTGACCCCTTAATTGCTTCTGACTCCATGACCCCAATTCCACAGCTCTGATAAAATTAATCATTAAAATGTATGGTCACATGACCACATAATTGCAAATCTTAAAGTAGTTAAATATTGATTTTTTAAGTACGAGTAACCAGTCAATAAGCTTCGTTAAAACAAATCATGTTGACTGTTTTGATTTTATTCCTTAGGGACAATTATTTAATCTTTAGATTTTGTATCATAATTGTTTTTGTTTTTCTTAAAGATTTTTTTTTGTTATGAATGTGTACAAATTTCAATTGAATTTCTACAAAACACAATGCCCCCACTCCTCAAGGTGTAAAATCCTTCAGTCTTTTTCAATATTTTTATTTCTAAAATAATTTGCTTAAAAAAAAAAAACAATTTGATTTAGCCTTTTTAATGATTGGTTCCCATATTGTGTTCATCTCTGGTCTACTCAATAGGTCACTACAGCCCAACATGTAAGCTGCTTCTTTAAGACGTCTTGTTTTCTATGTCCTTCCCTATCTGTTATTTCAACTTGAAAATATAACTTTAATATACAATAGTATATAAATATAATACAGATATAGAGTGGGGGAGGATGTACAATTTTATCTTGAAAGTAAACAACAAAGTGCTTAGAGAATAAACAAGATGGGAGCTGCACAAATCGTAGAAACAACACCCCACTAAAAAGCAGTTGTACAACCACTTGTTCCCGGTAATTTTCACCTTTAGTTGTCAAAATTCCTAGCATAAAATTGTGCATGCGCATTATCTGAAATGAATTAATTGTTATTAAGAACACATTTTATTATATTTTGTGTTAAAGCATGCATTGTATTGTTTTCGAAAAGTTTCAAAGATTTGTGTATTTTGCACGGAGACTTTCAAAATGGCTACCGGCTTGTTTCAAAGTGAAAGTCAGTTGGCTAAATTCATAAAATTATCTGAAATGAACTTAATTGTTACTAAGAACACATTTTATGATATTTTTGTGTTAAAGCATGCAGTTGTATTGTTTTCGAAAAAATTTCTAAGATTTGTTTATTTCGTGCAGAGACTTTCAAAATAGCTACTGGGTTGTTTCAAAGGGAAGTCAAGGGAGATTACTCTAATTGCCTTATTTGTTATGGAATTTAGTCAATTAAAAGTGAAGATTACCTTGTTCCTTACCACACCAACCATCTGTGTCAGACGAAAAAGATTGCTAGAGAAGCAAGGATGAACTCATGTGATGTTCTACTGTGGAAATCAGCATGAGCATGTCAGTGTGGGTCGTCCAGCAAAACCTACATTGACCAGCTCTGCACAGATACTGGATGCTGCATACAGGACATCTGTGGGCAATGAATTATAGGGATGGTTGGCGAGAGATTGTCATGGATATCCATGCTGCTAGCATGACATGATTATCTATTAATAATGGAGATTGTCTGTATTTCTGTCTGTAACAAAAACTACGTCATAGCTCTACGTCACAGCTTACATCACAATATTCTTATGCTATATACACCCAAAATTTGAGTAACCAATTTTAAAAATTGTTTTACTCTCGTCCTTTTTTTTTTGTTTACAGTAACAAGAAGTTAACTAAAAAGTTTATAAATTAATAAATACCTATGATTTTGTGTTACATTGATGTGGAAAATATTCAAAATAATTGTTTGATTATTACATGCATGCAACATTTTATTTGAGAGGGACGGGGCTCAGTTTTCATTTCAAATTGTTTTTTTTTTTTTTTTTACTCCTTTAATAAATATGAGGATTCTGCTTACTTATGATACAAACCCTCTCAGGCAATGTCTTTCAAAAATTAATTTTTACAACGCCCGGAGGGTGTTTTCTGTTGCTAGTTATTATTATCATTATTAAAAAATACCTGAAAGGCTAAGGATAATTATTTGGAAACACTAATTACTCATAGTACACAAACCACATGTAAGATGAACAAGACTGAAGAAGCAAGAACGAACTCATAAGTGATGTTCTCCTATGGGCACCTACACCAGAGTAGGCCAAACCAGAAAAAACTTACATTGATCAGCTCTGTGTAGATACTGGATGCCATGATGAGGACCTGCCAGGACTGATGACCAAAAAGAGACAAGTGTTGATTGAGAGTCATGAGTCATTTAATGCCTACACTATCCTTGCAGAAGAACAGTAATAGTAAGAAGGTAGCTTAATATTCTAAATCAATATTCAAGTATTTTTTAGAGTCCAAGTGGTACAGCAATACAGTAGTACTAACATGGCTATAACTTGGAAGAATTCTCATTTTATCTTTTCAGAAAGATCAGATTTCAATAAAGGTTTGTTGCTTGATTGGATTTTACAGCATGTCAACCCTTGTTGGGTTATTTTAAGCTGAAGACGTTTTCTTTTTTTAATTCATTCTTGATGTGTATTCAAAAATTTTTTCAAACTCAATTCTTTTTTTTAAACATATTTTTAAACTCATTTTCTCTATTTAACCCATAGATGGGACCCTAGCTAGTAGTAAAACTCTGGGTCAGAGTGGACCTGGGAGTAATAGTGAAGAAGTGGCATTTCACACTCCCCAAAGCTCCAGAATTAAGTTACTTCCGAAATCAATATTCAAACATTTTGTTAGAGTCCAAGTGGTGCAGCTATACAATAGCACTGACATGGCTACAACTTTGAAAGAATTCTTGCTTTTCAGAGATCAGATTTCAATAATTTGTCAATAAGACCTCAAAAAAGATAAAACCATTTATCAAAGAAATGTGCATCTTTTTAAAACACTGCTAGGGTCTAAACCAGAGATCACCAAACTTTTTTCATGGTGGGCCGGATAATTGAAAAAATAATGAGCTTATTATTGAATACTGTAAGCCAGAACAAGCTCGTTATATTCATGGATTGTACCGTCTGGACTGACTGCCCTCTGCAGAGGGTAAGACTCCCCCAAATTACGTGATGCTTAAGCTCCATGACCTGCAACACTCCACTTATTACTTAGGCTAGACAGGCGGTTCCGATCAATCGGCTGGTCACGTCAAGCCCTAATGGCAAGCCCCAACCCTTTTTATCATATGGGTGCTAGAAGGTGGTGGCTGAGGGTCTACATGTTCAGGGAATGACGTTAAACTCTATCTGATGGTGAGGTTCCAGTTTTGAAGGTTTGGGGAATGTGGAGCACCCTTCATCACCATTGCTCCCTGGTCCACTCTGACCCGGAGTGGTAGTACCTGTTAGGGTCCCATCTATGGGTTAAATAGAAAAATGTATTCATAAAAAAAAATTGTGTATCCATTAAGAATTCATTTATTTAAAAACTTTATCGGCATTAAATGACCCACTGAGGTTGATATGCCGTAAACCAAACCAAACCAAATCATGTACCATCAGCAGGCCTGCTAAAATGCCTTTACAGGCCGGATTCAACCCAGGAGTCATAGTTTGGTGACCCCTTGTCTAAACAATAATCCGCAAGATACCACAGTGGAAGACTTCATATTTTTTATTTCTTGATTATTGTCTTAGTTATATTTACTGCAATGATGACACACAAACTGTTTTATTTGCGCAAGCAAGAAGAAAGGCTGTCATTGTCCTGGTCGCAGCATTCTTTGTCTTTTGTGCTTTTTATAAACAAAAGAATGCAATTCAGGTGTGCAAGGAGTTTCTTTGTTATTACATGGATATTTATAAAAGATATGCATAATATGCATTGCATATACAAAAGCACCAGAAATAAATAGATATTTCGAGAAGAGTTTTCATTGTTCATCAACTTTACAAGTTTCTTTGTCTCATTTGTCTGAATTTGAAGATAAGGCTTGATAATTTGTACCATTTAGATTTTAAGGACTATTGTCCTCATCTTTATTGTTATATATAAGATATTTTGGCCAATCTGGATTTTTCAGGTTTTCTTGTTGAATATTTGAGATGAGGGTTGATAATTTGTATTATTTAGATTTTAAGGACTGTTGTCCTCATCTTTATTGTTATATATAAAATGTTTTGGCCAATCTGGCCTTTTTCTGGTGCTTGTTGAATATTTGAGATGAGGGTTGATAATTTGTATTATTTAGATTTTTCGGGCTGTTGTTCTCATCTTTATTGTTATATATACAACAATTTGGCTGATGTGCCCTCTGAAACCGTTTTTTTTTTTTGTTTTGGCTTACAATGTATACAATTCCCTGACCTCAAGGCACAAAATAACCCTAGACAGTTGATATGCCATTAAAATCAATCTATCAATCATTGTTCAGTACATGGTCAAACTGATAGCTAAGTCAGCACAACAATTTCTCATCTCGGATAATCCAACAAAAATATTGTCTATTTGTCTGAATTTTTGAGATGAGGCTTGATAACTTGTATTATTTGGATCTTTCAGACTGTTGTCCTTATCTTTATTGTGATATACACAACTTTTCAGCCAACGTGCCCTCTGGCTTTTTTCAGGTGTTTCTTGTCAAACTCAGGAGTCAGGAGCCTTCATGAAACATGGAACCAAACCCTTTATTCAAGTCTACCTTGGTGAATTGAATAAAGGGTTTGATTTAAAGTTCCATGAAGATTCCTGATTATGACATGAAACTCCCAAGTTGTGAAATATGGTTGCAAGTGATTCCTTACAAACTGAAGTCTTGTACAGAAATATTGGAAATTTTTCATTCTTATCTTTGTAAAATTCTTATATTAAAGTCAGAAGGCTTCGAATAACTTTCCAACATGGGTACATGTGTTGTATACCCTTTCTTTACTTCTTACTTCTGGTCGTATTTTCTTCTGGCCGGCTTTAGTTCTATCTTCTATCATCTTGACTTGGTCTGGTCTAGCGTCTCAGATCTCCTAAGGTCTGGTTTTCTATTGCTATGTTCCTGCTGGCTGGTCGTCCTGGATTCATTTCTTAGTCTTGTTACCAAGACATTCATCAACCACAAGAACATATTACTTATATAAACTTTTATTTCCTTAACTATACATTTCATGTAACTAAATATCTGACTAACATAGCGCGTGTGAGTTCCAGTTTTAGGCAGGACCTAAAATGGTTGACTTCTCTGCCTGACGTCTAACTGAAAACTGGGGACTCAAAAGGTCCCACGTGACTTCACGTATTTTGGCGGGCTTCTGTAATTTTCCATGAGCATCCGGCCATGGTATGAAAAGGGTCATCCCCTCAGAATTACAGGGGATTGACAATAATCTTATGCAACAGCATAGATTATGTAACACATGAGTGTACATAAGATATTCCGACAAAGCTGTAGAATAACAATATTTTATTCCGTGAGTGATGGAGTAAACACATTCAAGGCAAATATATAAACATGCAGATACACGAATGTATTACAAAGGAAATAGATGTAGGACTTGTGTCATAAGGAATGTCACTTACTAGTAACTGGTTGGGGGGGAAAGCCCCCCACTTAAGGGATATAGACAACACGCATTTATGCTATGTGTAGTCGTTGTTGGTGTTAGAGGAAAGAGATAGGAATTTAGAATTCGCAGCTTGTGGCCAAATACTAACACCACATATCGGTGAACAAACCACAGCAAGGGAAGATAATCCTATTTGGACTTATGTCCACCCAGAATTACCATTTTACTGGCCCAACAACTCCATTAACCAGGACTGGTTACAAGTACTAAACTATGTTAAGAATTCTGTTATTTTCACTTGTAGTCAGGATTGAACCTGCAACCCCAAGATGATTGACACTTAGAATTATATTAACTTGTTGATATTTGTGTGGACTGATCAGTATTCAACTATGTTGCAAGTTGAATCTGCTTCTGAGAATCCAGACTTAATAAGTGGTTTAAATAGCAAGTTGGGCTATTCTACTATGTGTCAATTCTATTTCCAGGATTTTGATTGGCTGGTAGTTTTAGTGTTGATATTTTTATCCATATATACTGAACACTTGACCATGTTTTGTCAGTTGCTACAGAGTGTATTCGGTTAGGCTTAGTCTTTTTTGTCTGGTGACTGGACGTTAGTCACAGCCTTCCTGTGAAAATGAATATGAAGTTCATTCTACAAATGTTTATATCCGTTACACCATGTGTCTAACTCTAAAAGTGAATTTTTGGAACCTATTAACATGAAGATCTTTTACCAAGGCTGGAGGTCACATCAGCTGAAATGTCTTATATAACAATAAAGATGAGGACAACAGTCTGAAAAATCCAAATAATACAAAAATTTTGTCTAGTGACTGGACGCTAGTCACAGCCTGTGAAAGTGAGTATGATGTTCATTTTATTGAAGTCAGTCAGTGCATTGTTGGTCTTAAGAACAGCAAGTGGCTAACCATAACTGAATTAGTGCCCAAGACAGCTGGTACTTATGGAACTCAAGAATAGTCCATTCATGTATTTGGGTGATTCCATTCCTTGAGTCCTGACTGGCTGCTTGGTTTCTATGATGTTATGAGGTTTCATAAATACTCTGGCATTTTGCAGTAGGATTACAACAAGGTTAGATCTGTATTGGGTTATGGCTACTTGTTGCCTTTTCTTACCAATTCGACGGTAATTGGAACTTAGTATGATTATTCTACAAATGTTTATATCCGTTACACCATGTGTCTAACATTCAAAGTAAATTTTTTGAACCTATTAACATAAAGATCTTTTACCAAGGCTGGAGGTCACATCAGTTGAAATGTAATATATAACAATAAAAATGAGGACAACAGTCTGAAAAATACAAATAATACAAAAATGTGGTCATTTCCAAAAAAATTTATGAGCAGTAAGTAAAGTAATGACATCGGGGCGGCTTAATGTCAGTATTAGCCATACAGCAAGGGAGTCTATCCCCTTTTCATTAGGGCTAGACCAAGGAGATTGTTTGGGTGTCTGAGGTGGAGCACTACTCCTACCATCAGCTCCTCACTTTACCACACATATCACTGTGCTACTCATATGCTGAGTTGGTGCGGGCCGGTATTGAACCAAGAACCTTTTGATTCCTAGCTGAACTAAAGATCAAATTACTGTTGTTTTTTTTTTTGTTTTTATTTTTTTTTTTTTTTTAAATCCTTATTATTGTCTGTTTTAGTTCAAAAACATCTTGGCCAACAGACAGGATAATCTGTTTTAATCTTTCAAGATAACAGTATTTATTTGTGCACTTGTCTGATATTCTGCCCACAGTTTTTTTTTGTCGGACTGGAATGTAATATTTTTTTTAGAGTGATTAAAAATAAAAAGAATGTAAAATAATCTTATAGCTTTCGTATCTAATCATCTTATATGTAATATGTTTTGCTTTATTTTTCTTTTTTTCTTTTTCTCCGCTAATCAAAAGTTTGTCTTTTTTGATTAAAAAAAATTATCATTCAGTGTGAAATTAATTATCAATTCATTCAAAAAAAAATTTCAGATTAGCAGGACCTGTGGATATACCACAGTATGATAATTTAATTATTTCAACGTTTGATATATTTACTTAAGAGCTATTGCTAAATTGTTCAATATGTAAAAGTACAATAATCTTTATTTAACTCTCTCTCACTCTTTTTTTTCTTTCCCTCTTTTCATTATGTTAAACAGATTATTGTTATCTTCCGCACACTCACATATTTCCCCTAATCTCTTTCTTTCTTTCTTTATTATATTTTTTCTGTGTAGTATGTCCTTTTTCTTCCCTTTCTTTCTTTATGATAAAAAAACGGAATGGTCCATTATTTATCTGAGGTGACTACACTCATAAGAAATAAGAATTTGGGGGCTAAGCAAACCAGATTATCAGGATTTACATTTTATCTTGAATGATTTGGACATTCTCATTTTTAACCAGAGGGTGTTGCAAGATGATAATGGTTGTACAAATAAGGAACACGGGTATGAATATTATAGATAATCAAACTTCTTCTCGTTCTTGTTGTTCACATGTTTTGGCTGTTATATTCTCCTGCCTTCTTCAGATGTAATATGCACCTTGTGACAATTTTGGGAATAAAAAATTTTGCACCAAACCCTGGCAGTCAAAATTATCCTGATGATCTGCTAGGAGAAACCTAGGTAGATATTCTCTGATTCATTAGGCTTACTTTATTATTATTTATTAGCTCTACTTTTTGTATTGAGCACTTTAGTATATTTAAGTTAGAAAACTCTTACAGTATTTTTTTTTCTTTTGGCCATTTTTATAGATGATTATTTTCAGGAAGTGCATACGATTTGGTCTTTCTTTTTTTTTTATATATTTTTTTCTCTCCAAGGTAAAAGTTTGTATTGTGTAATTACAAACTTTAAAGCTGGGAGATTTTTATACAGTCGGAGTTTAGAAATAAAAAAAATAATATATATATATATATATATAAATATGTGTTATGGTTTTCTGAACATTGTTTGTTTGGTCTTTTTAAAGCATCGGAAATAAGAACAAAAACAAGAACAAAAATCAGATTTTTTATATATTCAACCGTTGCTCTGTTTCTGGTTTAATCTATTCCGATATTTCGGGTGAACCTTGACCCTTTCTCAAGGTATGTCAGAAGGTCTGGAGAGAAAAAAAAAATGCAATGTTGTATATGAGGGCAAAAAAATAATTAAATGAAGTGAATGGATTTGACGTTTTTTTTTAGCCGTTAATTTTCTTTGAAATTGTGTGACGTAATTCATCCGAAATACGATCATGGTAATCGTTCGAAATGTTGTATGACTTTGATATATATATATATATAAATGGGTGTGTTCAATGCAGCGCTTCTTTGCCGTGTCCCATGTGTAACATTAAACTGTGATGAGTCTCCAGTATTAGAGACGTTTTTTTTTTTTTCTGATAACAATGGTCATAGGTTACACCACTGTGTGGGAGTAGAAAAAGCATTCTCTGATGTATACAATTGTTATAAGACAACATCTGAGAACACATTAAACATGCAATTGTTACCATTAGTTTCAAAGCAGTATTGACTACTTATCATCAGATAATGCACCTTTGAAAGACCATTCACAGGCGCGTTGTCTTGATGATAACTGGCTAATCAATGGTAACAATCGCACCTTAAATGTATTGTACTCTATAATTAACATATATGCAAGGTGTGTCAAAAAAGTAGGGCTTGAAATGACCAGTCAATTGATCAAGGGCATCTCTCCAACTGCCGCCTAGCCTAAGTAAGGGCCAAAGTGGAGTGTTGCAGGTCATGGACTGCTCAGCCACCAAGATTCCGTCTTAGCCCTCTGCAGAGTTGCAGTCAGTGTATTCTTCAGTCCTAGCTGATAGGGCAAGCCTCATCCAGGATTTGAACTCGGATCAATGAATCCATTTCCTACGACTCTAACCAATACACCACACACTTCAAATTATATCTATATGTATTATATACGAGTAGTAGCTAAATTTAGGAGTGTGTATTATACATGAATAAGTGTTATACACAGCTGTTTATGGTTGTCGGTAGTTTTGTTTTACGGCATATCAACCTCAGTGGGTTATTTAATGCCAATAAAGTTTTGAAATGAATTCATTCTTAATAGATAATCAGTTTTGTTTATAAACATTTTTTTCTATTTAACCCATAGATGGGACCCTAACAGGTATTACCACTCCGGGTCAGAGTGGACCTGAGAGTAATGGTGAGGAAGGGATACTCCACATTCCCCAGAACTAGAACCTCACCATCAGTTTAATGTCATTCCCAGGACATGAAGACCCTCAGCCACTGTCTTCTAGCAGCAATAGGGTTGGGGCAATCATATAGGTGCTAGGGCTTGACATGCCCAGCCGATTGATTGGAGGGAGCCTCTCCGACCACCCGTCTAGCCTAAGTAAGGGTCTAAGTAGAGTGTTGCATGTCATCGACTGCTCATCCACCAGGATTCTATCCTTAAGCCTTACGGATCGCCATCCACAGCTAACAGGTGGCCCCATTGGGGGATTTTTACTCCTCTGCAGAGGTGCAGTCGGTGCATTCTAAAGCCCCAGCCGACAGTGCTAGCTGATTATGGTAATATTAGATTAGTTACTTGAAAGCATATAATTGCTTGCACAAAAAAAAGACTGGCTTTGGCATTAACTCTTAACATCCTATACCGCCTCATTCCACCCAACTAGAAGTCACATTCATTTTCCTAATCTACCCCAAACGATAGCCTTTGTTTAAATGTAATATTAAACATTTAGAAGTCTTTGATTTAAGGGAAATAACAGTTAACTTTAAATGAAAAGGCCATTTTTTTTATAAATCCATATAGGAATGGGGCTCTGGACTTAAATTCTGAACAGGATGTTAAGAGTTAAATAACCTGACAATGGTTGACAAAAAAAACAACTAAGCAATTCCCTTTGTTACACGACTCGTTTGACATGAGGATCAAATAAAGACTTGGCATTTTTGTTTTGACTTTTGAAATCTAAACATTTTTGTTTACATGACCTTGCTATGTTTCTCTGCTCGTTTAACAAAAGATTCTTTTTTTTTAAATTGACTGAATGATATCATAACAAAAATCTAGTCACAGAACTTTTTTTTGTGTGTGTCTTTGTGTCTGTTGCCTTGTTGGTGAGGCTTAGAATATGCTGACTGTATCCTTTGCTGAGGGGTAAGACTGCCACCACCACCCCCAAAAAAGGGTGTGTGCTGAGTATGAAACTAAACTGCAATTGATGGTCAGGCTCAAGTTCTAGATCTATGAAGAGAGTGATATACCACTTCATTGCCATTACTCTCAGGTCCACTCTGAACTGCAATGGTAGTACCTGTTAGGGTGCTATATATATATATATATATATATATATATATAGAGAGAGAGAGAGAGAGAGAGAGTATTACAGTGTGTATGGAAATAACCTACTAGAGTTTTACCACAAGGATCTTCAGGGTTAATTTCCACTGAATTAATCAAGATATTTATTAATTACAGTTAATTGCGGTAGTCAATATTGCAATTATGACCGTTGAATCAAACCAAGTATTGGGATTAACCATTGTTGTATCAACGAAGTATTGGGATTAACTCAATATCTTTTACTGGGTAAGTCATTCTCTTTATATATATATATATATATATGCATGAACAGAATGCAACACAAGGTCAATTTCTATAGCGGATTTAAACAGGTTTGAAGTCAGAGTTTTCCTTCTTCTAGACTGGTTACCAAGCCTGTCCTATTACTTACCCATAGCTTGAGGGAGAGTAGTCACAGAATTTCTTTGTGTCTGTTGCTTTATTGGTGGAGATTAGAATATCCCAATTCTATCCTTTGCAGAGGGGTAAGACCCACCCACCCTAAAGAGCCCTGTCAGCTGGTGCTGTAAAATACACTGACTGCATCTCTGCAGAGGGGTAAGAGCTTCCCATCTGTTAGCTGTGGATGGTGACTCCTGATGCTTAAGGACGGAATCCTGGTGGCTGAGTAGTCTATGAGTTGCAACACTCCACCTTTGCCCTTACTAAAGCTAGACGGGCAATCAGAAAGGCCCTCTCCGATCAATTGGATGGTCACATCAAGCCCTAACACCTATATGATTATCCCAACCGTATAACAAGCCCCCAACCTTTTTTGTCATATATATGTGCTAGAAGGCAGTGGTTGAGGGTTTTAGTGTTCTGGGTATGATGTTAAACTGCATCTAGAAGTGTGGTTCCAATTCTGAAGCTCTGAGGAGAGTTTTGCCATTACTCCCAGGTCCACTCTGACTTGGAGTGTTAGTACCTGCTAGGAACCCAATTAATTTTTAAAAAATCTGTTTAAAAAGAATTGAATTATTCTTTAAGATTCGAATACCCAACAAGAATGAATAAAACAAAAACATCTAAGGCATAAAAAAACCCAAGGGTTAAAATCCAAAACAATTGACCCACCCCCAAAAAATGAGATATCCTGGGTACGACACTAAACTGCTCCACATTCCCCAAACCTCCAAAACTGGAACCTCACCATCAGATAGATTTTAACGTCATTCCCAGGACATGTAGACACTCAGCCACTGCCTTCTAGCACATATATGATAAAAAGGTTGGGGCTTGCCTTAAAGGCAATAGGGTTGGAGCAATCATGTAGGTGCTAGGGCTTGACATGACCAACCGATTGATCGGAGGGGGCCTCTCCAACCGCCCGTCTAGCATAAATAAGGGTCTAAGTGGAGTGTTGCAAGTCATGGACTGCTCATCCACCAAGACTCCATCCTTAAGCATCACGGGTCGCCACCTACGGCCAACAGGAGGCCCCATTTTGGGGAGTCTTACCCCTCTGCAGAGGTGCAGTCAGTACATTCTAATGCCCCAGCCAACAGGGTGGTTATCCATAAGAGTTTTGTATTATCACAACACAACTATGATGTCATTCTACCATATTTGTAACTATGCCATGGGGTCTCACCCCTGCAAAACTTTGTCGGTGATTGAGTTCTGGACACTACTACATTGTCACCACCCTGGCATAGTGAGGCTGGGTTGGACTTTAGAATGGAAGCAAAACTTTAGACATACCAGGTTATAAAGAAAAAAGAGAAAAAAAATAAATCCAATTCTTCTTTTAAATCAATACATCATTGCTATGCCAAGTTAAAACTTGAAGCCCACACATATTCCTATTAAAAGAATCAAATCACAAAGGGAAAGAAATCCTATCAACATAAATATCTCTTTATATATATATATATATATATATATATATATACAAAAAAAACACACAAGCAAAATAATGGTTTCGTCTGAATAAAGAGCAAGTATGTGATAAACTCGTTTGAGATAAGCGAACGCACTATAGGAAGTCATTGACATTTGACCATTTCGTTTATTGTTGATCGTTATTTATTCATAACAAAATGAGACAGTGACCTTTTGCTTTGCAGTTATTCACATTTAAATCTCATGAACAACCATCAGATTTTTATTCCAAACCATACATACATATGTACATATATATATTTGTATATGTGTATGTATATATGTGTATATATGTATATATGCATATATATGTGCATGTATATGTGTATATGCATATATATGTGCATATGTGTATGTTTATATGCATATATATATGTGTATGTTTATATGCATATATATGTGCATGTATATATGTATATATATGTGCATATATGTATGTGCATATATGTATGTGCATATGCATATATATGTGCATATATATATATATATATATTTATATATATATATACATATATATGGCCAGGGGCAATGACCAATCGGGATGTGTGGTGAAAAAGAATTGTATCCATGTTGTCAGTGTGACCTGCAAATGATGATGATATGTAATCATGCACACACACATATATATATATATATATGTGTGTGTGTATGTGTATATATATATGAATATGTGTGTATGTATATATGTATATATATATATATATATATATATATATATATATATGTGCATGAGTATGTGTGTGTATTTTTATTTAATTTTAACTGATGGAAAAATACCCTATCTAATTGAAGTAATGGCATCCCCTTTTATACTATGTGATGAATGTGTGAGAATTTTATTTAGGATTTTATCGAGTTTTAATTAAATTTTTACAATATCATTTTTTTTTTATAAAAATACACACACATTCACATTTTACTTAGCAGGGATGCAGTTACGTTTAAATTTTAAATTTTAAGATGCTGGTGATGGTCAACAATTTTAGATAGATTTTTTTCTTCCTCACATTTGAAGATCAATAAAAAATAAGCCCAACACACCAAAAACAGAGGCTCGCAGACTTTTTGTTTTCACTAATAATTTATTTTTTCCTTAAACCAATGAAAGCACTGATGAAGGTCTATCTAAACAGAACGAAACACTGCAGTGTAGGCACAACCAACATTATTCATTTATGACACAATATTGCATATATATATATATATATATATATATTAATCAATAAATTAGATTATATACAGAACAATCAGCAATATATATATATATATATATATATTATTAGTGTGTATGGTTGGCACTGTTATACTTGAAAAAGCAGTAGTAATCCAATGTACAGTGTTATCAGAAGAGTGCTCAATATCTGTGATAGAGCATTGATAGATGAATGAATGAACAAATAAAAGGTTTAGCTTTTATTTATTTACATTTAACTATTTCGTTTACCTGACGAATGTGTTAGCAGGAAACCATTGGTTGTAATATTGTTCCCATATAAATAAATAAAAGCTAAACCTTTTATTTGTTCATTCATTCATCTATATTTGTATATGTGTATGTTGTGTATTTATATATATGTATGTTTGTGTGTGTATATATACATATATACATAATCTTTTTTTTTTCCTTTAACTTAAAAAGAAATTGTTTAGTAATATATCAAGTGTTAAGTTTTGAGATGATTCTTGGGGGTTGCAGAGTTGTCTGCCCTTTGAAATGTAACCTTTCATCAACCTAATCCAGGTGCTCTCAAAAAGGTCAAATTGTGACTCACTCTTTGATTGCTGAATGATATTTTTGTTTCTTTTTGTTTTGTTTTGTTTATTTCTGAAGTGTTGGTCATCGAGCTCAGAGGCCAAATTTTTCATCACCATCAAACATCAATGAAGCTAAAGTAGATACTGACCTATGAAAGAAATCGACAAATATTATTCATATAAAAAAAAACGAAAGCCTTTCAACTTTAACTGCACATAGGCAAATAATCGGTAAAAGCTTTGAATACAAAAGATAAACAAAAAACAAAAAAAATACCAACAGCATGGATTCCCTTGACTCTCTCTCTCACATAAAACCAGGATCCGTTCTTGAGAATGAAATGCATAAAGTTCTCTGGAATGTTGACATAGAGATGGATCACCTTATGCCAGCCAGAAGACCAGACCTAGTCTTGATTAACAAGAAATAGAGACCGCCCTGTCGGCTGGAGCGTTAGAATGCACCGACTGCACCTCTGCAGACGGGTAAGACTCCCCCAATGGGGCCACCTGTTGGCCGTGGGTGGCGACCCGTGATGCTTAAGGATAGAGCCCAGGTGGATGAGCAGTTCATGACATGCAATACTCCACTTTAGCCCTATCTTGGGCTAGACGGGCTGTCGGAGACACCCCCTCTGATCAATCAGCTGGTCATATCAAGCCCTAGCACCTATATGATTTTCCCAACCCTATTGCCCTTATGGCAAGCCCCAAACCCTTTTTATCATATGGGTGCTAGAAGGCGGTGGCTGCGGGTCTACATGTCCTGGGAATGACGTTAAACTCTATCTGATGGTGAGGTTCCAGATTTGGAGCTTTGGGGAATGTGGAG
Source organism: Doryteuthis pealeii (assembly GCA_023376005.1). Lineage (NCBI taxonomy): Eukaryota > Metazoa > Mollusca > Cephalopoda > Myopsida > Loliginidae > Doryteuthis > Doryteuthis pealeii. The sequence goes on from CM042168.1 coordinate 43,773,943, forward strand.
CACCCCTTCATCACCATTGCTCCCTGGTCCACTCTGACCCGGAGTGGTAGTACGTTAGGGTCCCATCTATTGGTTAAATAGAAAAATGTATTTATAAAAAAATTGTATTATCCATTAAGAATTGATTTATTTCAAAACTTTATCGGCATTAAAGGACCCACTGTGGTTGATATGCCGTAAAACAAAATAAACCAAACCAAACCAAGAAATAGAGAATTCGTCAACTGGTAGATTTTGCAGTTCATAGGATGAAGGTGAAAGAAAATGAAAAGATCAACAAATACATGGACTTTGCCGGAGAATTGAAAAAACTGTGGAATATGAGGGTTAAAGTGATACCTATTGTAATTGGTGCACTGGGAAAAAGTTTAGAAAATAGACTAGAGTAATTAGAAATCATAGGAAGAATTGAGACCACCAAAACAACAGTATTGTTAAGATCAACTAGAATAATTACACTGGTGTGAAAAACTGGAATAAAAATAATAATAATATCAGAAGACATAGACATGGCTAAGAAAAGGAAACCTCAAGAGAGATACCGAATAGCTTATAATTGCAGCACAAGACAATGCCATTAGAACAAACTATATAAAGGCAAAAATAGATAAGGCACAGCAGAATAACAAGTGAAGAACACGTGGAGACAAAGACAAAACGATTAATCACATAATTAGCGAATGCAGCAAACTAGCACAAAGAGAATACAAAACTAGGCACAACTCCATGGGAAAGGCAATCCACTTGGAATTGTGCAAGAAATTCAATTTTCATCATACAACTAAATGATATATGCACAAGCCTGAACCTGTCCTGGAGAATGAGACACATAAAATTCTCTGAGACTTTGAGGTACAGACGGATCACCTAATCCCGGCCAGGAGACCAGACATAGTATTGATCAACAAGAGAACCTGTCATCTCGTGGATTTTGACATCCCAGCTGACCACTGAGTGAAAATGAAAGAGAACGTAATGATGGACAAATACTTAGACCTTGCCAGAGAACTGAGGAAATTGTGGAACATAAAGGTGAAGGTTGTACCAATTGTAATTGGGGCCCTTGGAACAGTCCCCAAAGCTCTAGAAAAGAATTTGGGTGAACTTGAAATCAGTGGAAGAATCGAGACCATCCAAACTACAGCACTGTTCAGATTGGTTAGAATACTGGAAACCTGAGTAGACTTGCTGTCTCTTTGCCTCCAGTGAAAACATAATAATAATAATTCAAAATGGATGTGATATTAAAAATGAACTGATGGAAATTGAGGAAGGACCTGTAGCAAGTATACACATAATTACACTCAGATCAACAGTCAAGAAAGTAGCAAACTGGAAAACACCAGGCCATGATGGCATACATGGATTCTGCTTCAAAAAATTCACTTCCATCCATGAGAGAATGGCCCAACAACTGAACAGATACCTATAGGAAACAAATGTGCCCAAATGGATGACAAAAGGTAAAACTACCCTAATCTAGAAAGACCTACAAAAAAAAGACCTACATCCTTAGCAATTATAGACCAATAACTTGTCTACCCATGATGTGGAAAATATTGACTGTGGTAATAAAACAAGAAATATACTTTTCACTTAATTGGCATAAACTTTTTCCAGAACAACAGAAAGGATGGCACAGAGGAAAAAGAGGAACACATGACTTACTTTATATAGATCAACACATCCTTAAGGAAGTTAAAAATAGGCGCAAAAATATTGCAATGGCATGGATTGACTACAGAAAGGCTTATGACATGGCCCCACATACCTGGATTATAGAATGTTTAAAAAGGTACAAAATATCTAACAACATCATGAATTTCATTTAAAAAAAGCCATAGAAAACTGGAGAATCCCATTAAAAACAGGAGAGCAATCCCTGGCAGAAGTAAAAATCCAAAGAGGTATTTTCCAAAGAAACTTGCTATCACCACCACTATTTATTATAGCAATGATACCATTCAATTATATACTTAGAAAATGTACAGTGGGTTACAAATTTACTAACTCTCATGAAAAAATAAACGACCTTATGTACATGTGTGTTGAGACCGCATCTGCAAGTCCAGAATTGCACCAACTAGCCACCAGAGGGTCCACAACTGTTGAAGACATGGAGTGATGTCATTGTCATCTGCGACAGACTTCTAAAAGAAAGAAGAAAGAAATATATATATATATATATATATATATATATATATATATAACTTCCTACTGACACAGTTTGCTCAGACTGTCAGAACCTCCGCAGGCAAATGACTTTTTAACACTGACCAAATTTGTATGTGTCTTAAGTAGTGTCTGCTACAATCCCAAGCCTTCTTCTGATTGGCTGAAACAGTCTTATTTAAATTAAACCAATCTACAATTTGTTATAAGAAGGTCTCAGGTTCAATTTCTTCACAAGTTAACATTTCTCCCCCTTTTTTCTTTTCTCTCTTATTTTGCCATGCACCTAATTTTTTTGTGGGGCACACCTCTTTTTATAAGAATATCAGCCACTTGGTATGCTTGGGAAATCCATATGATTTCCTCTAACCAATGTTTCTTTGAGGATGGCCATCTCAACTCTCAAACTTTTATCAAGAATGAGAATAAAATTCTATATTTTTAAATAAATACACATACACATTTCTTTTCCCAAACTTAAGGAAAAGTGATTAAAGCAAACACACAAACACAAATCCTTTTCCTAAATTTAAGGAAAAGTGATTAAAACAAATGTTTACATAAAGATCAGAATCGATTGGCTAGGTTAGCATTGCTCACTACTACGTCCGTGCATTTGCGCCAAAAATTACTTACTTTTTGATCCCATCTTCTAATTATAAAAGACGGAGGAGAAATCAACAATTACAGACAGACTTCATCTCACGTTCAAACCAGACACATCCGACGACCACAAACAAACACACAAATCTCATCTCACTGCCAGATAGAACAACGACCAAGAAACAGGTATTCCAACGAACGATTCAACTGCCTCCACACAATTACTACCGTACTTCTTACCACTTCGTTCTACAATAAGAATCTGTTTCAGCAGGTCATATATACAAACTTGATTCTCATTTCTGTCCACATCTAAACAAACTTTTCCAAACTTAACATACGAACTTTTACATTCTACATTACACATTTCTTAGAAAACCTTTCCACATCATATATACACATTCTATCTCTTTTGTACATTCACATTTTGTTGATTATCACAAATTTATTCTCTGAATAAATTTATTTGTTATTTTATAATCATATGCATTTGTTTTATCATTTCTCCGTGTTTTCTACTTAAACTGTGTCATATTTTTATTCGTCATTTAATATTCTTTGCAAATCTCAACAACAAGACCTCCACACACTATGTACTCAAGAGTTGTCTGTTTTGCAGACTATGGGGATCTTTGACAAATTATCTATGTGTAGAACTTCTCAAAGCAATGTTTTGTAATATATACAAACCTCAGTAAGATCCACTAAAGCTAGGGTCTCTGCCGTTTGTTTGCTTTTGACATGTATGTTTATATATAATTGGATACTACATATAATATATATATATATATATATATATATATATCCTTCATCAGGATAGATTTTATAAAGATTTTTCTAACTCCTGTCATCTACAAAACATCCATCAATTTCTTCACCCCATAATCTATCCTGATGTAGGTTTAAATAAACTGAAACATTTAAGTGGCGATAAATAAATTCATCTTATTTTTGTAACACTTTGTTTTTCAAATTTTTTAATATTGTCGGATTTATTTCCATATTTACTCCCATGTATATATATATATATATATATATAATTGGATACTATGTATGTTTATATATATATATATATATATATATATATATATTTTGGGAGAATATATGTTTAATTTAAGTCGTACCTAATTTTGAAAATTAATTAATTAATAATTAATGAATTAGGCGGGCATACCTATTCAAATGTAAGGCTAAACAAATCGAGAAAAATCAATCTCTGTATGTACATTTCAGCCTATTAGGCCTCATCAGCAGAGCTATAGACAGGAAGACTGCTTTGTGTGTGAATCAAACCGTGACTGTCAAGCTGACAGGCAGGGACTCTAACCATTACACCAGCTGACACTTTCCAGATTTTTCGTTTGTTTTGAAGTAGGTTATATTCCACTTATGGTGACTTTACTACACGACAGTATGAGAAGTAAACAAACAAACAATGTGTTTTGATAAGGCTTTTTTAGCTGACAATTTTGGGGAGAATATGTGCTTAATTGAAGTCATACCTAATTTTGAAAATTAATTAATTAATAATTAATGAATTAGGCGGGCATACCTATTCAAATGTAAGGCTAAACAATTCGAGAAAAATCCACTTCTGTATATACATTTCAGCCTATTAGGCCTCATCAGCAGAGCTATGAGGCCTAATAGGGGTTGCCTAAAGTCGGTATCAGCCAATCAGCGAGGGAGTCTATCCCCTTTTCACTAGCGCTAGACCAAGGAGATTGTTTTTGCGTCTGAGGTGGAGCGCCACACCTACCATCAGCTCCTTACTTTACCACACAGATCCCTGTGCTACTCATACGCTGAGTTGGAGAGGGTGGGTATCGAACTAGGAACCTTGTGGTTTCTAACCGAACACTCTACCGACTGAGCTAACCCGGCCCTGTGTGTATATGTATATTGAACAGAAATGCAACCTCACTGATGTCACTATAAACAGTCATAGCTGCATGATTCCTTTTAAAAGAACAATTGACTGAATATTTCTCCTCCTGTTTTTCCCACAGTTCAAATTGAATAAAACATATTTTACATTCGTTACACTATCAGATCACAAATATCTTAATTTCTATTACATTTTATAAAGACGGATTTCTATTAAAATTTGAATACAGGTGATAAATAAATTTAAAAAAAAAAAAGGTTCAACAAAGACGAAACCAAGAAAATTTCACAGTCTGATTAGAAACTATCACCAAGGACTAGATATTTTTAACACTTTATTTGTAATTCAATATATAAAAAAGAAAGATTCTGTATGTATGTCTGCACATCTTTTTATAAAAAAAAATTGGTGAGACCAGCAAAGACAAAGTTCAATTAAATCCATGCCCTGTTTTTGTCTAAACAAGGAGTTTAATGTTTTAGGTTCAAATGTAGCTGGTTATTCTTGGTGCGTGTTCCTAGGGTTTGCTTTTAACCCTGCCTTATTTGGTGGTTGTGCTGAAAAGGAAGGAAAGAAAAGGAAGAGACAAAAGGTGGTTTTATGATTTAGGCTTTATTCATGAGTCATTGCCACTATGTGGCAAGGAAATATCTCCCTGACCAGTAGTAGTGTCTAGACACAGTTAAGACCTAAGTCAGAATGGCTGAGAGATTCTCTTGGGGGTTGGAAATGGGTCCCTTTTCCCTCACATGCTCAGAGGGTTTTTTCCGGTGTGAAGGCTTATGGGAGTTTTTAATTTTTTTATTTTAATCTTATTTTAATCCCCCCATGTCCAAGGCATGTGGTAAAAACTATTTTTCTTTTAGAAAAGCTAAATGAATATATAATAGGGACATAAATTAATATATTAAAAAATTAATTTTAAAAAATGATCAAAAAATAAAACAAAATAATGAAGAATAAAACATACCGTATTTGATGGCATATAAGATGCACCCCATTTCAGCAGGTCAGATTCAGGAAAAAAATTTTTTAGTGTATTTAAGCATATATTGTTGAAAACAGTCTAGCTGTGCATTACACAAACAGAAACATAGCTGTTTAAAAGCAATTTGGCAGTACAGGCAAGCAATAAGCATACACAAGACCTCTCAATAGCAGGAGATAATAATAATAATAATAATAAAAAAATTTCAAACTTCATCTACGATGTATAAGATGCAGGGCAATTTTTTTAACCAAAATTTTGGAAAATAAAGTGCGTCCTATATGCCGTCAAATACGGTAATTAAAAAAAAAAAAATAAAAAATACAAACAAGAAGATTAATAAGAATAAGCAACTTAAAAACAAAAATATATAAAGAATGAAAGAAAGAATATTTACTAATCTGTATATAAATATAGATAAGATTTATTTTTAACTTTTTAAGTCCTGGGCAACACAGGGTAGCTCCTCTAGTAAATATGTATCTAAAGTAGTAAAGTCGTCGGGTTGGTCTAAAGTCAGTATCAGCCAATCAGCGAGGGAATCTATCCCCTTTTCACTAGCGCTAGACCAAGGAGATTGTTTTTGCGTCTGAGGTGGAATGCCACACCTACCATTAGCTCCTTACTTTACCACACCGATTCCTGTGCTACACATATGCTGAGTTGGAGAGGGCCGGTATTGAACTAGGAATCCTGTGGTTTCAAGCCGAAAACTCTACCGACTGAGCTATAAGCTATACAATATATAAGCTATATGCTGAATGCAAAACTCCCATCAAAAGACGTGCCCTGCATATAGCACTAAAATTCATCCGGTGGTGAGGCTCCACTTTTGGAGCTCTGAGAAGTCTTTAGTACTCCTTTAACTTTTTAAATCCTGGGTAACACCGGGTATCTCTGCTAGTAAATATATATCTAAATTATCTATATAATATATAAGTTATATGCTCCCATCAAAAGACGTGTCCTGGATATGGTGCTAAAATTCATCCGGTGGTAAGGCTCCACTTCTGGAGCTCTGATCCTGGGTGACACCAGGTATCTCTGCTAGTAAATATATATCTAAATTATCTATTCAATATATAAGCTATATACTGAATACAAAACCTCCATCAAAAGACGTGCCCTGGATATAGCGCTAAAATGTATCCAGTGGTGAGACTCCAGTTCTGGAGCTCTGAGAAGTGTGGAGTACTTCTTGGTTGCCATTACTCCCTGATCCACTTTGACCTGTAGAGTCCAGGTCAGAGTAGACCTGGGAGTAATGGCAACAAAGAAGTACTGTGGTCCACCTTTGTGCCCTCTTACTTCTGCCTGTTTGACCACATGGCATAAATGGATTTGATTGCTGTCTATGGTAAACAGCAGTTTCTATTTCTCTTTGAGAAATTCCGGCACATTTCTCTTCTGGAAAATAAAGAACTTAATTTCATAGTAATTTTATTTCTCTGAATTTTTTAGATGAGGCTTGATAATTTGTGTTATTTGGATTATTCGGTCTATTGTCCTCATCTTTACTGTTATCTGTACAATGTTTTGGCCGATGTGCCCTCCGGCCTTCTTCAGGTATTTCTTGTTGGACTCGGGAACCTTCTCAAACTCAGAAACCTTGTCGTAATCCACGGTGGTATCCTGTTCTCATTCCATTAACTATAACTGGGTACAAGGTTAAATTGTGTTAATTATTATTCTGACCAGGATTGAACCTGCAGCCTAGAGAAAACTGTCATTTAAAACTGTAATAACTCAATGCCTTAGGAATCATAGGTTCCTAGTTCGATACCAGCCCTCGCCAACTCAGTGTATGAGTAGCACAGGGATCTATGCTTGGACGCTAAAATAATCTTCTTGGTATAGCACTAGTGAAAAGGGGATAGACTCCCTTGTGTCTGGCTGATACCGACATTAGGCCACCTATGATGATGACGATGTCTCCAATTGAACATATAGCGTAGAGGAAATTTTTTTTCCTTCCTTTCAGGAAGCTATTTTTTGTGTTTCATTTTCCTAACTTTTCAAATCTATTTAGCTCATTCCCTCCTTTTTTTCTTTTTTTCCTTCCGTTTATGTCTCTCTTCCACCCCCCCCAAAACAATCTCAGAAATAAATCCGTCTGTCAAGTGACATTTTAATTACTAAGTGACAGGACATTCATCACAGAACTTTATTGATCAAACTCAATCATCAGACATTCTGCTTGATTGAATTGGCATCACCTTTGCCATGCCCTCTCATCTTCCCCCCCCCCGGTGCACCGCATCCTCATCCTTTGACTATTCATATCTTACCAATTCTCTTTGACATTTCCTTGTTTTGCATGTGTATATTTAAACGTTGTTGAAGAATTTATATCTTTGCTTTTCACTCTTGAACTGAAGAATCACAAATCACGCAACAATTTTTGGCCTGTTAAGAAAAAAAAGAAAGAAAAAAAATGAATTGTGTAGTTCATCAGAAATGATGTTTATTTAATGGACAACTGAGTTCTATGTGAAAAGTTTCATGTGTGGTGTGTCTACATAGGATGGGGTCAAAGTTTACTTATCGGACATATACGTTCAAAAGGAAATGGGGGCCTTAAAGAAAAATTATTATATTGTAAAAAATACCAGAAAACCTAAGCAGTGATGATGATAGATTTTTGATTTAGTGTATCCTGGGATGCTGGAGGCGCGTGGTCTAACCAAGTTCAATTCCTGGACAAAGCTGTTTGCATTTCACATGGCGCTAATACCTTGGGAAAGGTATGAATCCAATTCTCCCCCCAGCTATGGGTAAATAGCAGGGTAGATTGGGCTCTTTAACCATGGCTAGGTAACCAGTCTAGAGAAGGAAAACTCTGAATTCAAACCTGTTAAACTCCGCTTAAGAAATTGACCTTGTGTCGCATCCTGCTTGTGCGGAGGGGTTGGTAAATATATATTTGTTTTGAATGAGTCCCCGGGAAATTTATGGGTCCCAACTAAAGCCATCTAACTCCTACCTTGTAACCTATTCTGTGTAATTCATTTCTAAGAAACTATGGAAATGTATTTACAGTTAGCTTGAAATGATGAGGGAAGAAAACGAAAACAACACTGATGCATCAGGGACGCAGGACATGTACCTATCAGCATCTCTGCTTAAGTATATCATTTATTATCTGGATGTAGATATGATATAAATAATTTATTCATATATCTAGATAATAATTAAGATAAATTATTGAGGTTTATATAATGGACAACTAAGCTGTATGCCAAAAGCTTCACTTGGTTTGTGTTTGTTGGAATATTTGGTGATGTAAGGTGTGTTCTAATTCCCACCTGCATTTATAGATTAGCCAGGGTCATGTGGTTTACTCCTCTGCCAATCAACAAGCCATACTGCATTGCTGATACACTACCTAAACACTGATACTTGCCACAGTTCACTTGCAATCATAGAGGAGGAACTTACAACCATTGACAAAGAACTGAGGACTCTTTACCAGAAGAACCAAAGGATTCATTATTGGAGGACTCTTTACCACTGGACAAGCGCTCTGGCATAAGGCTTACAGGATGGCAAAACACATTGTAACAGTGTTCACAAAGGGGGGGGGTCAAAGTTTTAATATTGGACCTGTATGCTCAATAGGAAAGGGAGCCCTTATGGAAAAATTGTTATATTGCAAAAAGTACCTGCTACCTATTACTTAACATAACATTTATAATCTAGATGTAGGTACAATATAAATAATTTATTGATGTTTATATAATGGACAGTTGAGCTGTATGTGAAAAGTTTCATGTGTAGTGTCCGCACAGGGGGGGGGGTCAAAGTTTAGGTATCAGACATGTATGTTCAAAAGGGGGCCTCAAGGAAAAATTTGTTATTTTGTAAAAAGTACCTGGAACCTATTACTTAAGTATAACATTTATTATATAGATGTAGATATAATATAAATAATTTATATCATGTAGATATAATATAAACAATTTATGTATCTAGTTAATAAAAAGGGCCAGGTTAGCTCAGTCGGTAGAGCATTCAGCTAGAAACTACAAGGTTGCTAGTTCGATACCAGCCCTCGCCAACTCAGTCTATGATTAGCAGTGCAGTAAAGTAAGGAACTGATGGTAGGTGTGGCAATCCATCTCAGATGCAAAAACAATCTCCTTGGTCTAACGCTAGTGAAAAGGGATAGACTCCCTCGCTGATTGGCTGATACGGACTTTAGGCCACACCAACGACAACTACTTATTGATGTTTATATAATGGACAATTGAGCTGTATGTAAAAAGTTCCACGTGTGTTGTGTCCAAACAGGGTGGGGTGAAAGTTTAGGTATCGGACACATATGCTCAAATGGATGGGGGTCGCTTAAGGAAAATTGTTATATAGTAAAAAGTTAGAGACACATGGTGTAATGGTTAAAGTCATAGCAAATGGACCCATCGACCTGAGTTCAAATCCTGGACAAGGCTGTTTGCATTTCACATAATGCTAATAACCTTGGGAAAGGTATGCACCAAACTACTCCCCTCCAGCTATGGGTAAATAGTAGAGCAGTCTAGGCTCTTTAACCTTTGCTAGGTAACCAGTCTAAGAGAAGGAAAACTCTGAATTCAAACCTGTTAATCTCCTGCCCGTGCAGTGGGGTTGGTAAGTATACATCTGGTACCTATTACTTAAGCATAACATTTATTATCTAGATGTATAAATAAAGAGCCGGGTTAGCTCAGTCTGTAGATCATTCGGCTAGAAAATACAAAATTCTGAGTTTGATACCGGCCCTTGCCAACTCAGCTTATGAATAGCGCTAGTGAAAAGGGGATAGACTCCCTCGCTGATACCTACTTTATGCCGCCCCAACGACTATATATAATATAGATAATTTATTCAGATATCTATTAGATTAATTAAAATAATGTATAATAATTATCTAAAATCTTTTTAAATGCATATAATTGTCATTTTTTCCTCTTAACTGTTATCTTTATTAAATCCTAAGATCAGTTGATTAATTGAGTTAAAAATAAGCGTCATTTTTTCTATTAACTTGCTCTTGTAGAGAGATTGGTAAATATATATATGCTGACTGCACTTCAGCAGAGGAGTAAGAACACCCCCTAATGGGGCCCTCTGTTTGATTTGGCATTAAATAAGGCACAAGGGTTGATATGCCATTAAACACCAACCAACAAACCATCAATAATTCATCTGTACTCCAATAAAATTTTTGGTAATTAGTATTATTATGTGTATTATTCGGACTATTGTCCTCATCTTTATTGTTATCTGTACAACATTTCAAATAATACAATTAGCTTCATCTCAAAAATTCAGAGAAATAGTAAATAAATTATTTGTTTGTTATTTCTCTGAATTTTTTAGATGAGGCTAGCTTATTAGTATTATTTGTTTTATTCAGACTATTGTCCTCATCTTTATTGTTATCTGTACAACATTTCGGCCGATGTGGCCTCTGGCCTTCTTCAGGTATTTCTTGTCGGACTCAGGAATCCTCTTAGACTCAGACTTTTTAGTCTCAAACTCTACCCAGGTAATGCTTGGTAGCTACTTCTAGTATATATATATATATATATGTGTGTGTGTAAAAGAAAGATTCTGTATATTTCTACAATAACCAAGCGCACATTCTTTTATAAAGGAAAATGTGGTGGAATGGTTATAGTCATAGGAAATGGACATGGTGAGACAAGTTCAAATCTTAGACACGGCTGTTTGCTATATTTCTGAATTTTTGAGACGAGGCTTGATAATTAGCATTATTTGTATTATTCAGACTATTGTCCTTATCTTCATTGGTATCTGTACAATGTTTTGGCCAATGTGCCCTCCATCCTTCTTCATATATTTCTTGTTGGACTCAGGAACCTTCTTTTCGAATTATCAAGCCTCATCTAAAAAATTCAGAGAAATTTTTGGTACTTATTCATTAAGATGGTGGTACGATGACGGTAGTCACTGACGGTTGGGTTGTGGCACATAGTCAGGCAGCAGCACGTGTTCGTGTGAAGTTAGTGTCCGGGCCAACTATAGGGCCAGTTTAGTTCAGTCGGTAGAGCGTTTGGCTGAGAACCTCAAGGTTCGTTGTTCAATTATGGCCCTCGCCAAATCAGCATATGAGTAGCACAGGGATTTGTGCCATAAAGTGAGGATCTGACGGTAGATGTGGTACTCCACGTCAGTCAGTAAAAAACAATCTCCTTGGTCTAGCACTAGTGAAAAGGGGATAGACTCTCTCGCTGTATGGCTGATGCCAACTCTAGACCTCCCGAACGACTTTTCATTCATTAAGAAATGAAAATAAATTGAACATTAAATACAAACTGGTCTAATCACCCTTTTTCATTTATTCATTTGAAACAGCAAAGTAATTAGTAAGTCATGAACATATGTGTTCAAATTAATTATTGATTAATTTGAGCAAACGCATTAAACACGTTTTGACTGAATAATGTTCAACTATAACCCGTCGGTCGCTACTGAGCTAAAGGGCTCACAGAATTTCCAAAATTGGCCGTCAAAATCGGATTTTCTGCATCAACCAAGGATTGCAGGGTCTCTATATTTGCCAAATCTAGTCGAATGCCCACGTTGTGTTCAGATCTCAAACGACTAGAAATCTGCTATAGAAACTGATTTCCAAGGTTAACGGCGGCCTAGTGGTCACATAAAAAAAACAACGACTCTCTTTCTTCTTCAAACTCAACAACATTTATATTCAAATAACAAAAGAATACAAACAATTATTTCTCAAGACTGTGGGAGTGATGGACCCGTAATTAATAACTTCTGGTCTTCTGCAAAGTATTGTGCAAAACAGTTCATAAAGTTGACTAAGTTTTCAATGGTCTTAGCTAAAGTCAGTTTCTCTTGGCTCTCAGTATTAGATATTAGTAACTTTCGCTGGACCTCCCACTTTATCAAGGGTGCCGTCCTCCTTTAGTTTTAACCAGCCAATTGAATTCACATCCGCTCACTAATCTAAGTGCTATCTCATCCTGTTACTTGAGTGGTTTTAAATACATTTGATTTTTTTAATTTCGGTTTTTCCTTTTCCGGTCATCTATAAAACAGAGTTTATCTTTTTCCGTGTGACTTTAGTCTGGTTATATCAAAGGGCTGTCTCCAACCATCACAGTTAACACAAGTGGACTCACTGGGAGACCTCCCAAGCCACTAGAATTTTTCCAGCTTCGACCTCTTCCCAGACATCCACTTACACTGTGTGGTCCTATGATTGCTACCATCTGTTTTGACCTTACTCCGACTCAAGTTTATCAGAAGATTTTAACTTCCAATTTCTTTTTCTTTTTCTAATTTCAAACCAAGAAATCAGGTCACACAACTAGAAATGATAAAATCCTGCTATGTTTGGTTTAGAAGAAAATCAACTTTTCATCAAAGAATTGTTAGGGGTGTACCTATTTATGGGTGATACTGTAAATAATACCTAATAATGTCCGTTTTGTTTGTGTAATGTTCAACTAGAAATTTAGCTCAGTCAGTAGATCACTTAACTAGGAATCGCAAGGTTCCTAGTTCAATAACGACCCTCGCCAACTCAGAGTATGAGTAGCAATGGGATCTGTGCAGTAAAGTGGGGAGCTGATGGTAGGTATAACGCTCCACCTCAGATGCAAAAACAATCTCCTTGGTCTAGCACTAGTGAAAAGGAGATAGACTCCCTTGCTGTCTGGCTGATACCGACTTTAGGCCACCTCGACTTTACTTTTAGAAATTTAGCTCAGTTGGTAGATTATTTAACTAGGAACCACAAAGTTCTGTGTTTGATACCGACCCTCACCAACTCAGTTCATGAGTAGCATAGTCTGGATCCATGCAGTAAGATGATGAGCTGATGGTAGGTGTGGTGCTCCACCTTAGATGCAAAAACAATCTCCCGGGTCTAGCAAAAGTAAAAAGGGGATAGACTCCTTCACTGTTCACCTGATACTGTCAATAAGGCCACTCTACAAACGTTACGACAATTCAGGTAGTATTTGTATTGAAAATTTAAAAAATCTAAAACAGAAATCAACATGGGTATTCTTTTTTTTTTTTTTTTTTTTTTTGAGGGCTCGTGAGTAGCATAGCTTGGATTCTGTGCAGTAAAGTGAAGAACTGGTGGTATATGTGCTGCTCCACCTTAGATGCAAAAAAACAATCTCCCATGTCTAGCACTAGTGAAAAGGAGATAGACTCCCTCACTGTTCACCTGATACTGACAATAGGTCACTCTGCCTACTTTACTTAGTATAGCTTTATTTTTTCGTCTTTTCATTGGTGACAATACATGGTGTCACTTTTTGAATTTGGGAACACGTGCAAGCAATCCCTACCCCCTGTTGTACCTTGCACAATTACTAATGATCCTGATTATGGTGAGGCAGGGAAACACATGTGACTCGCCCTCCCCCGTAATAGACTCAGAAAGTAATGATTAATGGCATCGTAGGAACTGAATAGCTTCACGCCAGAAATAGAAGCAATTGTCTCAGACTCACTCTCCAAGAAAAAAAAAAAAAGATTCTCTGTAAGTAATCATTGTTCGTTTTTATATCATGACCTCAATTCCACGTACCTGACAAGAATTTGTCTGTTCTTATTCTTTGGAATTCTTTGGACTTTACGGCTTAGACAAAGACTACAATTAAAAGACTGCCATTTTGTTTCTTGCTTTTTTTTCTTTTCTTTTTTTTTTTTTTTTTCCAAACCTTTTCCGACGGATCAGCAAAAACAAGAGCATCGAAATAACATGGAAAATTTTTCTGGAAAGTACATCATCACCAAAAAAAAAAAAAAAAAAAGAAAAGGTAATCTGAACATTAGCTACATAAATGAGAGTAACCTCCCCTTGTTTATTTCACTTTGAGGAAGCCGTCTGTTTTAAATTTTCATTTCACCGTAATCAATACAACTGCATGTTTTAACACGAAAATATCATAAAATGTGTTCTTAATAACAATTAAGTTCATTTCAAATAATGCGCAAGCACAATTAAGAACAGTTAATGATATTTCTGTGTTAAAACATTCAGTTGTATCGGTTCGAACGAATACGTATTTTCAGTGTAGATTTATGGTGAAATGAAAATGGTCAACCCAATAAGAAACAAGGGGAGGTTACTCTCATTTATGTAGCTAATGTTCAGATTACAAAAAAATTATTTCTTCTAATTTATTGATACATATGAAGTTAATGAAAAATCAACATAACCACCAGTTTGTTAATATACAGAAAGTTATTTCTTCTAATTTCTTGATTCATGGGTAATTCATGTCAAATCATCCAGGCCATGTCACCCACTCCCTTCAATTTTTCTGAAAATTTGTCCAAGTGTGAATTATGATAAAGTTAGCCGATCCCCAAAATTTGAGCTTCCAATTCCAGAAATTAACGGGTCGATTTTTAGCTCTCCAAATTTTAGGGGGTTGCAAAAAATGGCAACTGTTTGTAAAGAATTTTTGTCTGTAAAATGATTTCTAGAGCTTCCCTACTCCTAAAAATTGGTTTATAAAAGTATTCTTGTCCAAGGAATCCAAAAACGAATTTAAAAAAAGGCTTAAAGTTGACAATTAGGGTCTATGAGGATTGGGACATGCCCATTCATGTTCATAGCTAGGGTATATAACACTGGTTACCCTGCAAATGTATTTGCAATGTTTGTATATTTAGTTGTTAAATAAAGAAAAAAAATGTTCTTTTTATGATAATCTATTTCCTTTTGACTGTCAGCATAATTCGTTCATGATAGAGAAAGGACCAATTCCCACATGTGTGTGTGTGTGAGGATTCCATGTTATATTTCAGATGAGGAGATGGACTAGATACAGTGTATGCCCTGTGAAAAGTCACCCTCATCCTCTCAGCGGTGAGTCTCTGTCCATCTGCTGATACAGCTTAATTTCATTCATCTTTTTAAACCTTAGATACTGAGAAAAAAAGGGATCAGAAAGCTATCTTCCAAGAATTGTCAGGAATGCATTTGATTTTATGAAAATTAGCCAATCAATTCCTACATAGCTCCATGCTGTAAAAAGGGGCGTTTACTTTGCACTCAGTATTGGTAACCTCCTCTCTTGTTAATCATTACAGAAGACAGGTGGTTCTCTCCCACTCTATATATGCACTTAGATTGTCTCCATTAGGGCCAGGTGTTTCATAAAGGAGAGAATTCGTTTCACCTCTATTTCAGCCTTTAAAAAAAAAAGCTTAGAAATCCAATTAAAAAAATTAGTTAATACTGCTACTCCGAGTCTGGAAATTGATAATATGAAATATTTATCTAAAATATTTATTGATATTTAGGAGTTTTTTAAGAATTTCTAAGATCTCCAAATGAACTTGAACCAATCACTTAGAAATAAGTTTCTATGGTAAAATCTCTTAAAAATGAATTTCTATGGTAAAATATAGTCTGAAGTTCTGTTATGTATTTACATACAGTAAAATGTGGAATGCTGAATGAAACTGCAAGACCAAGTTGTTGGAAATTAACAAGGTTTTATTTAACACAGGGTAGAGAATGTTTCTACCCTAAAAGTGACTTGATTAGCTCAATCATGCTGTGCACATGCATCCACTCAGTACAAACCCCAATCCAAAAGTGTCATGTCGGAAACCCCCACTTCCAGTTTCCCATCAGCCCCATACTGATCAAGGAGAGCAACTCTATATGTCATTAGGTCTGAACCTAACAGTATTAACCACAAGGTGGAGTCATTTGATTAATTTTTCTATGCTTCTCTTTTCAGGAACTGCCCCCCACACAGCTACCTGAAGTTTTTGGTATGCACGATAATGTGGATATCACACGTGAACTGCACGAGACACAACAGTTATTCGATTCAGTGCTGCTGACCCTCGGTCAAGGGGATGGAGGAATGTCAGGAGAAACAGATGATACCCTTTATGAAATTGCCACAGATATTCTTGCAAAGGTTGGTCAATTGATTTTGGTTTTGTTTCCGTCTTTCTGTGATTTTTACATGATTGTTTTCCTCAAGGCAGGTGCTTCAAAATGATGCTAACAATGAACATAATTCTGCATGATGTGCTTGTAAATATTTCCACCAGAGGGCGCAACACACTTTTTTTTCTTTTTTTCAACACAGATGTGATGACGGTATTGTAGTTCAGAAAATTTTATCTACACAGTCCATCTTTCACCGGCCCTATTCATAAACATGAGCTAATTAAGTTGCTCTGTGTTATATACTGTTTCTTTTAGAATTGTCACCCACCTTTCACCTTTGTATAAGCCTCATCTACATAAAAATTATGACAGAAATCTGAATTAGTTTTTCTAGTTTTATAAGAAATGGGTCTTATTTCTGGATAAGGCTTAGAACTTATATACAAAATTTGTATATACAAGGGAGTGTCAAAAATTATCTACGTTTTCATCATAACATATCTTTATTATTGTCACACTGTTTTCTGCACATGCTTGCTTATAGTTGGTACTGTTGTGGTCACATGATCATAGTTTACTTACTCTTTTCCTTTCATCTTTTCTCATTACTCTCCTGTCCTTACTCGCCTTTCTTTTCTCCTTACTCTCCTTCCTTTTCTCCTACTCTCCTTTTCATCTTTTCTCCTTATTCTCATCTTTACTCTCCTTTCATTACATCTTTTCTCCTTATTCTCCTTTCATTACATCTTTTCTCCTTATTCTCCTTTCATTACATCTTTTCTCTCCTTACTCTCCTTTCATTACATCTTTTCTCTCCTTACTCTCCTTTCATTACATCTTTTCTCTCCTTACTCTCCTTTCCTTTAATCTTTTCTCTCCTTTCCTCCTCTCCTTACTCTCCTTTTCTTTCTCTCCTTACTCTCCTTTTCTTACTCTCCTCTCCTCTCTCCTCTCCTTACTCTCCTCTCCTTTTCTCACATCTCCTCTCCTTACTCTCCTTTCCTTATTCTCCCTTTCATCACAAAATAATTCACACTCTTCAAAATGTTATTTTACAAGCACTCAAATCGCCTGCAGATCATGCACCAATTCTTTATCGATAGTCAGCCGGCCTATCTGCAGAATTGCAGAAGTCTGTGTGTCTGGATTCCCACCAGGAATTCTGCCAGGAATGATTCTTCCTGAAAGTCTTGCAGCTTAACTTCCACTGCATTGCTGCTAATCCGTAAACAATGGGATTCTTGGCATTGGACTTGTGCTGATTACTTCTTCCCCTGCTCCTTCCCTGCTTCTGCGTATTGATCCAAAGTTCTAATTCTTATCACAACCATTTTTGATTATCTGCATTGCCGCACTGATTAAGTTACGAGTTGTTCCTTAGAGAAGAAAAGAAGAGGCAAATAAATATATCCTGAGACACGAACGAGTAAGTGCTGCATTTTATGTACATTTAGCTGTATGGCCACTTACCTCCCATCTCACAAACCAAACCATCTAAGAAATGCTGCTTTGTGGGTACATTTACCTTTATGGCCACTTACCTCCCATCTCATCTCACAAAACATCCAAGAAAGTGCTGCTTTTTGAGTACATTTAGCTGTATGGCAACTTATCTCTCATCTCACAAACCATCCAATCCCAACCCTATTGCCCTTATGGCAATCCTCAACCCTTTTTATCATATATGTGCTAGAAGGCAGTGGCTTAGGGTCTTAGTGTCCTGGGTATGAAGCTAAATTGCATCTAATGGTGAAGTTCCAATTCTGGAGCTCTGGGGAGTATGGACTGCCCTTTCATTAGCATTACTCCCATGTCCACTCTGACTTGGAGTCGTAGTACTTGTTAGGGTCCCATCTATAAGTTAAATAGAAAAAAATGAGTTAAAAAAAATTAAGTTTAAAAATAAAATTTTGAGTACTCATCAAGCTTGAATAGAACAAAATGTCTTCAGCATAAAATAACCCTACAAGGGTTGACATGCCATAAAATCCAACAAACCACTAAACCAAACCAAATCCTCCAAGAAAGTGCTGCTTTTTGAGTACATTTAGCTGTATGGCCACTTACCATCCATCTCACAAATCATCCAAGAATGTGCTGCATTTTATGTACATTTAACCTCACATGTACGGGTTAGGCAAAAGAACCTATTAATGTGGGACCACCCACAAACCGAAGTTCACGTTGTGTTGATCACATCGGCATTCCCTCTCAAGGGGGGTGCCTCAGGCACTGGGCAATAAACCCAGCCCTGCCCCTTTAAATCAAAGGGGCAGGTTTTGCCTGCAGGGTGGGCCCCTGAGATCAATGATGTTAGTTTGTACGGTCCAGCCAAAGTAACTAGACACCCCCCCCCCAGTTGAACCAGAGTTCATCTTACGTCCCATCTCACAAACCTTCAAAGAACGCACCGCTTTTGTTACATACTCATACACATATACCCATGTTGGGTACCTACACAAGTGTTCTTTTACTGGAGAGAGGGGGAGAGATAGACAGGTAGATAGAGAGAGAAAGAATAGAAATGACTAGAGATCACCAATGGCCAAAGAAGTAAGTTATGCATCTATGACTTCTATTTCTCTGTTCTTGCTGGTTGGTCGTCCTGGATTCATTTCTTCTTCTAGGTCAGTCTTGTTGCTAAGACATTCATCAACCACAAAACTATATTATTTATTTAAACTTTTATTTACTTAACTAAACATCTTCCTCTATCTAACTAAACACAGCATGCGTGTGCAAGTGAGCCCCAGCTAAGGAAGATATGCCTTCTCTGCCTGATGTCCAAGCTGGAACTGAGACCCAACCAGGTCCCATGTGACTTCACATATTTCGCGGGCTTTCTGTAATATTCCATGGAAAGTACCGCCTGTGACATGAAAAGGGCCATCCTTTCAGAAATACAGGGGATTGACATTAATTTTATGCAACCGCATAGATTATGCAACACTTTTTGTGTATGTTTCACTGTATGGCAACTCATCTCCCATCACAAAGACCTAACCATCCAAGCAAGTGCTGCTTCGTATGTCAATTTAGCTGTACAGCCACTTACCTCCCATCTCACAAAGTGCTGCTTTTTGTGTACATTTAGCTGTATGGCAACTTACCTCCCATCTCACAAATTAAACACTCCAAGAAAATGCTGCTTTGTATGTACATTTAACTGTATGGCCACTTACCTCCTCTCTCACAAACCCTCCCAGAAAGTGCTCCTTTTTATGTAGGAAGGTCATTCCATAAATAAGCAGCTTTGTTGTGATCTACTTATTTAAAACTTATGTCTAGAAAACTATTTGAATAATCTCCCTTGTTTATCTAATATGTTTGATCTGGTTATTGTTTAATTGCATATCAACCCTTGTGGGTTATTTAATACTAAATCTTGTTTTTAATTTGTTTTTTTTATTTTTTATATGATTTGTAAGCAAATAGTTCCAGGAAAATATTTTTATTATGAATTGTTACAACGTGAGACAAAATTAGTAGACAGTTTTGATTGGTTGATTGGTTATTTTGTTCAAACATATATATATATATATCATATTGTAAGTGAATAAAAAAGTTGTCGGGGTAGCCTAAAGTCGGTATCAGCCAGACAGCGAGGGAGTCTATCCCCTTTTCACTAGCACTAAACCAAGTAGATTGTTTTGAATGCCACAACTACCATCAGCTCTTCACCGCACAGATTGATGTGCTACTCATATGATGAGTTGGTGAGGGCGGTATCAAACCCAGAAACTTGAGGTTTCTAGTCGGATGCTCTACCAACTGAGTTTGTGGTAAATATTTTCATTTTGTTTTATAAACTGGTAGAAATAATTTCCATTAATTTCATGTGTATTGACCAAATAATCAACAATACAACCAAATAATCCTTCTTCCTTTATAATCAGGGACCATAATTGTTAAACTGACTTCAACCCGCCCTGTCGGCTGAGGCATTAGAATGCACCGACTGCACCTCTGCAGAGGGGTAAGACTCCCCCAATGGGGCCACCTGTTGACCATGGGTGGCGACCCGTGATACTTAAGGATAGAACCCAGGTGGATGAGCAGTCCATGACTTGCAATATTCCACTTTGGCCCTATCTTGGGCTAGACGGGCGGGCGGTGAGGCCACCTCTGATCAATCGGCTTGTCATGTCAAGCCCAAGCACCTATAGGATTGCCCCAACACTATTGCCCTTATGGCACACCCCAACCCCTTTTTATCATATGGGTGCTAAAAGGCGGTGACTGCGGGTCTACATGTCCTGGGAATGACGTTAAACTATCTGATGGTGAGGTTCCAGTTCTGGAGGTTTGGGGAATGTGGAGCACCCCTTCATCACCATTGCTCCCAGGTCCACTCTGACCCAGAGTGGTAGTACCTGTTAGGGTCCCATCTATGGGTTAAATAGAAAAACATAAGTTGATGAACAAAATAGTATTATGCATTAAGAATGAATTTATTTCACAACTTTGTCGGCATTAAATTACCCACTGAGGTTGATATGCCGTAAAACAAAATAAACCAACCAACTGACTGACTTCAACAAAATAACCCAATAAAGGCTGACATGCCAAAAAATCCAACCAACCAACCATTTTGTACTATTTTTTTTTTTAAACACATGAACCCTCTTTTATCTGAGTTCAAATCCTGAACGAGACTGTTTACATTTCACATAGTGCTAATACCCTTGGGAAAGGTATGAATCTTGACTGTTTTTCCTACAGCTAAGGGTAAATAGTAGGACAGACTGGGCTCTTTAACCTTGGCTAGAAAACCAGTCTAGAAGGAAAACTTTGAATTCAAACCTGTTAAACTCCGCTTAATGAATAGACCTTGTGTCACATCCTGCTCATGCAGAGAGATTGGTATATATCTATATATATATATATATATATATATATATATATATATATGATAAGATGTTATAGTCAGATAACCTACTCGATAATAATACTATTTGCATCATTTCCAAAAGCAATTTCATTTTACCTGAGGAATAGCATAGCAAGAAACCAAACGGTTGTAATAATCGTTCCAATAAATAAATAAGAAAAAGCTAAACCTTTTATTTATATATATATATATATATATATATATATATATATATATATATATCTCTATCAAGAAAAAATAAATAAGCCGAATTAGGTTTTTAGCATTATAGACTATTTCAGCGACCTCAAAGTAATTATCCAGTCATTCCCATCCTCAGATATATATAAATAAGTAAAGTCTATGGGGTGGCCTAAAGTTGGTATCAGTCAGATAGCGAGTGAGTCTATCCTCTTTTAACTAACACTAGACCAAGGAGATTATTTTCACCTACCATCAGCTCCTTACTTTACCACACAGATCCCTGTGCTACTCATATGCTGACAAGCCAGGAACTTTGTGATTCCTAGCTGGACACTCTACTGACTGAGCTAAACCAGCTCAAATATTGTGTTAGTCTCAATATTTGTTTGGTATAAATGTTACTCGGATAAGTCAGTGATATAACAAATATAACATGCTCAATACATAAGTAGAGCAGATTTAGTATTATAGTGTGTACAGAAATAACCTACTCAAGTTTCACCATAAGGATCTTCAGGCTTAAATCCACTGAATTAATCAAGATATTGATTAAGTACAGCTAACTGTGGAAGTTCATGAATTGACTAACGGTGAAATAGGTAAATATATATATATATATATATATATATATACATATATATATAATATATATATATACCATAAAGAAAACAAACAAACAAACAACCTACATAGGTAAAAAAATAGATTAAGTACTGTATTAAATAAACCAACAAAGGTTGACATGCCAAAAAACCAACCAACCAACCATAGATTATACTCCTGAGGAAGTGGACTGGGCATTCCTTGATGTCTACAACTGCTATAAGACCATCTAATCCATACAAGTCGGACAGCTCATGGGCACCGGAGATTAAAATTTGCTTTGTAGTTTACTGACCAGTTAACCATGTCCGTCAAAATCCACTAATTATTTCTAACTCACGTTGCTGTTGCTCTTTGTTTGTGTTCATACGGGACAGTGTGTGTGGGGGGTAGCACCTCATCAAGCTGAAAATGAGCAGCTGATGATTCAAATCAGTGAAGGAGACTAATTGAATCTCCCCCCTATCCTTACACCCCACCCCCAGTGCCAATTAAACAGCTGCCTTACAAAGTGGTTACACACTCATTTTTGTTACGTCCCTTGATAGAGGCCTTGGCATATGTCTCCCATCACAAGACGTTTTATAAGGCACTCACTTCAGCATTAGATATATTTGTAACACCTCAGTAACTAGAAATAATAGCCCTGTCGGCTGGAGCTTTAGAATACACCGACTGCACCTCTGCAGAGGGGTAAGACCCCATACACACATTGTGGCCATATGCTGGCAACCCATGATGCTTAAGGAGGGAAAACTGGTGTCTGAACAATCCATGACATGCAACACTACTTTGGCCCTTAGGCTAGACAGGCAGAGGGCAAAAATCCTCCAATGGAGCTGTAGTAAACTGGAAGTTTTCACTACGACAATTGAGAGTCAAATGACGAAAGTAAGTCTTGGCGCATTGGATCAGCGCATCATAAAAGAGAAAAATTGAAATAGATATTTGTACATTTTCGACCAATCAGAGACGTTCGCGCCTAAAAGAAATTTACCAAGTAGACCCAATTTGGAGCCTGCTTATTTCTTATAAATAACGGAATTTTTGGATATCAAGCCAGAAAGAATTTATGTGTCTAAACGAATCCACGCCTTACTGTGTAAGATCAATTCACATACAAGCTTGAAAGGTATGAACAACTGTATCTCTCTCTCTCTCTCTCTCTATAACACAGCCTTTCCGAAATCAGCATCATCTACGCCTGACTGTTTTGTGACTCTGAAATCTTACCCTTTCTTTCTCACTTCATTATTTATAACATCTTTTATTATCTTTTATACTGAACATTCAAACAAGAACTTTAAAACAAAAGCTTATGAAAGAACTTTGCCCAGTATCCTGTAATACCTTTTTGTGAACTTAATATTAATACAAGTTTGTTTTTAATACTGAGTTTTGTTTTCTATGCCATGTGCCTATATATTTAAATGTTCTTATGGTGTGATTTATGTTTTGATGAATATTTCATGAATCTTTTATTAATTATTATAAATTGGTGACCTCCCAACATACATCAAACAATCTTACTCAACCACCATAGAGCCACCTGTCCTTGCTGAATGCCCCATTCTTGCGATCTTGTGTCACATTTTTCTTATGGCGAACAGGTTAGGTAATTACCTACCCTTGGGAAAGGTATGCATATCCTCTCTCCAGCTATGAGTAAATAGTAGGGCAGACTGGACTCTTAAACCATGTTTTAGCAACCAGTCTGTGAAAACTGAGTTCAAACCTATTACATTCTGCTTAAGAAATGACCATGTGGTTTATTCTAGACTTGATAATATCCGTTTTGACATTATCATGTTATATAAGAAATAATAAAATCCTGTAATCTTTGGTTGAGAAAAAAATTAACTTTTTATTAAAAATTGGTAGGTGGGAAATTATATTCAAGAAAAAGGTAGAGGTGTAATTTTTTTTTTAATTGTAGGAGTGTAATTATTTTCAAAAGTTTGATAGGGGAGTAATTATTTTCAAAAAATTGGTAAGGGTGTAAATATTTTCAAAAGATTGTTAGGGGTATAATTATTATCGAAAGATTGTTAGGGGTGTAATTATTTTCAAAATATTGTTAGGGGTGTGATTATTTTCAAAAAATTGGTAGGTGTAATTATTTTCAAAATATTGGTATGGGATGTGATTATTTTCAAAAGATTGATAGAGGAGTAATTATTTCAAAAAATTGGATTGTTAGGGGTGTAATCATTTTCAAAAGATTGGAATGGTATGGGGTATGATTATTTTCAAAAAATTATGTAATTATTTTCAAAATATTGGTATGGATGTGATTATTTTCAAAATATTGGTATGGGATGTGATTATTTTCAAAAGATTGGTAAGAATGTAATTATTTTCAAAATCAAAATATAGGTAGGTGTCATTATTATCCAACCAAATAGTAAGAAACCAATTAGTATGAGTTATCTTAAGCTGATTTCTGAAAGTGCAGTATCACCCATAAATATATATATATATATATAGGTTCTTGCATGCAAGTGGCTGAGGTCATCTACCAGTTAGCAACATTCATCAGTTGTCATTTCAGAGCCTTTTTGTCAACAACTTTACTTTATGAATGACCCTAGAACAGTCAGGTGGCTCCACTTAGTGGACTGTTCAAGTTTGGAAAGGCCAAAGAGGATGTCTGAACATACAAAAAGGGAGTATCATCTAAGTTTTTTTTTAAGAGGGTTTTATCATTTTTTTTTTCAGTTGCTAATAATCTTTATATTCATATACAAGACTCATTCAATAAATAAGGGGAATTTAGACCAAGTCACCAATAGGCACCCCATCTGAAAGCAATTTTCAAAAGAACAGCTTTTGTTTTTCACCACAAACTTCCAGTTGTTAACAAACAAAATCAACAGACGATTATTTTTTTTACATTAGAATTTCATACTAAAATAGTTTTAGTATCTTCTTTGTTCCTAGTAGATCAATAAATAAATAAATAATTTTTAAAATTCATTCAGAGTGGTTCACCTTTTTTAGGTTAGAGTTATAGGAAATAACCCCTATTTTAGTTCTTTTATTCTTAGCATCATAGGAAATAAACATTTTATTTTTGTTTTGATTCTTTATAATTATTTTATATATTTATTTTATTTTCTCTTATTTTTCCTCACCTGCAAAAAAAATATGATCTAAAAAAAAAAAATAAAAAAATAAAAATTACTTTCTATTTTTATGATTGATGCTTAAAGGTGTAAATGACAATATGACAATAGAAAATTTGCAGACATTGAAATGCAATGTAGAATGGAATTCAGTAAAATCAGAGATTAACGTGTGTGCACCGTCCAAAATCTTTTTTTTTTTTTTAAAACAAGCTCGAGAAAAAATTCTAGGAAATTACTTCTCTCACAATCTGAATATGATGCACCAGTTATTTTATTTAAACTTTTACATTTTTTTTAGGTCAGTTAACTTTGAACCACGTATCTTTGAGGTGTAACACAGATTCTGAAAGATACGTGGTTCAAAGTTAACTGACCTGAAAAAATGTAAAAGTTTTTAAATAAAATAACTGGTGCATTATATCTTTTATTCATCAATATATCAATACTGAAAATTTCATTAAATTCGGTGTATTCCCTGATTTTGGTTTTTTTTTTGGTTTTTTTCAGTGTGTTGATATACGATGATGGAATTTAGGTCCGTTAAGTTCGATTTAACCAAGAATTTGGTTTAAAAAGATAATACCCACAAAGTTAAACAAATCATTTATCAACATGACTTAATTCAGCATTAAATGACCCGAAAACAGTTGATATGCCGTAAAACAAACAATCAACTAAACAATTAACTGATATCCCATCAAAGTCATAAGTAAGTCTTGTATCAATATTCTAAGTTGTTTTTCCAAAACTTGTTACAATCTTTTGGGCCATCCTGTAGGTTTTAAGCAAGAGTGCTTGTCCAGTGGAATTGGATCCTTGGTAGTCCTCTGATAATGAATCCTTTGGTACTTATGGTAAAGAGTCCTCAGTTCCTTCGTCAATGGTCGTAAGTTCCTCCTCAATGATTGCAGTGATCTGTGGCAAGTATCAGTATTTAAGTAGTGAATCAGCCATGCATTATGGTTGTTGATTGGCCGGTGGAGTAAACCACATGACCTCGGCTAGTCTATAAATTCAGGGTGGGAATTGGAGCATACCTTATATCAGAAATATTCCAACAAAACCTCCATCTCAATTATTTGTTTTTATCAAACTACACTTGTGTTTCTAGAATCTGGATGGATAAATAAACCTCTTCTTTGTATTCTTTTTGTCAACATGTCTCAGCTGAAACATTACATAAACAGTGTCAAGAAGAAAGAGAAGACATTCAATTGTTCAAAGGATTTCTGCTATGTTTAATGACTCTTCTCGATGACAATATGTCTGTCTAATTCCAACTTGAAATTCAGATTGCGAGAGAAGTAATTTCCGGGCATTTTTCTGCAACTTATTTTTTATTTTAAATTCAAAACTTTACATTCATAATCTCTAACTTTCTACCAACTTATTAATAGATATGAAATTAATGATTTATTTAACTTCATGAAATAACCCAGCAAGGGTTGACACACCGTAAAATCCAAACAACTAAGTAATTGGTTTAAAAACTTAATTCTCTCACAATCTGCATTTGAGGTTGAAATTAGACAAGTATATTATCATCGAGAATAATCATTAAACATAGCAGAAATCTCTTGGACAATTGAATGTCTTCTTCTTGACACTGTTCATGTAATGTTTCGGCTGAGACATGTTGACAAAGAAGAGTTTCATTTTCTCATAGAGATTCTGGAAAGACAATTGTAGTTTGATAAAAGCAAATAATTGGGGGGGGGGGGTCTCGGAAAAACAACTTGGAAAATTGATACAAGATTTACTTGTGGCTTTGACATGATATCAGTTAATTGTGTGGTTGTTTTTTTTTTTTTTTGTTTTTTTTTACAGCATTTCAACCATTTTTGTGTCTTTTAACTCTGAACATCCTATTGAGAATTTTCTAAGTACTGAAACCCATTCCTATAAGGGTTTATCAAAAAATGGCTAAAAATGGCCTTTTTATTTAAAGTTACCTGTTATTTCCCATAAATCAAAGACTTCTAAATATGTTTAATATTACATTTAAACAAAGGCTATCATTTGGGATGGATTAGGAAAATGAATATGACTTCAGGCCGGGTGGAATGTGGTGGTATGGGATGTTAAAAGTTAATGATGAATCAAGTCATTTTGATAAATGATTTATTTAACTTGATGAGACTTAAAACTAAAAAAATTGAGTTTCTGATATTCCATTTGTTACGTTTTTAAGGGCCATTCCTTGGCCTTATAGCAGAAGTGCTTATCTGGTGGAATTGGAGTCCGTCGACAATGTGAATCCTGTTGGTTACTAAAGTGTTCTCAGTTACTGGTAATTGTATAAGTCCTTTGAGAGTATTGTTACAGATCGGCAATCCTATGTGTGTCCGTCCTCAAATAGTGCAGCTTTAATTATGATCAATGTAGGGGGTTTAAGTATTCTATCAGGCCAGTAGTATTGCTAGTGATTGGTTACAAGAGTCAATCATATGACCTTGACTAGTCTATAAATCTAAGTAGATATTTATAGCACATCTTATATCCAAATATGCCAACACCATTTTACCTCAATATCTACTTTAATTTTATTTTTTTAGGGATTTTTTAAAATTTTTTAAATTTATAAAATGTAAAATAAATACTCCCGTTCACTAAAGTTTCGTTTTACAATATTTCCTTTGAATAAATAAACTTTTTCAAGGCAGTGAACAGGAGTATTTATTTTACATTTTATAAATTTTTTAAAATCCCTAAAAAAATAAAATAAAGTAGATATCGAGGTAAAATGGAATATCAGAAACTCAGTTTTTTAGTTTTAAGTTTCGTTTTACAATATTTTCTTTGAATAAATACACTTTTTCAAGGCAATGAACGGGAGTATTTATCTAACTTGATGAGTATTATTTTTTTTAAACCAAATTCTTTTTAATCAATTTTTAACTAAATGATTTTTTTTAACCAAATTCTTTTTAGTAAAACTTTTGTATTTTTAACCAAATTCCTTTAAATTCCTTTTTAATTTAATTTTTTTTACCAAAGTCTTTTTCATGAGTATTAATAAATTGATATAAATAATTTTCATTAACTCCATATGTATTTGTAGTATCATATGCAAATGAGATAGACTATAAAGTAGTCTGCCTCAGTAGCAAGGCAGATGGATACTAACTGTACTTACAGATAAACCTTAAATTCCTTAGAAAACCCCAATTTCGTTGAAACTTGGATTAGATGTTTCACAGCATTAGCTAGGGGAAAGAAGTAAACAGACCAGAAAGCCTCTGGAGGGGAGAACAAAATTACAGATTTATTTTTGGCTTCACGGGATGTGAAGCCATACAAAAAATATCTACAATGGTTTACCCTAAAATACTGGGAATACGTATGAAGAAATCTCAAATATTATAAGGTGGAACATACGCCTGAAAAAGAAACTTGTAATTATAGAAAAAAATCAAGTTCCTGGAAACCATAGAGAACCCAAATAAAACTGTGAGGCAATATTTGCATAGATCGAAAGAAGCAACGAGATGGTTCAGGGCGAGTTTGAAAATGTGAAAGAAGCAATGGTGGTTCAATGCAAATTTGAAAAACTGGGTTCAAAAGACATGGCAATAGAAGATGAACTAATTCTTATAAGATTAATTGAAGGCATTGGAGAACGTTGCATATAAGCATAATATATTAGAGCAGCTTCAAATAAATGAAATGACACTTGAAGCAAGGGTTGAATTTTTACAACTAGAATTAATTGACAAATTCAATAATTCTAAAAATAATGTTGTACTGCGCAACTAATAACCAAATAAAATACAAATATTGCGACAGAGAACACGAGAACGATGTAAACAAATGCCCGGCCAGAAGAAAATTATGCTTGAATTGTACAAAAAGAATCACTTCCAGACTGAATGTACAAAAAGAATATAAAAAGAGTAGAAAATATAACCCCCCCTCCCAAAAGTACAGAAGTATATTTACTAAAGACAAACACAAAATCGAGAGAAACTATAAAAGTTAAATGGCATAGAATTTCCCATGCAACACAGGAAGCGATATTACTCTGATCTCAAGGAATTTCTGGGAAGAAATGGGTAGACCCAAATTAAGAAAAAGTAATCTTAATCTAAAACAATTCAATGGATCTGTCATAAAAACTTTAAGATTTTTTTTAAGGAATTTTGAGACAAAAACCTGTTATGAAATTATTCCCATCACGGTGGTTCAATGCACAAAAAATCATGGGTTCCTCAGAATTGACGTGTTAAAAGTGGATACTACAAAATTGAAATTGAAAAACTGTATAAAGTCAGAAGAACCTTATATAGGACTATTAAAAGGATATAAAGCAAGCATTCAACTAAAAGAAAATAACCACTCCTTTTTGAATTTCGAAAAGTGCCGGTTCCCATTTTACCCATGGTAGTGGCAAAATTAAAGAAAATGATGAAACAAGGCATACTTGAGAGAGTGTCCCAAGATGATAGCAGATGGGCATCACCAATTGTTGCAATAAGAAAACCAAATGGAGATTTAAAAATATGTGGGGATTATAAAATAGGAGTGAATCATCAGATATGCACGGATTCATTTCCTTTGCCCAACATAGAAACAGAGATGCATAAATTAGCAGGGATTAAATACTTTGCTAAAATTGATTTAAAATCCACTTTTAATCAAATAGAAATTGATAAGAAATTTAAAGAAATTACAACAATTAACACCCCTATTGGCTTACTACGATGAACTCGTCTTCCATTTGGAATTAAGACGTTATAGAATACTAAGTCCAATTACTGTCGAATTGGCAAGACAAGATGGCAAACAGTCGTAACTCAATACAATTCTGAGATGCCGTAAAGACCACTGCAAAGTGGCAGGATTTATGGAGCCTCAGAGGATCCTACAAACCAAGCAGCCAATCAGGACTCAGGGAATGGACTCACCCAAATGCATGGGTGGACTTTTCTGAATTCCCATAAATACCAGTTGTCTTGACACTGGTGCAGTTGTGCTTGGCCAGTCACATTGCTCAAACCAACTGTTGACTGACTGACTGACTGACTGACTTCAATAGACATCAAGCAACATTTTTCATATATTTCACAATATATGCAAGGTGCTTGCAATAAAGACAAATTAAAACAAAAAACTGAAAAAGTTTTAAACAAATTAGAAAATGCAAGTATGATGATAAATAGTGATAAATGTGAATTGAATTGTGAAAAAATATTGTATTTAGGATACCAAATATCTAAAGAAGGAATTTCACCAGACGACAAGCTGATAAATAAAATATTGGAAATATTTCCACCAAAAAATAAAAAAGGAATTAGAATCTGTTTTGGGTTTGACTAATTTTTATAGCAAATTTTTACCCAGATACAGTGACATAGTTGAACCATTTGCAGAATTAAGAAAGAAGAATGCTGAATTTGAATGGGTATCAAAAGGCAAAATATAGCTTTTGAAAGTTTAAAAAAGGCTCCAATAAGAAAATCGATAACAAAAATATTTGATCACAGAAAGGAAGTGACTTTAATGACAGATGCAAGTGAGCATTCGATTGCAGCAATTTTATCTCAAGAATGTCATCCAATTATGTACCTATCGAGAAAACTAACGTTGGCTAAAGATAAAGGACACAACACAGCAATATTATCGAAAAACAGGCAAAATATATTTGCTCATGAGGATCAATTTAGAAGTCGAATAGAACCCAACAAAATAGAAATGGAATCTGAAGGGGGGGGGGGAGATGGGGTTAGTGAATTCAAGGATGAAAACAAAGAATCAATGGATGAAAGTGTTAGAATATCAGACGATGAATCAGAAGAAAATGAACTTTGACCTAGGTCCCCTGTCAGAAGAAGTTATGATACTCTCCATGAAAGCCCATCTAGATTTCCGAGAATCTTCAGAAGTCAGAGATCTATGAAGGGCATAAAGCCATTTCAATTCAGGGAGGTGTGGTATCGTATGCAAATGAGGTAAAAGTAGTCTGCCCTCAGTAGCAAGGCAGACGGATATTAAGTGTACTTACAGATAAACATATGTTCCCGAGATTGATTGACATCACATCAGTATTAATAAGTTGGTAGAAAGTCACTGATGCGTGCACTGTTCAAAATTATTTTTCAAAAAATAAGTCTGAGAAAGATGCCAGGAAATTACAGCTCTCACAATCTGAATTTGAAGTTGGAATTAGACAAGCATATTGTCAAGAAGAGTTATTAAACATAGCAGAAATCCTTTGGACAATTGAATGTCTTCTTTTCTTGACACTGTTCATATAATGTTTTAATGGAGATCTGTGACAAAGAAGAGATTCATTTAACCATACAGATTCTGGTTTGTTTTGTTTTACTGCATATCAACCTTGGTGGGTCATTTAATGCATTCTTAATGCATAATACAATTTTGTTTATAAATTCATGTTTTTCTATTCAACCCAAAATGGGACCCTAACAGGTACTACCACTCCGGGTCAGAGTGGACAAAAGAGCAATGGTGATGAAGGGGTGCTCCACATTCCCCAAACCTCCAGAACTGGAACCTCACCATCAGATAGAGTTTAATGTCATTCCCAGGACATGTAGACCTTCAGCCACCGCCTTCTAGCACCCATATGATAAGAATGATTGGGGGTTGCTATAAGGGCAATAGGGTTGGGGCAATCATATAGGTGCTAGGGCTTGACGTGGCCAGCCGATTGATCAGAGGGGGCCTCTCCGACCACCCGTCTAGCCCAAGAAAGGGCCAAAGTGGAGTATTGCAAGTCATGGACTGCTCAGCCACCTGAGTTCTATCCTTAAGCATCACGGGTCGCCTCCCACAGCGAACAGGTGGCCCCATTTGGCGGAGTTGTACCTCTCTGCAGAGGTGCAGTCGGTGCATTCTAACGCTCCAGCCGACAGGGCAGACAGATTCTGGAAAGACAAGTCTAGGTTTGATATATACCCCTTTACTCAGATGTATATAATTGGTGAGAGATAGACTGACAAATAGATAGAGATGATGATGTTCTTACTTTTTAACTTATATATATATATATATATATATATATATATATATATATATATGTGAAAATGGTGACTTACTGGTTAAAATGGCCTCAATGGTTAGTTGATACAAGTTTCACAATGATATGACAGTGATATAACAAATATAAAGTGCTCAATACGTGAGTAGAGCAAATTTATTATTATAATGGTATACACAGGAATAACCTACTCGAGTTTCACCATAAGGGTCTTCAGGGTTAAATCCACTGAATTAATCAATATCTTGATTAATTAATCAATATCTTGATTAATTCAGTGGATTTAACCCTGAAGATCCTTATGGTGAAACTCGAGTAGGTTATTCCTGTGTATAACATTTATATATATATATATATATATATATATATATATTCGTGTGTGTGTGTGTGTATGTGTGTATGTGTGTATATATATATATATATATATATATACACACACATATTTGTTGAGTGTAGTCACAAACAATTTGAAAGCAGTCTTCAAAAATTACTTTTTTTTTTTTCATCTTTAAAATTTTTGATGTCATTACAGACATTTGTTTAATATCAAGCCATCCTTAATACAAAAAAATTTTAAACCTCGTCTATACACAAGAGATTTTCTAATCATCCAATTCTAAAAACAAAAAATCCTTCACTTTTCCACGTCTGTTTCGTATAAAAAGAGATTAACAATAATTTATATTTAACTTGTTGCTTTGACATTTCGCTTATCTGTCTATGATATTGCACATTGCCTTTTTTAAAACTTTTGACAGCATTTGTTTGTTGAGGCTATAAAAGATTAAAAAAATGAGTATAAAACTTGCACTTTGTGAAAAAAAGAAAATCTCTGATAAACATGAAGGGAAGTCAGTGTTTTTATTGGTTAACAATAGAATCGCTAGTCTTTTTTTCGACCAATCAGAAAATTCTGTTGAGACCAATAATTTTTCAAAAAAATTCCCTATTGTATCATCAAGGCCTGTCAATATATTTTCATTGTGTTTTTATATTCATTTTATTTTTATCGCCTCTTAAAAACTACTGATGCATTTGTAGAGCAATTTTGAAATGAATCTGGTGCTGCTCATAAATATTTGAACAAACAGACAATTTTCTTCTTGGTTTTGAAAATGTAGTGAGAGGTGAAATGAGGCTGGTGTAGCAAGATGGGGATATTATCCTGAGCGAGAACTACTATATTAGAAAAGGAGGAAGAAAGAAATAAGTGAGAGAGTAAAGGTTTTAAAAAGAGTAATGAGCACAAAACAGGATGAACGATGATTTGACCGGAGCGTGACCCCCGAACGGAGAATTGAGTGTCAACCGGAAGTTTCGGGTGTTGACCGGAACCGGAAGTCACGTAGTGACGTGGAACAATGAAGAAAGGTCCCGGTCTCTTTTTGCTTTCAGACGCGTAGGGAAACGGAAGGACCTTTGGTGCCTACTATAGGGTCCCAGTAATCAAGTAGTGTTCTCTCTCTCTTTCTCTCTGCCTTTCCTCCTGTCTGATACGAACCCATGAGACAAGCATGATAATAAAGGCTAGCAGTTGTGACTTCATATTTCTCGCGTTGTAATTTTTATCAACAAGATGACCACCACGTGCAGAAGACATTTTTAGTATGGTGAATATATTGCTTTGGGTATCATGAATACAACAGATACCACAACGTTACACTGGTCTCCCCACGCGGTGATCATGGGCTAGATAAAATAAAAGCATTAAATAAAAAATGTCTTGTTAATTCAATAGCAATGACCAAATCAGCCCTTAGTCAGAAGAAACAGCCCTTAGAAGAACTCAACTCACTTGGTTAAGAAGAAGTTAGTTAGAAGTCAACCCAACTAGACAACTAGCAGCCAGAGGGGATAGTAAAAGGATTAGCAAGAAAGAAATAAGATCCCCTCACCAAGTAAATCTAATCTCTCTCTCTCTCTAATATCTCTCTCTATCCCTGAAGAACTTTCTTATCAAAGAACTCTCACTCTCACAAATTAGCGATGTCAATGTGGGTATGTGACATGTATCACATTGGTACTGTGGCCAACATACTTTCACAATACACTGACCCATGATGCTTAAAGATAGAATCCTGGTGGATGAGCAGTTCATGACTTGCAACACTCCACTTTGCCCCTTACTTAGGCTAGACAGGCAGTCGGAGAGTCGGCTGGTCAAGCCCTAGCACCTATATGACTGCCCCGACCCTATTGCCCCTTATGGCAAGCCCCAACCATTTTTATCATATGGATGCTAGAAGGCAGTGACTGAGAGTCTTCATGTCCTGGGTATGACAAACTATCTGATGGTGAGGTTCCAGTTCTGGAGCTCTGGGGAATAAGGAGCACTGCTTCATCCCCATTATTCCCAGGTCTACTTTGACCCTGATTGATAGTGGGTGTTAGGGTCCCACCTATGGGTGAAATAAAAAAATCAGTTTAAAAGAATGTTTTGTTTTGTTTTTTTTAAATTGAGTTAAAAAAAAATGTTTAATACCCATCAAGAATGAATAAAAAATATCTTTGGTATAAAATAACCCAACAAGGGTTGACATGCCATAAAATCCAACCAACCAAAATATTTAGAAATTAAAGAAATGTTTATTACCAATTATGTTTGCATCATTTTAAGCTTTCAACATGAATATATTTTTCTATCTTTAAGCATCATGGGTCACCACCCAAGGCCAATAGGTGGCCCCATTTGGGAGAGCGGAGAGGGGATCTTACCTTCAGTAGAGGTGCAGTTGGTGTATTCTAAAGCCCCAACTGACAGGGCTTTTAAGTGGTTGAAGAGAAGGTGGACATCTTGCACGCAAAGTGGAGTTCCATGTCATGGATTGATCAGCCACCAGGATTCCATACTTAAGGTGGCCCCATTGGGGAGTGGGGAGGTCTTACCCCTTTGTAAAGGTGCAGTCTGCGTATACTACAGTGCCAGCCGACAGGACAGTAAATATTTTGAAGATTTTAATTCTTGGAATACCCTCGTATTTCCTTCAGATTTCTAATTTGTTTCTTTTTGTCTTTTTGTCTTTTTTTGATTTCAGTTGCCCAAGAATTTTAACATTGAAGCCGGAATCCATAAATATCCAGTTGTCTACTCAGAAAGTATGAACACTGTCCTCGTACAAGAAATGGAGAGATTCAACAAGTGAGTTTCAGAAGTTTTTAAATTTAATGTTTTTTTTTGGTTTTTTTAAAAGCTTTTTGTACCAATTCAAAAGATTTAAATTGATCTTGTGCTGCATTCCACCTGGAGTAAATGGGGATGGATGAATGCACATTGCACATAGTCATCGCTGATGCGAAAAAAGTCGTTCACCCATGTTGGCGCAATCTCTGATACTTGATAAAGTTTGAAGGGAAGAGGCTCTTTAGCATTCGGAAGTGGGGAGGCCCATAACATTTTGAAGTGGGGAGTCAAGATTTTCAAGTGAGGAGGTACATGCTGGTGCATACATTGAAGTAGTGAGGTATTTCACATTTTGAAATGAGGAGGCGCTTAACATTTTGAAGTGGGTAGGTGCATTCTGGTGCATTCATTGAAGTAGGGAGGTATTTCACCTTTTGAAGTGGGGAGGCGCTTAACATTTTGAAGTGGGGAGGTGCATTCTGGTGCATTCATTGAAGTGGGGAGGTATTTCACATTTTGAAGTGGGGAGGCGCTTAACATTTTGAAGTGGGGAGGTACATTCTGGTGCATTCATTGAAGTGGGGAGGTATTTCATATTTTGAAGTGGGGAGGCGCTTAACATTTTGAAGTGGGGAGGTACATTCTGGTGCATTCATTGAAGTGGGGAGGTATTTCATATTTTGAGTGGGGAGGCGCTTAACATTTTGAAGTGGGGAGGTACATTCTGGTGCATTCATTGAAGTGGGGAGGTATTTCACATTTTGAAATGGGGAGGCGCTTAACATTTTGAAGTGGGGAGGTACATTCTGGTGCATTCATTGAAGTGGGGAGGTATTTCACATTTTGAAGTGGGGAGGCGCTTAACATTTTGAAGTGGGGGGTACATTCTGGTGCATTCATTGAAGTGGGGAGGTATTTCACATTTTGAAGTGGGGTGGCGCTTAACATTTTGAAGTGGGGAGGTAAATTCTGGTGCATTCATTGAAGTGGGGAGGTATTTCACATTTTGATGTGTGTTGTCCTTCCTTGATTCTATAACCCAACTGTTCATTCAGAAGAACACAGATTACAATAATAATAGGACTTTATTTGAATAGAATGAGCTCTGAGGAGAATAGATAGTGAACTTTGAAGTACCCCATAACACAGGAAAAAAATACCAAGAAAATTTGGTCCAGCTACAGGGTAAATTTGATACACAAAGAGTTAAAATCAAAAGAACTTTTTATTATATTATCTTGGTTGGAATAAGAACTTTTCGGTACTATGTATCATTTTTTTTTTTCACTTTTCCCAGGATTTATTCGGACTATTGAACCCCTTCTTTTGTATTGTCGATATTAACAGGATATTTCCACTGATCTGTTGTTCAACCCTTGGAGCTAATAGTCTTTAATTAAATCTAGACTTAGAGTGACATGCTTCCTTATTCAATTCTTGGTGCCATATCAATTGCTTAGACTCTAATAGTAAGAGACAATAGATTTTAATTAAATCTTAACATATAGCTACATTGTTTCTCATATATTTCTACACACGCCATCTTGTTTGTTTACGATTTAGAATTAGATTAAATCTTGATTTATAGCTGCATCCTTTCAGGGAGGAGGCACTCTTAGCGGAACGTTTATCGTCATAAGTAATGGACTTGTCAACCTGAGTTTAAAACCTAGACAAGACTGTTTGTGATTCACATGGTGCTAATATTCTTGGGAAAGGTATGAATCTGACTATTCTTCCTCCCAAGTATGGGTAAATAGTAGGGCAGGCTGGGCTTTTTAGCCTTGTTAGGATAACCAGTCTAGGAGAAGGAAAAACTGAACCTGAGTTTAAAACCTGAATGAGGCTGTTTGTGATTCATATGGTGCTAATACTCTTGGGAAAGGTATGACTAACTATTCTCCTCCCAGGTATAGATGAAATAGTAGGACAGGCTTGGTTCTTTAGCCTTGGTATAGTAACCAGTCTAGGAGAAGGATAAATGCTGAACCTCTGATTCTGTGTCCAGCCACCTTGCCTAACCAAGGCTAAATAACCCAATCTACTCTACTTGTGTTGATATATTCATTAATAAAAGATATAATGCACCAGTTATTTTATTTGAAAACTTACATTTTTTCAGGTCAGTTAACTTGAACGACGTATCTTTGAGAATCTGTGTTATGCCTCAAAGATACGTGGTTCAAAGTTAACTGACTTGAAAATTTACAATATTAAATGCAAAAAAAATTCTATGCTGTTATCATTTAAATTTTATTTTTCAATTATCTTCACGAATATAAATCAAATCTTCATTATTTTTGCTCAAAAACAAAGCCCTGGTGATATTTAATGTGTATATACATTTACTTTGTCGTTAATTGTTTCCTTTTTGAAATTTCCTCCAGACATACATACACACAGACTGCCCTTTATATATGTACTAGCAGCAGCTACCCGGCGTTGCCTGGGTAGATGGGGATTTTTTAAGTTAGTCCTGCAGATCCATTATTACTAAATCTTGAGTTGAATCCTCACAGGATACCCCATTTAAATCCCTATGTAAAAAAAAATAGACCTTGCATTTATCCAGGTACTCTGAAAAGAAATGTTAATGTCTACTATCTAAAATATTAAATGAAAAAAAAAATCCATGCTGTTATTATTTAAATTCTATTTTTCAATTATTTTCACGAATATAAATCAAATCTTCATTATTTTTGCTCAAAAACCAAGCCCTGGTGATATTTAATATGTATATATATTTACTTTGTCCTTAATTGTTTTTTTGGTGGAGTTTCCTCAGGACATAAATACATACACAAACTGCCCTTTATATATGTGTAGATAGATAGATGGAAGTAGCATTTAAACCAAAAGTAATTTGATACACTGATATAGCCATTGACAAGTTTTATATTTCATCTTGTCACCCCCCCCCCTTGGGTAAGCCTGGTAGGGGTGAGGAGCTTAGTTCCTGACCACTCATACATGTTTCAGATAGTACTAACATGGCAACTTGATATTAAATGTAAGAAGAGAGGAAATCATATAATATCAAATACAGTAATTCAATCTGCTTGTTGGTCTCTGTATTAAAATCAATAAGATTATTATATATAATATTATAAGGGTAAGTTTTCACTTAAAAAAATCAGCTTTGGACAAGTGGTTGTTTTTATGGCATGACAATACTTGATGGGTTATTCTATGCCAAAATATATATCTTTTATATTAAATTTTTTTTTTTACTTGAAGGCACTTACAACGCATGTATCGCATAAAATTCGATACTTTTTCTTATAGAAAATGAACTTGACAAGTGTAATCCCAACAAAGGATGGCTCGATGTGTAGAATACCGTACAGACTGTTTCGACTTTATTAAGTCTCATCAGCGGCATATACTAACAATTTCCCTCCGACAGAAATCGAAACCGGGACTTCAGCAGACACAGTGAAACACTAGTGAAACACTTTATCGCCTCGGCCACAGTACACAGCTGACCATCCTAGTGAAATTAAGCTTGTCAAATGATACTCACGCCTCTACCATAATAGGTAAGGGGGCGTTATTGAGAGATGGGGCCGGATAAATCAGTCGGTAGAGCGTTTGGCTAGAAACCACAAGGTTCCTAGTTCAATAGCGTATGAGTAGCACACGGATCTGTGCGGTAAAGTAAGGAGATGATGGTAGGTGTGGAACTCCACCTCAGACACAAAAACAATCTTCTTGGTCTAGCGCTAGTGAAATGGATATAGATATCCTCGGCGATTGGCTGATACCGACTTTAGGCCACCCCGACGACTTACTGTGATGTAAGCAGTGAAGTAGTTTTGGTTACAGACAAAAAGAGTCTGATTCTCCATTATCAATAGATTATTATGTTCACTCCTTTGAGTTTTTTACACCAACATTAGCTGATGGTCTTTCACTGGAGTCTAAGTGACAACAAGTCTCCTCAGGTCTCCAGGACTCTTCTGAGTTTTCTAGCTGATTTCAGCAATGCTGTTATCTGGATGGTCTCAATTCTTCCTCTGATTTCAAATTCCTGCAGTCTTTTTTCCAAGCTTTTTGGGACCTTTCCTAGTGCACTAACTACAATTGGTATCACTTTCACCCTCATATTCCTCAGCTTTTTCAATTCTCTGGCAAGGTCCAGGTATTTGTCCATCTTTTCGTTTTCCTTCCTCTTCACCTTGTGATCTGCTGGAACTGCAAAATCTGCCATTTGACAAGTTCTTTTCTTTTTTGTTAATCAATACTTATTATTATTACTAGTTTTTTTACACCAGCTTTAGCTGATAGTCTTTCACTGGAGTTTGAGTGACAAGTCTTCTCAGGTCTCCAGGACTCTTCTGAGTATTCCAGCTGATTTCAACAATGCTGTTATTCATTATAATTGCTGCACAAAATAATGCCATAAGGACAAACTACATCAAAGCGAAAATCGATAGACTTTGCGGGAATAGAGATTTGACTGTAAACCATATACTCTGCAAACTAGCACAACGAGAATACAAAACTAGATACGACTGGGTTGGGAAGGTGATCCACTGGGAATTATGCAAAAAATGTAATTTTGACCATGCAAAAAATGGTATATGCATAAACCAGAATCTGTTCTTGAGAATGAAACGCATAAAATTCTCTGGGACTTTGAAATAAAAACGGATCACCTTATCCCAGCAAGAAGACCAGACCTAGTGTTGATAAACAAAAAAGAAAGAACTTGTTAACTGGTGGATTTTGCAGTGCCAGCAGATCACAGGGTGAAGCTGAAGGAAAATTATAAGTGATTCTGTTTCTCTTTTGAGGTTTCCTTTTCTTAAGCATGTCCAA
>CM042168.1:43816749-43841749 GCA_023376005.1 Doryteuthis pealeii
ACACACACACCCATATATATATACACATGCATTTGTATATGTACATAATATATGAGTGGCTCTATCCTGAAAATATTTAACACTATAAAGAATAAAAATGCAGGATGACTTCATATATATAAAGAAAAAAAGATAAGGAAAATGAAAGGTTTCAGGCAGGCAGGTGAATCTTATTAAAATTAATTACCTGTGTAGATAAGGATAACCCAAATTCAGGTTCATGTTGAGTAAAATGATAAAGTAGCAATGAGATTGCAATATTATTTTTTTTTTTTTTCAAACATCCTTAGATTTAATAATTTTATGAAAAAAAATTAAAAAACAAGCTGCTAGATTGTCACGTTTCCTTTAGCAATACAAACAACAAAGGATAAAACACTTGAGGGAAAAAGAACAAATGCAAATTGTTAAAAAAAAATTACACATTTATTATCTATTTGAAAATTGGATAAATACTCAGGAAATTAATAAGCCAGTCATTGTCAGTGATAAAGAAAAAAGTATTTTTGCTTAGTCATTATGCAACAAGCTTTTCCTACATATTTTTATGTGGGTTAAATAGAACTTAACAGATCTAAATTCCACCATTGTATGTCACCCCACCAAAAAAAAAAAAAACAGGGAATTAAAATTTTAATGAAATTTTCAGTGTTGATATATTAATGAATAAAAGATATAATGCACTAGTTATATTATTTAAAAACTAACATTTTTCCGGTCAGTTAACTTTGAACCATTTATCTTTAAGACATAACACAGAGTCACAAACATACGTAGTTTAAAGTTAATTGATCAGAAAAAATGTAAAAGTTTTTGAATAAAATAACTGGTGCATTATATCTTTTATTCATTAATATATTAACACTGAAAACTTTAATAAATTCAGTTAATTCCTCAATTTTTTTTTTTTTTTCTTTCGGTGGGGTGACATACAATGGTGGAATTTATGTCCATAGGATTTAACCCGATTTTGTTGGTAAGGGGTGGAGATGATTCTTTATTTTTAAATCCTTGTCATTTATGAAAATGCAAAGTCAGCGGATAAACTCTCACTGGGTAATGGGTGTTCCTTATTGGTTTGTTTCTATAGATTTCAATATTAATTAATTATCATTATTAATTAGACTAGTACAAAATAAAAAAAACACCCTCGGGCGATGTAAAAATAAATTTTTGAAACATATTGCCTGAGGGGTGAGAGTAAAAAATTCAATGTCAGCAAGTTTGTACCCTAAGTAAGTAAAATCATCAAATTCATAAAAGGATTATAAAAATAAAACAATTTGAAATGTAAACTTTAAATATGTATTAAAATAAAACAAACTATATATAGATTTATAATACCAGTTGTGTATTTATTAAAACTTGTTTTAAAAAACAATGAGGACTGTCTAATGTTTCATGTTCAAATTTTGAGTGTATGTTATGACGATTTTGGGTATGTGACGTAAGCAGTGATGTAATTTTTGTTACTGACAAAAACAGAAACGAATCTCCATTATTAATAGATTATTCAAAACTTTTACATTTTTTCAGATCAATTAACTTTAAACTATGTATGTTTGTGAATCTATGTTACGCCTCAAAGATAAATGGTTCAAAG
The DNA here is from genome assembly GCA_023376005.1 of Doryteuthis pealeii. Taxonomy (NCBI): domain Eukaryota; kingdom Metazoa; phylum Mollusca; class Cephalopoda; order Myopsida; family Loliginidae; genus Doryteuthis; species Doryteuthis pealeii. The sequence goes on from CM042168.1 coordinate 43,818,353, forward strand.
TTAACTGACCTGAAAAAATATAAGAGTTTTCAAATAAAATAACTGGTGCATTATATCTTTTATTCATTAATATATCAACACTGAAAATTTCATTAAATTTGGTTTATCTCCTGTTTAGAGCGTGTAGCTTATTTGTCAGTGGTGAGAGTGATGAGGTGAGAGTGATGAGGTTTAGGTGTGATTATAGAAAATAATTTTTATCAAGTTTTAAAAGAATAACAAAATGAAACAATTATTATTATAAATACAGTGGTACCTCAACTTATGAGTTTAATTCACTCCATTCATAACTTATCACTTTGCGGTTAAATCAAACTTAACAGACATAAACTACACCATTGTATGTCACCCTGCTGAAATACCAAAAATCAAAACTGGGTGGAAAAGGTGATCCACTGGGTTATTCTGCAAGAAACTAAATTTTGACCATACATCAAAATGGTATATGCATAAACCAGAATCTGTTCTTAAAAATGAAATGCATAAAATTTTCTGGCACTTTGAGATAAAGATAGGCCACCTTATCCCAGCCAGAAAACCAGACCATGGAAATGTGCAAGAGACTAAAATTTGGCCATGCTACCAAATTGTATATTTACAAACCAGAATCTGCATAAGATTCTTTGTGGCTTTTAGATACAAATGGATTATCAAATTCTGTTCAGAAGTAGCATTAATCAACAAAAAGAAAAGAAAACTTGTTAACAAGTGGATTTTGTCATTCCAGCATTCCATAAATGGGTGTTGCTCATCTGGTTTAGCAAAAATCTTACGGTTAAATCGAACTTAATGGACCTAAATTCCACCATTGTATGTCACCCCACCGAAAGAAAAAAATACCAAAAATCAGGAGATTAACCAAATTTAATGAAATTTTCAGTGTTGATATATTAATGAATAAAAGATATAATGCACCAGTTATTTTATTTGAAAACTTTTACATTTTTTCAGGTAAGTTAACTTTGAACCACGTATCTTTGAGAATCTGTGTTACACCTCAAGCATTTCAAATGCAAGGATTTTGAAAAGATTATGTTTATTAAATTAGAGAAATTATAAATTGTTCTTGAATACTGAATTTTGATTGGACAATTTTTTTTTACTTGGTGACAAATTTCTAGCAATGATGAGTTTTCCATCCAATTTGCAGAAAGCAATTTGCAGTTGTCTTCAGTCAGAATAAAGTTTCTTTATTAACACCAGACGTCGTTAAGTCATTTCAAATTGTTCGTCTTTTCAAGAGATTGCAGTGTCTGTTTCTGAAATTGCGATCAATTAGCGAGCGAGCATTCGTCAGTTGAAGTTGATTAGAAAAGCAATGGGAGAAGGGGATTGATTCGGATGTGGGTGAGGAATAGTCTCGTTGGAATAGGGGGGAGTGGAGTGGCTCTTTCAGGAAACAGAGACAGTGTTTTCCACCAAGAACAAATATTGTATAGTCTGCGTTTTTGAGGATGTGCATGTTTTGAAGCTGATTTGCAGAATGTTGTAAAAATGAGACGTTTTTATGTATTAAAATTAAATGAGGCAATTGATTGATTTTAGAGATGATATTGTTTTTTTTTTTGTTTTATTCATTTATAGAATATTGAAAGCATCAGAGCAGCTGTTGATGGGTTGTTTGTTCTATAGACAGATATTTTATATGAAAACAAATGGGTCATTATGAGAATTTGCTCTTAATTAATGTCCAATGTTAATGATCATATGTGAATATATATATATATATATTCCACACTGACACACACATATATATATATATATATATATCTATATATATTTGTAGGATGGAAAGGTTAGAAAAATGCAAAAGGTGTTTTTTGTTTTGTTTTTTTTCTTTTCCTTTGTTTTTCAGTAAGAAAGAGGAATATATATATATATATATATATATATATATTTTCATTCATTTTTTTTCTCTCATATACAGTATTTCATTTTTTTCCAGATAGTCTCTATTCCCTATACCTTGAAAATGGGTGAATGTTCAACCGAAATATCGGAATTGATCAAACCAGGGAATATTAAAATTCTGTTTTTTGTTGTTTTTGGCCTTTTTTTTCCAATGCTTCAAAATACCAAAAAACAATGTTCACAAGAACAAAGTTTATACATAACACACACATATATATATATATATATATATATATATAATTGATAATTTTGAATCATATTACCACGACCAGACAACTTGGCAAACACCATTTGCGACATTCGGAGCACTGGACAGCTGTTTCGACCTCCTTTGGTTCATCAGCAGTGCATACCACAATCTCCGCCACTAGAGATTGAACCAGCGGACCACAGCGTGGACTCAACACACTGGGCCACCAGCCCATGCCACAAACGGAGAATGCCAAATCATCTAGTCAATGGTAACATTAATTCTAATTGCGCAGCCACCTAACCTTAACCTTAATATAGGTTAGGTGCTCCAGATGTCGCAAATGGTGTTTGCCGAGTTGTCTGGTTGTGGTAATATGATTCAAAATTATCAATTATATATATAATTCCTCTATCAAAATTCAATATATATATATATATATATATATATATATATATATATAAATGCTCCCAATTTTCTTGGTAGAACACTCTAGGGGAGACATTAGTTGAACTTAGACTGTTTAGCATAAAAGCATTTACTCGCCTGTTGTTTACAGACTTGAGTTCTCTGGTGATTGTAAAAACATACATCCTGAAGTATGTATCAATTAATTGTTCAACCCTGACTGACGGCCATAAGGGTAAGGAGCTTGGCAGACAAAAATTCTGTTGGGTTCATTCCCGGCTAGAGGTAGCTGTTAAAAAAGTTGAGCTGCACTGATGATACATAAATGTCGAAACATGTGTCTGTGGATGACTAATATATATATATATATATATATTTTTGGGAGAAAGTGCTATCTAAAATTAATTAGTTGATAAATAATGAATTAGGCGGGTATATCTGTTCAAATGTAAGGCATATACAAATCGAGAAAAAGTTAATCTCTGTATGTACATTTATATATATATATATATATATATTAATAATAAAGTAAGCCTAATGGTCAGAAGATATCTACCTAAGTTTCTCCTTACAGATCATCAGAAGAATTCTGACTGCTAGGGGTTGGTGCAAATTATATTTTATTTCCAAAAACCGTCACATGGAAATACAAAATTAGCTTAAAAAAAAGAAAAGGGAGATGAAGAGGAAACCAATAAAATAACAACAACAAACCAAACATTTATTTATTTATTTATTTTATTTACTTAGGGCTGGCTTAGCTCAGTTGGTAGAGCGTTTGACTACGAACAACAAGGTTCATTGCTGGATACCGGCCCTCGCCAACTCAGCGTATGAGTAGCACATGGATATGTGTGGTAAAGCGAGGAGCTGATGGTAGGTGTGGCACTCCACCTCAGATGCCAAAACAATCTCCCTGTCTAGCGCTATTGAAAAGGGGATAGACTCCCTTGCTGTCTGGCTGATATTGACTTTAAGCCGCCCTATATATATGATGAAAGAGGATTAAAATAAATCCGACAGAATGTAGTAGAGATATGAGGAACACAGGGACAAAACTCAAACGTATGTAGGATATATTTCATTAGAGCTTTGAGCTCGGCATTATCAGTCGCTTTATTGATTATTAAGGTATCATACCATGTTTTATAGACGGGGAAGTGGATGGGAGAAGAGGTCAAGTGGGTGGGTTAGTGTTTGTGAGGAAAGATTTTGATTGGTCAGATGAGAATCATTGGAAAGGAAGGGAAGAAAATCGAAAGAGAAGAGAGAGGATATGCAGAGTGATAGTGGAAATATATATATATATATATATATATGAAATAAATAAATAAAAGTTTGGTTTGTTCTTGTTATCATATATATATATATATATATATATATATAAAATTAATAAAATAATGGAATGGAATAAATATATGATATATATATATTCCTAATCTCGCCTAGTATATATATATATATTATATATTATATATAAAATTTACATACAAGTTAGAGGTCATGACATGTTTCAACATTTGATGTCTCTTTAGTATGGCTAGACTTAGCAACTACTTGATTTTTCATCAGTCTGATTCCTGATATATATATATATATATATATGGATCGTATCAAGTGTTTCCTTGATAGGATTCAACCAAAATTGTGAACAAATGTGCATATAAAAATTTGCATATATACTTTTACATATACGCCCATTTGAATTCTTAATCTTACTATTTTTTTTAAGCATTTTCATGCTTCAAAAAAAATGCAGTACATTTATTTTTATAACCTTGTGATATAGATATAGATATAGATATATATATGGTTTTGAATTAAATCCAATGGAATGAGAAAAACAAAACAATATGGAAAATTAATTTGACATGTGTCAAGCTATCAAGATAGCTTTATCTGAAATTAAATTTTATTTTACAAAAACAAAGTGTATTGCTTTTTGTTCTTTTTCTTATATATATATATATATATATATATATATATATATATATATATCAGTTATGTTTTGAATCTCATATGAGTTATGTTGTTTATATCATTTTGTAGCCCAAAACCACTGTAGAGAGTGTATATCTATTTTCCATTTATGGCAGCTCTCAACATTTGTACAAAGTCGGTAATGTGGAAAAGCATCAAAGAGAATAAAATTGAATTGATATTTAATATGTTGCATATATATATATATATATATATATATATATATATATATATATATATATATGAAAATTGGATGACTTATTGGGGAATAACAAGAAAATATGGATTAAGAAAGGCAGTGATAAAAACTATGCCATTCCAATGGGTTCCTATGATGGCACAGAGATGTATGAATTAGTGGGTTGCTTACTGATATATAATATTAACACCATAGTAGACCATAGCAACCACGGTCTTTATCATGACAACGATTTACTTATATCAGATAACAGCACCCAAAAAAAAAAGGAGACAAGACATGTAAAAAATTACATTGGCTTTTTCATAAATTTGGTTTTGAACTTGGAATAGAAACCAATCTAAAAGTCTCCAATTTCCTGGATAATACATTAAACCTCAATGATGGATCTTTTAAAAAACACAACCATATACCTTGTTTTATTAAATAAAAAATCATATTTCCTTAACAGAAATGTGACATGTTTTGCAGCTTGCCAGCTTGGGGTCATATCTGCAACGATAACTTAAAATGCCATTTACTACTATCAAAATCCTGAAGGCAACAGCTTATCCTCCATATGAACCCACCCAGGCTATGTTGTTCAAAGAAAAAAAACTTTGAAATACTCCATCGTCTCTCATAGATGGAAAGGTGCCAACAACACCTAGTTTTATTAACACAGGTTCTAACCACCTCGGGTATTTAAATGGCATATCAACTAGTTTATCCATTAATTCCTCCAATAGCAACATATTTAACAAGAAAAATAGGTGAATACAAGTAAGCACTTAAAGATAGTAGATTCAAAATTAACCTTACATATAAGACAATTATGAGACGCATGGTGGGGTAATGGTTAGAGTCATTGGAAATGGACACGACGAGACAAATTCAAATCCTGGATGAGGCTGTTTACATTTCACATAAGGATCTTCATGGTTAAATCTACTGAATTAATAAAGATATTGAATAAATTCGATTAATTCAGTGGATTTAACCCTGAAGATCCTTATGATCAAACTCGAGTAGGTTATTTCTGTACACACTATATGATATATATATATAGTGTCTGAGTGCTGCTTTAATGTTTCCATTGTAGTAGAAATAGTAATTTATCCAAGAGTGCTCAATACTTCATAAAAAACAGAGCTATGATAATTGTGGAAAAAATTATGGGTCTACCCCAGTTTTGATATTCCCAATTTCATCAGGACTCAGTCACATTGCTATTATTTATACTTATTTGTCAATGGTTAAATGTAGGTTTTTGAGTTAACGCCATGCTAGTGAATTTTCTTGCCTCCTCTTGTGATGTTTATTTTAATTTGTAAATCCAGTCACTTTTTTCCCTGTCTGTAATTATGTTTTTCTTTTACAGTTTTATTGCTTGGCCTAGTTATATGTTTATTTATTTCACTCATCTTATCTCTGGATTGCTCCTCTTTGAAATTAATTACTATATATATATATATATATAATATATATATATATATAATAAGTTTTTGTGTATAAACTTTGTTCTTGTAAACAGTTTTTTGGGGGTTTTTTTGTATTATGAAGCATGAAATGAACAAAACAAAAACAGAACAAAAAATCAGTTTCAATATCCAGCTGTTGTTCTGTCCCTGGTTTGATTTATTCTGATATTTCGGGTGAACTTCACCCTTTATCAAGGTATAAAGACTGTGTGGGGAAAAGGGAAATCCAGTATATGTGAGAAAAAATGAATGTGAAAGGATTTGGCATTGTTTAGCTGTTATTTTTCTTTCAAAAATTGTGTGAATAACTCACTCTCACACACACACACACACACACACACATATATATATATATTAAGTTAAACCTAATGAGTCAGATATCCTACTAATAGTTTCACTTAGTAGCTCATTAGGGAAAGAATCTGAGTCAGATTCTTGCCCTGATGAGCTACTAAGCGAAACTATTAGTAGGTATATCTGACTCATTAGGTTTAACTTTAACATTTGCTCTACTTAGGTAGAGAGCACTTTTAGATTTAGATAATCCTAGCAGTTATATATATATATATATATATATATTCTTTTGGCCAAGTATTATAGTATTAATCGATTATTTTCGGTTGGTACACCATTTTGGTCTTTTCTTTTTTTCATTTTTCCCCAGGTGAAGTTTGGTACTATATTTTTACTATCAAACTATTTGCTGTTTTTTTTTCTTACCACAAGGGTTTACCAATAAGTTTAGTATATATTATATATATATATCCTGTATCAGTAAGGTTTTGGACCTTATTATATGAGTTATTTTGTTGTTTATATTTTTTAGTATCCAACATTCCTATATTTACATATGGTATGGCTCTAGTAAATTGTCTAGCATCATGTACAGCAATGAAAATGTTATGCAGCAATATTAGATATGTAATAGGATAAATATGTTATGTGATATGAAGTATTCCTATCTAATGCAAATAATTTGCTCATGGTTGTATAGTTTCGAGTATTTCTATCTGGTAATCCGAACATTAGCTACATGAATGAGAGTAACCTCCCCTTGTTTATTTCACTTTGGCCGACCAAAACACATTGCTTCCGCATTTTCATTTCATGTAAATCTACACTGAAAATACGAATTTGTTTGAATCAATACAACTGCATGTTTTAACACGAAACTATCATAAAATGTGTTCTTAATTATGCTTAAATGAACTTAATTGTTATTAAGAACACATTTTATCATATTGCAGTTGTATTGATTTACGTTGAAATGAAAATGGCCAACCAAAAATATGACTTCCTCAAAGTGAAATAAACAAAGGGGGGGTTACTCTCATTTATGTAGCTAATGTTCAGATTACCTTCTATCTAATACTAATAATTCATACACAATTATATGGTTTCAAGTAATTATTTCTATTTAATAATAGTCATTGTTACACACAGTTATATGGTTTCAAGTAACTAATAATAATCCTTAGTAATCAATTTGTATAAAAAATTTCAATACAAATAATTTATAGCTATATGGCAGCAAGTATTCCTGTCTTATACGAATCATTTTTAAACGGATTTATTTGACCTATATGTGGAACCCTAACAGATACTACCACTTTAACTCAGATTGGAACTGGGAGTAATGACAGTGAAGGAGTACTCTCTAGAATCTCCAGAACTGGAGCCCCACCATCAGATGTTGTTTAGTCTCATACCCAAGGTGTCCCTCTTTTTTTTTCTTTTTTTTTTTTGTAAGAATGGGGATCTTTCCCGTTTGCAGGGGATACAGTTAGTGTATTTTAAGACAGGTCTGTTCTTTATTGCACCCTATTTGACTAACAGGTTCAACCACTTTAAGTCAGAGTGGAACTGGGAATAATGACAATGAAGGAATTCTTCCCAGAATCTCCCGAACTGGAACCTCACCATCAGATATAGTTTAGTCCCTGTTAGGAAGACCTAACAAAAATAGAGTTGCTCCCCTTCAATTTGTCAAAGCCGAAAGTGGGGTTTCCCGCCATGTTACTTGTGGATTGGCGTTTATGTTTTGGACGCAAAGTTTGAACTGGTTAAGTCGCTTGAGGGTAGAAAATGCTTCTACCCTGTGTTAAATAAAACATTGTTAATTTTTACAACAACCTGGTCTTGCATTATCATTCAGTGTTCCATATTTTTATCTGTATGTTAAAAACATGACCGTCATAACAGGATACCCCCCCCTTTTTTTTATCAAAAGAGGGATCTTACCCTTCTGCAGAGGATATACTTAGATAAAACAAAGTGAAATAATGAAGTCTCAGTTTCTGCAGAGGAGTGGAAGTGGCTGTGACCCTCCCACCAACCAAACTAATGGAAGTAAAGAAAATTTGGCTCTTTTTTGCCAGAACCGAGGAGGGTCGGATGCATTTGTTTGGAGTCCGTGGCGAGATATCTAGGGTAGCAACAAACAGTGTGCCTGAACGTGATTATAATAGAATAGTTTGACCTTACCATCATTCTTTCCTTCTCTCTGAAAAAGAACCCACGAGCCTAGAAAGAAATAAACCACTCCTTTCTGACTATACAAGCATGATACATTATAAACAAAGGTGATTATATAATATTTCCATTATCTCACTGTAGCATTAAATGAATCTAAATATAGATTATAATTTTAATTATCAGCTGGGGCTTTAGAATACACCAACTGCACCCCTGCAGAGGAGTAAGATCCCCCCAATGGGGCCACCTGTTGATCGTGGGTGGCAACTCGTGATGCTTAAGACGGAATCTTGGTTGATGAGCAGTCCATGATATGCAGCACTTAGGCCCTTACTTAGGCTTGACAGGCAGTTGGAGAGGCCCCCTACAATCAATTGGCTGGTCACATCAAGCCCTAGCACCTATATGATTTTTCCAATCCTATTGCCGTTATGGCAAGCCCCAACCCTTTTTATTATATATGGTAGAAGGCAATGGCTGAGGGTCTTCATGTCCTGAGTAAGATGTTAAATCCTATCTGATGGTGAGGTTCCAGTTCTGGAGAATGCTCCCAGGTCCACTGACCCAGAATGGTAGTACTTGTTAGGGTCCCATCTATGGGTTAAATAGAAAATTTGTTTATGAAAAAAAAAAATTGAGTATCCATTAAGAATGAATCTATTTCAAAAATTAGTCAGCATTAAATGACCCACCGAGGTTGATATGCCATAAAATTGATGTGCTAGAAGGCAGTGGCTAAAGGTCTTCCTGTTCTAGGAATGACGTTAAACTATCTGATGATGAGGTTCTAATTGTGGAGCACCCCTTCATCACCATTGCTCCCAAGTCCACTCTGACCCGGAGTGATAGTACCTGTTAGGGTCCCATCTATGGATTTGATAGGAAAAAAATGACCTTTCTATTGTATTTGTGCTAAAAGGCAATGGCTAAGGGTCTTAGTATCCTTTTATCTGAGTCAATACTTCATTATGAAGCAAAAATGTCAGGTATATTTCATTTTTTTTATCTTCTTTTCTCTTTTCAATAACAACTGATTTTGCCAACTTCAATACTTTATTTTTTTTGTCATTTCAAGTTCAATGCTTTTTTGTAAACATGGGCTGTTATTGTTGACATTCTCAATTTGGTTTCTCTTGAACATTCCTCACCAAAACAACTTAATTCCAATCCTATAAATTATATGAATTAACAATGGCATATTAATTAATTAAACTGCACCCCTTCCCTTCAAGAAACAGGTTTTCCAAGGTTACTTTTAGCCTTTAAAATGTCATTTTGTTTAAAGTTTCTATCTATCTCGGTCCTTTTCATATCTATCTATCTATCTATCTATCTATCTCCCAGTCCTTTTCATATCTATATCTATCTATCTATCTATCCTTTTCATATCTTTCTATCTCGGTCCGTTCATTTCTATTCATCTATCTATCTTGGTCCTTTCATATCTATCTCTCTCGGTCCGTTCATTTCTATTCTCTATCTATCTATCTCTCTATCTATCTATCTATCTCAGTCCGTTCATTTCTACCTGTTAGGAAGAGTTATCTCCCTCTAATGATTCTACACCAGATATACTCACTGACTAGCAGTGAAACAAAAAACTGACAAGTAGAGAGTCAGGCAGACAAGGACTGGCCCCATGTGTGACTACACACATGATACACACACTGTGGAATTCTATCCAAAACCATTCACTGTATTCCCTGTCAGTGAGAATAATAAAACAAATATTGTTATATGTTAAACATATTTCACTGTTTTTATTATCATTTGTTATTCCTACATCTCGGGATATAACACTATCTGTTCATATTTATGTATCTCAGTCCGTTCATATCTGTCTATCTACCTATCTCTGTTACTATCTGTCTATGTGAAATGCAAACAACCTTGTCCTGGATTTGAACTCAGGTTGATGAGTCCATTTTCTACAACTCTAACCAATACACTACACACATATTTATTCTTTTTACAGAATGTTAGAAATTTCCTTCAAATTCAAAGCAATATTCATTTTTCTTCAAATGGCTCCTTCATTACTGTAACAGAATGATGGTCATGGTACCAGAACGGTATTTGTTGCATAGGCCAAACTCAAATTGTGTAGTTGTCTTCATTAGTAGTAGTAATAGTCGTTAGTTCAGAAACAACATACACGCAAGTTGTATGGCCATAAGGGGCTGGGTATTTATTTCTAGGCTCGTGGGTTCTTTTTCAGGAGAAGGAAGACAGAGAAAAAGAAGACAGAGAAAAAGAAAGACATAGAGAAAGAGAGAGCGAGGATACGGTCAAATTACCTGGTCGTAAATCATGTTCACTACTACTGTATGAAACCCATAGGGGAACCAGGAAGGCCCAGTCTGCCTTCCACCAAGCCCCGCTGAAAAAGAGGCAGATTTTCTCTTCTCCCGTTCCGGCGTCACATCCGTTTCTGGTCAAAACCCGGGACTTCCATTTTTATTTTAAAATCTATTTCCGGGGTCATTCTTCGGTAAAATTACTGGCACCCCACTTAGTGTTTACTCTTCCAAATTTTAACTTTTGTTTGTTCTTATTTCTTCTCCCTCTCTTTCTTCTTTCAATCCCCAAATTCTCCATAGACCATAATAATTACACTACAATTACCGAATGAACTGAAGAGGAGACTAAAAGGAATTTACCTTCATTTAAAATGACATTATTGGTTGATTTCAAATGACACAGCAATCAATTTGTTTTATTTGGATAGAAGTCTTCCATCTGACTGGCGGAGGGACACACTTCACTGCAGTCAACAATTTATTCACTTGAACTCCTATATTCTCACTGTATATATCGAGACAGCAACGTCTCAATCAATATATTCTCCAGTAATCTCAGATCCATTCTTTTTAAGACATTGTTAGGACTTAAAAGCAGGCGTATAAGACTCTACAGTCACAACGAGAAGGAGATGAGCAGTGTAATTTAATAAACACGATTGATAGTTAGAAAACAATTATAATGTAAAGTTGTCGAGGTGACCTAAAGTCAGTATCAGCCAATCAGCAAGGGAGTCTATCCCCTTTTCACTAGCGCTAGATCAAGGAGATTGTTTTTTAGCATCTGGGGTGGAGGGCCACACCTACCATCAGCTCCTTACTTTACCACACAGACCCCTGTGCTACTCATACGCTGAGTTGGCGAGGGTTGGTATTGAAATAGGAACCTCGTGGTTTCTAGCTGAACGCTCTACCGACTGAGCTAACCCGGCCTATGTAAATATAATGTAATCAGGGTAATATTTATCATACTACCAGCATTGGACCTTGTCACCATTAGGCACCCCAGCCGAAAAAGGAACTGAATTTTGCTTTTCACAGGTTGTTAGTAAACAAAACAGCCGGCCGATAAAAACCAGTAACATTTTTATACTAAAATAGTTTTTGATTTTAATTTTTTTTAAATAGTTATTTCATATTGTTGTCGTTAGCATATGTAAAAAAATTAATTTTGCACTAAAGATAAACTAATATTGTTATTTAAAAAAAAAATTAAACTTAAAACGAAAGACATGTTTATTCATTTTCCATGTGCCTCTATGGATAGTTAATATTAAAAAGTATTTATTTAAAAAAAAGATTTTGCTAGGGTTAGCAGTTATTATTATAACCTTATAATATACTTTTTATAGCTTTAACTATTACCGTGTTAAACGTGTCTAATGTTAAAAGTTTTATAATTAAAAAAGAATTGCTATTGAATTAACAACATAAAATAAGTAAAAAAAAAAAGTGTCTTTAATATAAAAACGTGCCTTTCGTTTATAGTTTTATAATTAAAAAAAAACATCTAAAAATCGTCTGTTGACAAACAACTGGATTTTGAAGGTGAATAGCAATACATGTCCTTTTGAATCTAGGTCCCAAATGGGGTGCTTAATGGTGTCTTGGTCCCCTGCATCACCAAAAATGGGAGTATTATATAACATATATATTACTCCCAATGCATATATTGGACAGTATAAACAAAGCTGATACTATATATAATTTTAGGACAATTTATCAAGGCCTTTAAGTGTTATGAATGTAAACAATTTTATTAATAATTGGGGTTTAGATAAAAAATAAATCATGGAGGATGTGACATAAATAATTAAAGGAATTGTGACTTGAGTAGTGATATAGTTTCGGTTACAGATAGAAAAACACACAATCTCCATTATAATAAGATTATTATTATTAATGGTCATAAAATGTTATTGGGTTGTATTTTTATTCATTTTCTGCTAGTAAATTGCTAGAACTTGATATGAAAACAAAAAGACCAAGACTAATGCATATTACAAATGTCTGGCGAAGCTGGAATTGCTAGAATAATTCTGGGAAATAGAGTAAAAAAAAAAATTAAAAAAAGAATATGTTTACATGCAAGAATTTATTTGATAAAGAACAATTCTACTTGGCTTTTTTTTGGCTTCTTATTGTTATTGTTTCTCTAACTTAATTTCTCTCTGTCTCTCTCATATTCTATTTATCTCTCTCTCTCAAAATATTTCTTTTTTTTTTTCCTTAATTACCTCTCATCCCTCTATCTTTCCCTTTCATTTCTACTTGGCTTTTTTTAGCTTCTTATTGTTATTGTTTCTCTAACTTAATTTCTCTCTCTCTCTCTCTCTATTTATCTCTATTTATCTCTTTCTTTAAGTATTTCTCTTTTTTCTTTTTCCTTAATTACCCCCTCTTCTCTCTCTCTTCTGACTTGTTTTCCTCCTCGGGACTTTCTCACTTGACATATCTTTTTCCCCCATTACATTTTGCAAGTGCACATGTTTCTTTTTTGTTTTGTCTTTTGGAGGTTTTTGTTTTTTTGGATTTTTTTTCCTTGCTTTTGCAACATTTCAAATATTCTTGACATGACAATTATATCTCCTGCTGTTTTGGATTGAAAAAAATGAATCCATGGCTTTTCACTTTTAGTTTTGGGTTCACCTGGAAAAAAAACAAACCAAACTAAAAGCAATGTTATTATTATTATTTATTATTATAGTAGTAGTAGTAGTAGTAGTAGTAGTAGTAGTAGTAGTAGCAGTTGTAGCGGTGGTACCAGTAGCTGTAAAATAGTAGTAATAGTATTACTACCAAATACTCTTCAATTCATGTGGTTGAGAATAGAGAAAGTGTGGATATAACACAGACAGCTGAATTCAAATGATATTTCGCCTCATTATTGGATGAAGCTTCTTCAGAACTTTATTGATATAAGTACTTGTACATTCTGTTTTTATAGTGAAAAGGTAAATGGGTGAGGAAATATCAGGCAGGTTTGGTGTGTAGGGAAATGGTACTTTTCAACTCGTATCAGTAGAGGACATACTCAGCAAATAATTTCCTTAATATTTCATTTTATTGGTATTGTAGGAAAAAAAAAATACAGGGGAAAAATAAATATTTAACTCAACAGGTCTTTGTTGAGGGGGGCAGCAAAAAGAAGTGAGTCCAACGCCTTCTCGCAGGCTAAAACACAGACTTCTTCATCATCACAATCCTTAGCAGCTAATGGTAGCAACACTCGTTTCTGCCGTCCCCCCACTTCTGGGTGTTGCCTTCTACTTATACACCATTTCCCCCTATCATCTGGGCGTCTGTGCCCCAACACACGGGACTGTCAATCCAATCCCAGCCGCCGGAATGCTCACAGCTATCATCCGGGTATCTGGCGCTCACACATGGGACTGTGGCATCTCGATTCCGGTGCCCGCGCCAATGTGTCGCCCTTTCGCATTCTGAAGGATGTGGGTTCAATTCTAGGTCAGTTCTACATGCCAAGCAAAGCCTAGCCTGCTTCCTTCAAGAATACGGCAAGCCTTCACGCCCGCCACTCACCTCGTGTTCTCTGTCACAATTGGCACTTCTCCATACAATGATTATGTATTTTATTTTTTACTTTTAAACTCTACTGGTGTGAAAAAACCCAGGTAATTCAGTTTTTCAAAATAAAAAAAATTTTCAAACTGACATCTGGGGAAAAAATTTAAATAAAAGAAAAGACCGGCACATCCATACTTTCTGAAAATAATCATCAATACCTTATGTAATGGCCAAAAGAAAAAAGGGATTTTTTCTAAGTTGTATATGTAGAAAGTGCTCAATACCTTAAGTAGAGCATGATTATAGGGACATACATGAGTCAGACATTATATATCTAGGTATCACCCAAATAGTTCTTCAGGATAATTCTGACTTTGGGTGAAACCTAGATAGATGGTTTATAGTATTATAATATCAGGTTCCAACTAATATCAACCCAAAACTGATACATAACCCTTCATATATGTTTACAGTCTTTTGTCATTTTTGAAGAATAATCAAACTAAGTTCCAATTACCGTCGAATTGGTAAGACACAGCAACAAGTGATTGTAACTCAATACAAACCAGTCTTGTTACAATTCTACTGCAGAATGACAGGGTATTTATAAAACTCCACAATATCATTGAAACCAAGCAGCCAATCAGAACTCAAGGAATGGAATCACCCAAATGCATGAATGGATCATTCTTGATTTCTATAAATACCAACTGTCTTGGACACTGCTTCAGTTGTGCTTAGCTAGTTGCTGTTATTCAAACCAACAGTAGACTAACTGACCTCAATAATTTTCTTTCATGCTGTCTTTTCTTTTTGTTCTTTAGAAATGGTATGATGATGGCAAACCCAACTCATTTTGGGTATCAGGATTCTTCTTCACCCAGGCTTTCCTCACTGGGGTCATGCAGAATTATGCCAGAAAATACACCATTCCCATCGATACTCTGGCATTTGACTTTCAAGTAAGTAAATCACCATTTGTCAAGTCTTTTGTTTTCTTTCTTTCATTTTATTTGGACTATTGTCCTCATCTGTATTGTTATCTGTATGTTTCGGCCGATGTGCCCTCCAACCTTCTTCAGGTATTTCTTGTTGGACTCTGGAGCCTTCTCAAACTTGAGAACCTTCTTGTAGTAATTGGGAGCCATCATGGAACTTTAAACCCAACCCTTTATTCAATCCATGGGAGTATCCTGTTCTCATTCCCAATTACGACAAGAAGGTTCCCGAGTTCAAAAAGGAGGTTGCCAAGTTTAAGAAGGCTCCAGAGTCTGACAAGAAATACCTGAAGAAGGCCAGAGGACACATCAGCTGAAACGTTGTACAGATAACAATAAAGATGAGGACACTAGTCTGAATAATCCAAATAATACTAATTATCAAGCCTCATCTCAAAAATTCAGAGAAATAGTGTAGATAACAATAAAGATGAGGACAATAGTCCAAATAATCCAAATACTACTAATTATCAAGCCTCATCTAAAAAATTCTGAGAAATTTTCTTTCTGTGTTTTGAAATTCAGTTAATTGAATAATGTCCCCAAAATCCCAAAAATACATTTTTCATTAGGGAGAGAAAAAAAAAAATAGAAAAACACAAAGTATTCCAAAAGATGAGTTTATTCTTGATGGTGATGTCAACATTATAACATTTCGGTTTATGCAACCTTTATCAGGACAAGTGGTGAAATTTTGTGTGGAAATGATGGATGACTCACAGTATATGAGAAGTGCTGGTAGAGTTGTTATAGCCATATATACCCAACATCATCGGGTACATATCGAGAGACCGCCCTGTCGGCTGGGGCGTTAGAATGAACCGACTGCACATCTGCAGAGGGGTAAGATTACCCCAAATGGGGCCACCCATTGGCCATGGGTGGCGACCCATGATGCTTAAGGACGGAGTCTTGGTGGATGAGCAGTCCATGACCTGCAACACTCCACTTAGAACCTTACTTAGGCTAGACAGGCGTGGTCAGAGAGGCCCCCCCCCGATCAATTGACTGGTCACGTCAAGCCCTAGCAACAGTTCTGGTATTTTTCCAACGGAAATCTACCCGCCTAAACTTTCAACTCCAATGAACCTATTTCAAACTAACTACAGGGTCTTGCCAACAACCTATGGTGTCTTAAAGCTAATCTTCCTTGAATTTTACCCTATAAACAGAATAGAAGCAGCTACCTGGCATTGCCTGGGTAGTGTGGGAGGTAAAAATAGTTACTCTCATAGATCCATTATTTTTGGATCCCGAGTTGGATCCCCATAGTATGCCTCATTAAAATCCTAATGTAAAAAAGATCTTGCATTGATCCAGCCACTCTGAAAAGAAAAATTAATGTCTACTATTTAATATTAGATGCATAAAAAAATTCTATGCTGTTATCCTTTAAATTCTATTCTTTAATTTTCTTCATTAATATAGATCAAGCCTTCATCATTTTTGCTCAAAAAGCAAGATCAGGTGATGGTGAATGTGTATATATATATATATTTACTTTGTTGTTAATTGTTTTATTTTCATAGTTTCCTCCAGACATACATACACACAAACTGTCCTTTATGTATTTATAGATAGATAGATTACTGATAGGGATGGGTGGTGAGAGAGAAAGTCATAGGAATTTGTGCTGTTAGCATGACCTTATCCCCAGGTGGCTGAGCAGTTCATGACATGCAACACTCCACTCTGGCTCTTACTTGGGCAGTTGGAGAGGCCCCTTCCAATCAATGGGCTAGTCACATCAAGCCCTAGCATCTATATCATTGCCCCAGCCCTATTGCCCTTATGCCAAGCCCCAACTATTTATCATATAGGTGCTAGAAGGTGGTGGCTGAGGGTCTTCATGTTCTGAGTATGATGTTAAACTATCTGATGGTGAAGTTCCAGTTCTGGAGGTCTGGGGAATGTAGAGCACCCTTCATCCCCATTGCTCCCTGGTCACTCTGACCTGGAGTGGTAGTACCTGTTAGGTTCCCATATATGAGTTACATAGGAAAATGTGTTTATAACTTCTTTTTTTTTTAAATTGAGTATCCATTAGGAATGAATTTATTTCAAAACTTTATCAGCATTAAATGACCCACTGAGGTTGATATGCCATAAAACAAACCAAACCAAACCATGACCATATCATGAATATTATATGATGACTTCAGCATTAAAGGGTTGATATGGTATAAAACAAGCCAACTAACATAACACTGCCTGTAGCTTGAACACTGGCCTCTGGCTCCCATGGGAAATATGTGATTGTTTCAGCTTGAAATTCAGCCCATTTCCATTATAATTGAAATACATAATTTCTGTTGATAATTGTAGGATTTGTCTCTTCTAGAAAATGGCAGTTGCCTGGAAGGAACATTGAAGAAAAGGATAAGCTATATGAAAAATTAGATTAAAATATACAGAGTTGGCAAAAGTAATAGGGCAAGTCAATAACAGTATGATATAAGAATTAGCAAGGTGTAGCTAACACTCATTTCTTATAATGCATTGGGTTATCTAAAAGAGAGTAACCTAACACAGAACATTCGGTAGGAAAATAAAGACAAGTCAATTAATATTATGTAACATTTATATGAATTATTTGTATTAAGAATAGTTACTTGAAGCTATAATTGTTTATTAAGGGCTATAAGAATTAGTGAAGTGTTAACTTAGGAAAGGTATGAATCCATATATTCTCTCTCCAGCTATGAGTAAATAGTAAGGCAGACTGGGCTCTTTAGCTTTGGCTAGGTAACCAGTCTAGGAGAGGGAAAACTCTGAATTCAAACCTGCTATTCTTCACTCAAGAAATTGACCTTGTGTTGTATCCTGCTCGTGCGGAGGGATTGATAAATATACAGTGTCTGGATGATACTGACATTTGTCCACCCCGACAACTTTATTTAATATTTTGGCACATCTATTCTCCAGCCTTCTTTAGTTGAACTTTAGTTTGTTTTGAGTTTAACCCTAGCCTTGATTATAAACTGGTCGGCATTCAATATCTTTCATACTATTTCTCTGAATTTTTAAGATGAATTTGATATTTGGATTATTCAATATATTTCCTCATCTTTATTATTATCTGTACAATGTTTCAGATGATGTGCCCTCTGGTCTTCTACAGTTATTTCTTGTCAGATTAGGGAGTCTACTCAAACTTGGACACATAGCGTAGTGGATATAGGCGTTGATTTAATACAGTTCTAAGTGACAGTTATCTCTAGGCTGCAGGTTCAATCATGGTCAAGGGCAACAGTACCATAGAATAATAATTAACACAGTACCCAGTCATGGTTAGCGGAATGAGAACAGGATAACCCCGTGGATTGAATAAAGGGTTGAGTTCAAAGTTCCATGAAGGCTTCTAATTATGACAAGAAAGTTCCCGAGTCAGGTATTTCTTGTTGGACTCAGGAACCATCTCAAACTCGGGAACCTTCTTGTCATCAATCAGGAGCCATCACGGAACTTTGAATCCAACCCTTTATTCAATCCACGGGGTATCCTGTTCTCATTCCCAATTACGACAAGGAGGTTCCCAAGTTCAAGAAGGCTCCAGAGTCCGACAAGAAATACTTGAAGAAGGCCGGAGGGCACATTGGCTGAAATGCTGTACAGATAACAATAAAGATGAGGACAATAGTCCGAATAATCCAAATCTTTCATACTGTCCTGATGATTTTGTTTTTTTTTGTTTGTTTCTTTGTTTGGGTTTTTTTTTTGGGGGGGGGTGTAAGATATGTGTTTCCAGAATGATCAGATTTGATAGTGGCATTTGCTCTAACCTTATCAACTCAAGTTCCTTCATGTTCACTGCTATAATCTGTTTTTAAAACATTGTTTTCTTTACCTTTTTGTTTCTCTTTGTGTGGGTGTTTTGTTCACTTCTGTAATCTATTTTCATTAGTGAACGACAATGTCCTTTGACAGATAGAATTAAACAAAGAAGAAGGCTGAAGAAAAGGACAGCCAAAACTTAATAATAATAATAATAACTTTTGACTATGTGGAGAAAGAGATAAAACAAGCAAATTTAGGAAAGTGGCCTAGAAAAACAACAAGAGTAGGCATGACTGGGTGGAGAAGGTGATCCACTGAGAATTGTATGTGACTAAAAATTAATCCTGATTATCTGGTGTTGCTTATCCACCGAATTCTTATTTCTTATGAGTGTCGTCACCTCAGTTAAATAATTGATCATTCAATTTTTATCATAAAGATAGGGAAGAAAAAGAACATGCTACACAAAAAAAATATGACAAGAAAGTAAGAAAAAAAACAAAGAAAGTAGGGGAAAGATAGAGAGTGGGTGAGCGTGCAGAAGCGATAATTGTAATTGGGAATGAGAACAGGATACTCCCATGGATTGAATAAAGGGTTGGGTTCATATGATGGCTCTTGATTACTATAAGAAGGTTCCCGAGTTTGACAAGAAGGTCCCCAAGTACAAGAAGGCTCCTGAGTCAGACAAGAAATACCTGAAGAAGGCCAGAGGGCACATCAGCCGAAACGTTGTATAGATAACAATAAAGATGAGGACAATAGACCAAATAATCCAAATAATACTAAAATTGGTACATGCACAAACCAGTAACTGTTCTAGAAAATAAACCCCACAAAATTCTCTGGGACTTGAAGACCAAACACCTAATCGCAACCAGAAGACGAAACCTAGTTGAAATAAACAACTATTTGCAGATCACAGAGTTGAAAAAAAAGAAAGTGAGAAAAGTTGATAGTAATACCAATCATAGTACGAGCACTTGAACCAACCCAAGAACCAATGAGCCTGTCGAATACTTAATTGTGTGACCACTTAAGGAACAACAGGTACTGATATAGATAATAAAAAGGGGCTATGCAACAACATAAAATAACCCCAGACAAGATGACATACCATTAAAATTAATCAATCTTATCCTTGCTTCTCCAGCAGTGCCCAGCGTATCTTGTTCACATAACACTGATGGTTTGTGTGATATGGGGCAGGTGGCCATACAGCTTTTTTTTCGTGGGATGTTGCTTGTTTAAGATTGTGTAGATTAAAATGGTACCAAAGAAATTGTTTTATATTGGAAATTGATGGAGATTTGAGGCTCCAAAGATCCCCTAATTGTGCCTTAAAAAGCACCTATTTTCATGAAAATTTAAGGTGTCGATTTTATTGCCTTCTCTGATAGATTTCAATGCATAGAATTCATTGATGCAAAGAAAGCACTCCATTCGAAGAATTAGCGGAGATATGAGCCCTTAAAAAAAAAAAAAAAAAAAAAAAAAAAAATAGTTCCTCAAAATCACCAAGTTCATGAAAATTTTAAGTGTCGATTTTATTGGCTTTTCTGATAAATTTCGATGGGTAGATTAAAATGGTACCAAAGAAATTGCTTTATGTTGGGAATTGGTGGTGATATGAGGCTTCAAAGATCCCCTAATAATGCCTTAAAAAGCACCTATTTTCATGAAAATTTAACAAGACTCAGGTTTCCACAGGAAAGGTAATGCTAACCCTTTTTTTTGGGGGGGGGTCAAAAGGGCTAATACTGAAAGACTACCTGAAAAAGGAGTGTACAATCAACAGTACAAGATATGGTACTTTGGTGGCCATCAAACTGAAGTCAGCAATTCTCACCAAATACCGAGGCCTAGGGAACAGTCTTTCATGGGGCTAAAGAGATAATAGTCTGAAAGAAAACATTATTCCAGTGACAAGGTAAGGAAATCTCTAGTGAAGAAGTGGCTCAAACAACAGTCAACAGAATTTTTACGGGGCAGGGATACATGCTCTCATTCAAAGGTGGAACATTGCTATTGAGAGAAATGGTGACTATGTGGAGAAGTAGGGATGTGATCCACAGAGGTCCAGCTTCATTTTGATGTAGAATACATGTTCCTGTGTTGGTAAATTTTACCTGTCCTTTACTTTTTGACACACCCTTGTATATAGATGGGAATTCAAATCACTGTCCTGTGCTCCACCATTGAGCTGTATGTACAAGCTGTGATTTTCGGCATCAATACAAAGGTATGCATTATTGATGATTTAAGTAATGTATAGCTGTAAATCTACTACAATCAGTGGGTGGGGAAATAAATTCAGAAGTACTGCACTAAAAAAAAAAAAAAGCAAAGGCCTCAGGAGACAATTATAACTGTCTGCCTAATTGAAATATCTAAAAAAAAAAAAAAAAAAAACCCCACCTATTTATGTAGTCATACTTGCTGACAGAGAGAAAAGAAGAATATATGCAAATATGATACAGTAAGCTAAAGTGCATTATATGATTAAGTGTCCTGTGCATGACATTAAA
Organism: Doryteuthis pealeii; assembly: GCA_023376005.1. NCBI lineage: Eukaryota > Metazoa > Mollusca > Cephalopoda > Myopsida > Loliginidae > Doryteuthis > Doryteuthis pealeii. The sequence goes on from CM042168.1 coordinate 43,840,107, forward strand.
CTGCATCTAGTGGTGAGGTTCTAAATCTGTAGCTCTGAGGTATGTGGAGTACCCCTTCATCACCATTACTCCCAGGTTCACTGACCCAAAGTAGTAGTACCTTTTAGGGTCATATCTATGGGTTAAATTTGTTGGAATATTTTGTAATATAAGGTGTCCTGCAATACATCACCTAAATTTATAGACTGGGCAAGGTCACATGGTTTATTCCTTCACCAATCAACAACCATAATGTGTGGCTGATTCACTACTTAAACACTGATACTTGACATAGTATTGTAAGTTCCTCTTCAATGGTTGCAAATGAACTAAGGAGAACCAAAGGATTCTTTATCAAGGATTTCCGCTGGACAAGCGCTCTTGCTTAAAGCCTAAAAGATGGCCCATAAAATTGTGACAATTGATCAAATTATGAGTTTTAGAAATGTGTTTAAAAAATTTTTTTAAATTGGATACCCAGGCAACCCAAAAATATTTAATCCTAATAATCAATATTGTTCATTTAAAGTATTGCATTGATTTTGAATGTATTACAGTAGTTTTGAAAATATAAATATATGTCTGAATGTTTTCTCTTTATGTTATAACGTGTGAGGGTGTTATATTAACATTGGAAGGCTTAAAGTAACCTCCCAACGTGGGTACAAGTGTATACATAAAAACATTCTGACAAAGAGTGTACAACGATAACAGATACATTGACATGACAAAGATATACACAACAGATATAATGAATACATATAACAATAGAAGGTATAGAAAGGTGTATAAAACAGATACATAAATGTTTGTTTATTTTAGAAGCATTGTTGAATAAAGTATATATTTATATTTTTGCTTGAAGGCAATTACAATGCGCATATCGCATAAAATTCGATGATTATATAAGATAAAAATGACAAGTGAATTTCGCAAAGAATTACTCGGTGTGTAGAATATCGTACAGACTGTTTCAACTTTATTAAGTCTCATCAGCGATATATACTAACTCAGCGCCCACTTGCCTCATATGGTAGAGACGTCTCAGTATCATTGACAGGTTAATTTTGCAGGAATTTCTCAGTGCTGTATTGTGGCCGAAACAGTATAGTTTCTGACTATCCTGCTGAAGTCTCGGTTTCAATTTCTGTCGGAGGGAAATCGTTACTATATATCGCTGATGAGACTTAATAAAGTTGAAACAGTCTGTACGATATTCTACACACCGAGTAATTCTTTGCGAAATTCACTTGTTATTATCTTCTATAATTATCGAATTTTATGCGATATGTGCATTGTAATTGCCTTCAAGCAAAAATATAAATATTAATATAGATACATAAATGTATTTTGAGGAAATAGGCGTATGACTCACATTGTAGAGAATGTCACTTACTGGTAGCTGGTTTGATAGGGGGCAAAGCCTCTTAAAGGCTTAGAGGCGGCAGGTGCCTAGACCATGTTTACTCATTCTCAGCCTGAGTGAAAAGAGATAGAATTCAGATCTCCCCACTCGTGGCCAAACACCAACGCCACCTATCAGCAAATGAAACACAGCAAGGGAAAATAACTCATTTTGGACTTATGTCCAGCCAAACTTCATTTTACTGACCCAACAATGTCATTAGATGTTGAAGAAATATAATTGTAGGCAGGCATAACCA
>CM042168.1:43846749-43938810 GCA_023376005.1 Doryteuthis pealeii
TCACGTGAAGTCATGTGAGAGCTGGTTAACTGATCAGTACCAGCCAGAACATCAGGCAAGAAGGTTGTTCTTGCCTTAGCTGGGGCTCACTTGCAAATGCGCGCTGTGTTTAGTTAGAGAAAGAATTTTAGTTAAGAATAAAAGTCTTAAAGAAATAACATGGTGTTGTTGGTTGATGCATGTCTTGGCAAAAAGACTGACCAAGAAGAAGAAAATGAATCAAAGATGAACAACCAACAAAATAGAAAGAAGCTAGGCATCACACGAACGGCCAGAGAATAAAGTCAGTTATGCATCTCTGTCTACTTGTCTCTTCTCTCCAGTAAATGAACTCATGGTTTATATACACACAACATATGGGTATATAACTATATACTGGTTGCCATACCAAATTTAAAGAGCTCTGTCGGCCCTACTATTAAATCATAGCTGGAGGGAAAATAGTTAGATGTATACCTTTAGAACTATAAGAACTAACATCTAATTATTCTCCCTCCAGCTATGGGTAAACAGTAGAGCAGACTGAGCTCTTTAACCATGGTATGACAACTGGTCTAGAAGGAAAACTCTGAATTCAAACCAGAGGGGCTCTCTTGTAGGCATACTAGATGTGCCCCTATTTCAGAAGGACATAATCAGAAAACAAAGTTTTTAGTGTGTCTAAGTATGTAATTTTTAAAGCAAGCTAGTATATTACAAAAGTACTTTAGCAGAAAACATTACTGTTTTAATAAACTTATCAATTTACTAGCTGCAGTGACCTTTGATTAAATCTATAAACTCACTAAGAATAATCAACCTTTATGTAATATTTTGGTTTTAATGTTTTTCATTTTAAACAAAATTATTTCCTCTGCTTTGCAAAAAGAATTTTACATTTTATTTTTCTTGTTGATAAACAGAAACACCAGCAGAAACCCTCATTGTATGATAATCCTAGTCTTCGTCACACTAATAAAACATGTCCTTTTGAATCTAGGTCTCAGCTAGGGTGCTTATTAGTTACTTGGTCCATAAAATTTGTTAGGCTGCCATCCCATTACTGGGTTGACCATGTGTTTTCCAACTTCATTGGTGCGCCCTTTTGCTTGGCACTTGGAAATCGTATCAACCAGTGCAACTCTCAAGACCCCCCCCAAAAAAAAATAAAGATCAAAATGTAAGCTACCTAATACCAGGGACTTTCAACAGTTTTAATAAATGTATCAATTTAGCAGCTGCAGTGACCTTTGATTAAATATGTAAACTCAGAAGAATTAACCTTTATACAATATTTTGGTTTTAATGTTTTTTATATAATACATTGCAAATAATGTTTACTATAAAAAGACAAAAACAACAACAAAAAACAATGCAAAACAAAACCAAAACAACAGCTAGTTAGCTTGTCTGTTCTTATATTGAGCTCTTTTATGTTTTATGGTTAAAATAAGTACAGACAAAAAAAAATTCTTCCTTCATAAATTTGGAGTCTCATGATTCTTCTGACTGAACATCCTTGTCTGCCATGTCTTAACAACCTCAGAGTCCATTTTGGAGTTTCATGATTTTTCTGACTGAACATCCTTGTCTGCCATGTCTTAACAACCTCAGAGTCCATTTTGGAGTTTCATGATTTTTCTGACTGAACATCCTTGTCTGCCATGTCTTAACAACCTCAGAGTCCATTCTTTATATAAGAAAATTGCAGCTCGCAACATGTCTGATTGACCGGCCAATGAGAACCCAACTTACAACATCAACCTAGAGCCCTTTCATTTGACACCTGGCAATAATTGTCCACTGGTGTAATTCTCTGAACCAAGAAAAAGGTCAAAGAAGTAAAAAGGTCAAAGAAGTGTAACGAGCTACAGTTTAAATAAACTTATCAATTTAGCAGCTGCAGTGACCTTTGATTTAATCTGTAAACCCAGAAGAATTAACCTTTCTGCAATATTTTGGTTTAAATGTTTTTCATTTTAAACAAAATCATTTCCTCAGAGTTAGAAAAAAGAATTTTACATTTTCTTTTTATCATTAATAAACAGTGTCACAATCCTAATCGTGTTCATCGTATAAAATGGTCCTGTACAAAGCAGGTTGGCTGCAGTTGTAGTGTTTACAGGATGAAAGTATCTGAAGTAGAACTAAAAAAAAAAAAAAAAAAAAAAAAAAAAAAAAAAGTTGTTCAAAAATATAAGCTGGGAAAAAAAAAGGTCTCAATTATCAGCTACTTTGGTAGCCATCTTGGTAAGAATGGCAACACTTATATTGATAAGTGTCCAAGATATACAAGTCCAATTCTTGGCATGCTTACCATGACCGAATTCTTAACAAACAAGTAAACCAGGTCACTAGTGTCAAGAGTTCATTTCTAATGTGTGCTCAATTGCTGTGACCTTGGGCCTGACTAAGCTAAGTTTAATAATAAGTGTCCAAGATAAGTTAATTTCTTTGAATACCTATCATATTGAAATGGTTAACAATGTTGTTCCATGTACCAAACTAGCATGTCATGAATTGTGAGTTTGATTCTCACATGGTGCTCCATACATCCGGTCTTGTGCCACAACTTACAAAGATTAGTAAATAATTATACAAGAAGAGAACAATGAACTAAACAATTGAACAAAATAACTTCTTGGTAACATCATAGCACACAATAATTATAGTAGTAATATTAGTAATAATAGTAGTAGTAGTAGTAGAGCAATTCCATGTCAAATCATCCAGAAAAAAGTAAAAATTTTTCAGACTTTTTCGATAGTATTTTTGGATTCCTTGGGTAAAAGTGCGTTTATAAAACAATTTTTAGGAGTAGGGAAGCTCTAGAACTCATTTTACAGACAAAAATAGATTACAAACAGTCACCATTTTTCACGAACCCCACCAAATTTGGAGAACAAAATTTGACATAACTCCGTCAATTTTTAGAATTGGAAGCTCAAACTTTGGGGAATGTCTAAATTTAACACCGTCCACACCTGTACAAAATTTCAGAAAAATTGAAGGGGGTGGGTGACAATTTTACTTTTTTCTGTATAGTTTGTCCATGTGGTAATTGTGTTTAAAAATCAAAATCAACACAGTAATAAATGCATATGCAGTCATTAATCCTATCTTTTTTTTCCATTGCAGGGGAATATTGGCTGACCAATTACTTCGTATCCTGGTCGAACCGATGCCTATCATTTGGCTGAAACCCAGCAACAAAGATTCAATCATTGACAACAATCGGTATGAGTGTCCAGTCTACAAGACGAGTGAACGGAAAGGCACACTATCCACAACCGGTCACTCTACAAACTTTGTACTTTCCATCCTGCTCGACACAAAGAAACCTGTTCAACACTGGATAAAAAGAGGAACAGCCTTACTTTGCCAGACCGATGACTAAAAACATTTTTTGTCGGTGGGGGGTCTTTTTTTCTTTTTTTTTTTCAATATTTAAAAAAAAAAAAGTTTTTGGTGGGAGGGGGCTCTCTTTTTTTCAAGATTTAAAAAAAAAAAAAGTCTGTGAAATGAATATCGCCAGAGATTTCTAGAAATCTGATATTGTCAGAGAAGCAGACTAGTTGTCTCGTGATCTGGAAGTTGATTGTTTGTGGAAGCCATTTGGCTGTGTCGGCAGGAAATTCATAGTTTGAAATTTTATTCAAAATGTAATCTAAAGTTCCATAATAAAAACATTTTTTTAAAAATACACAAAATTTGAAACTTGATAGAGGTTGTGTAATCGAGGAAAAAGCGTTACCAACAAAATCTTTAACTTTATTTTTTGAATTTAAATCTTTTTTTAATTTTTTTATTTACTCATTTGTTTTTTGTTTTTTTTTTAGGATGGGGAAACAAATAAACGATTTATAAAGTCAATTTAATTTGAATAAATAAGCAGAGCTTGCTGAAAAGAATATTTACTCAAACAATAAACCTTATTGAATGAATAAAGTTTGTTGATTTAAAAAGAAAAAAAATTTAAATATCTTCCCTTTCTTTCAGTAATGGGATGATTTAACTCCTAGTAAATCCTTAATCAAGACTTGGCCTCCTGAGAAAAGATTAAGGGGGTGGTCCATATTCACTGCAGGCATGTTTATGTTGTAGGTTTGGTTTGTCTTACAGCATATCAACCTCAGTAGGTCATTTAATGCCGACAAAGTTTTGAAATGTATTCAGTCTTAAATAGATACTCACTTTTTTTTATAAACATTTTTCTATTTGACCCATAGTGGGACCCTAGCAGGTACTACCACTCCAGGTCAAAGTGGACCTGAGAGCAATGGTGATGAAGGAATGCTCCATACTCCCCAGGGCTCAAGATTAGGAACCTCACCACTAGATGCAGTTTAACGTCATACTCAGGTTGTAGGTGTGTGGTGTAATGTTTATCATCATAGAAAATGCTCATGGCAAAATGATTTCAAATCCTGTACAAGGTTAGTTGCATTTCACAGTGCTAATATCATTGGGAAAGGTATGCATCCAACTATTCTCCTTCAACAATGGATAAATAGTGGGATAGACTGGACTCTTTTACTTTGGTACAGCAATTGGCCTAGGAGAAGTAAGATTCTGAATTCAAACCTGTTAAATTCTACTTGTACAGAGGATGGTTTGGTTTATTGATTTTAATGGCATATCAACCCATCTGGGGTTGGTAAATATGTATTTGTGGCTGATAAGGCCAATGTGTGACAGGTAGGTACGTTCACAGCAGCTACAGCTGAAGGTCTGGTCAGGGTTTGATGGAATTGCATTGGGGTTCCTGCCCCTGTGCCTTTTGTCCTTGAGGGTGTGTCCCTTATGCAATACTCCACCTTGGCCCTTACTTAGGCTAGATGAGTGGTCAGAAAAGCCCTCTCTCATTTAATTTCAGTACCCATCCAGAATGAATATAACAATACATCTTTAGCATAAAATAATCCAACAAGGGTTGACATGCCGTAAAATCCAACCATCAATCATTTTTGTGGAGGTGTACTTTGGTTTCATAGGAAATGGAATCAGCAACCTGAGTGAGGCTGGTTGTGTTTCACTTCACACTAATACTATTGCGAAAGGTTTGAATCTATCTGTTCTACCCCCTCCAGCTATACAATATAATAAACCATATACAATATTGCCCATAAATAAGTAAAGCCCTAAGAATTTTTTATTTCTTCTAAACCCAAAATACTAAGTAATTTATTATTTTTAGTGGAATATTATACAAAATGGATATTATTAGATATTATTTATTACCAAACTCTATGGGATTGAAATTCTGAATCCAATGATATGTATATATAACAGTCCAAAAATATGTACACACCTTATCTGTATATTTTGGCAATTTTATTTTTAGTTACAGAGTTTCAAAGTTGTAAAATTTTCTAATAAATAAACTTGAAAATCAACTCCAATCTGTATATACAGCTGCTTATCATCAAACCATTATATATATATTATATATATATATAATATATGGGGGGTGCAAGTTTATCAAGAAAAAAGTATCTCATATATATACATATCTATATATACACACACACACACACACACACAGACATCTATATATATATATATATATATATACACACACACAGATATATATATATATATATATATATATATATATATAATTTAAGATAGCATGAACATAAAGTCAACAGTGCTTGGTAACTGTCAGTTTCTGTTTTTTTTTTGGCTAATAACCATGTATTTATAGAGTGAAGGAATTTTTTATGCAGACATGTGTATGAATATATAAATAAAATAAAGATAAAGATTATATATATATATATATATATATATATATATATATATATATATATATATATATATATCACACAGAGAATAAATGCGAATACATTTACTGAGAGAGAGAGAGAGAATAAATGTGTGTGTGTATATATATATGCTCTCCATCCCGCTAGGGTTGAGTACTTTGGGAGGGATTTTGCTGATGACCACCAACTTAAGCGTAAACACAACGCTCTCCTATATAAGGGATGGAGTACTCTATGGCAGTCTTTACATACATACAGATGTATGTATTAAAAACAGTTAAAATCCTCATCACATTCTGTAGGTGACAATAGCCAGTGGTTAAGCTGTCCGACTGATGCTGAATCGATCAGATTTCAATCCCAGTTGTAGGTAGCTTACAAATGTCTAGCCACACTGATGAGACCTGATAAGTCTAAATACGTGTCTGTGGATGACATTATATATATATATATATATATATATATATATTTTTTTAAAGCGAATGTAATAAAATATTCCAACTCCAGTTTCTTGCCGTAGCAATTCTTCAGGGAATTATTGCTTATTCCAGCCATCTACTTTTATTAATATCCGGGTTGTACCATTCTTAAGTACGTGGGTGTACCACCCTATGTAATGCCAGAACCTACCCCTGTATGCTGTGTTTAAATGAGAAACTAAAAATAGAGGAATACAGAGACCCAGGGAAGATATTGAACTCGCGATCTGAGTTGACAAACAAGTGTAGGCATTTGAACAAGCATAGACTGTGCCAGGTAGGTTCTGGCATTACATAGGGTGGCACACCCACGTACTTAAGATTGGTACAACCCGGATATTGATAAAAGTAGATGGCTGGAATAAGCAATAATTCCCTGAAGAATTGCTACGGCAAGAAACTGCAGTTGGAATATTTTATTACATTAAAAAAAAAAACTATATTTAGCACTTTTTAAATCGATTTTTATTAACCCAGAAGTAAATTTATTTGCTTTGTGGATTAGCAAAGATCCGTAATATATATATATATATATATATATATATATATTTTTTTTTTTTTTTTTTTTACTAAGCTTAGCTTAGATGTGGCACAAGGCAAGAAGTATTGGAAGGCGACTGAGAATCGAACTCACTAACAATGGTTTGCAAATCTAACTTGCTAACAATTATACACATGAGGTGCCCATCAATGTATACATATAAAATAATATTTACCCAACCCATCCACTACATGTAGGATTTTACACAAGGTCACAAGTATGAGGAAACCTAAGATATGTATAAACATATATATATATATATATATATATATATATATATATATATATATATGTGAGAGAGAGATGTTTGCATAATAACATTTGTTTATGTGGTAATTAATATAGATAGTAGATGTAGGCATATATATATATATATATATATATATGAAAGCATGTGTCTGACAGGTGAGAAAATCCAGATCTGGTTGCTGTGAGCAATTTTGATAAAGTACAAAAAAGAAAAAAAAAAAATAGAAGAGAAATGTTTCAGATTCAACCATTCAGCTGGTTTTGATTAATTTTCTGATTTACAAATTTTCTGTATCGTTAATTTGGCACAACATAGTTGTTGTTTATATATATATATATATATATATATATATATATATATATAACAACAACTATGTTGTATGTATGTATGTATGTGTGTGTGTGTGTGTACATGTATATATATGTGTGTATATATATATATATATATATGTGTGTGTGTGTATGAGCATGTATATTTGTATATATATATATATATATATGTGTGTGTATGAGCATGTATATTTGTATATATATATGTGTGTGAGCATGTGTGTGTGAGCATGTATATTTGTATATATATATGTGTGTGTGTGTGTGTGTGTGTGTGTGTATGAGCATGTATATTTGTGTGTGTGTGTATGAGCATGTATATTTGTGTGTGTGTGTGTGTGTGTATGAGCATGTATATTTGTATGTGTGTGTGTGTGTATGAGCATGTATATTTGTATGTGTGTGTGTGTATGTGTGTGTGTGTGTGTGTATGAGCATGTATATTTTGTGTATATGTGTGTGTGTATGAGCATGTATATTTGTGTGTGTGTGTGAGCATGTATATTTGTGTGTGTGTGTGTGTGAGCATGTATATTTGTGTGTGTGTGTGTGTGTGTGTGTGTGTGTGTGTGTGTGTGTATGAGCATGTATATTTGTATATATATATGTGTGTGTGTGTGCATGTATGAGCATGTATATATATATATATATATATGTGTGTGTGTGTGTGTGCATGTATGAGCATGTATATTTGTATATATATATGTGTGTGTGTGTGCGCATATATATATATATATATATATATATATATATATATAATATATAAATAAATATGTATATATATATGCGTGTATGCATATATGTATGTGTGTGTGTGTGTTTATGTATATACACACATACTTTCCCAAAACGAAATGCCACCACCCAGAGTGTTTCCACATATATCTTACCTGCCCTCATGTTTAAAATAACACATTATTAACAGGTGATGACAAGGTAACCTACGTATCTACTCATACACATTCACCTGTGGACCCCTATACATAGATACCAGCGTAGGCTGATCAACAACAACAACCTACATCAACCAGCTCTGCATGGATTCTGGATGCTATGTGGAAGACTTTCCATGGGTGATGACTTATAGGGACAGTTGGCAAAAGAGAGTCATGGGGATCTATTCTGTCTAGTGCATGGACCTGTGAATATATCACAATATGATAATTTGATTATTACAATGTTTGATATGTTTACTTAAGAGCTATTGCTTTATAGTTCAATATGGAACATATTTGCTACCATTGGTTTCTTGCTGTCATCATAACTGCTACACAGCAAGAAACCAATGGTAGCAAAATTGTTCCAATGCAAATAAATATAAACTAAAATATTTATTTATTTATTTATCTAGCTATCTATATTTCAAAGTATATATATAAGGATATAATCGATATATAGATATATAGATATATATAATGAAAAGTTGAAAAAACAAGTTCATAAAATGAGTGATGTTTATTTCGCCTCTGCTGCAGTGTTTCGATATGTTTCAATAGATCTTCATCAGGGCTTTTGTTAATTTGAGGAAAAATAAATTTATCACAGAGAATAAGAAGACTGTGAGAGTCTTTTGCTTTGTCGGTCAATCTATTTAAAAACTGTTGAATGGGTGTGTGTGTGTGTGTAAACATGAGTATGTATTAAAATAAAATATAAATAATGAAAATTTTTATATATATATATATATATATATTATATATATATATATATATACATACTATTTCTTATTTTCTGTGATAGATTTATTTTTCCTCAAATTAACAAAAGCCCTGATGAAGATCTATTGAAACAGATCAAAACACTGCAGCACAGGCGAAATAAACATCACTCGTTTTATGAACTTGTGTTTTTTCAATTTTTCACTATAATACATACTGTCAGTTTCACTTCCACTTCATATATATATATATATATATATATATATATATATATATATGAAAAGAGAAATAAAGGAAAGAAAGTATTGAATGGATGAAATAGGATATTTTAGTTAATTTAACTTACATGTGTTTCAGTCAGGAGTTTATCCATGTGTACATTATTCTAACTATTATTAGTTTTAAATAACCAAATGAAATGAAATAATAATAATAGAAAAAATGTAGAAATGTTCCACACACAAAGAAATATTGACCTTCCTTTTTTTTTTTTTCTTTTTTTTCCAAAATAAGGTTTTACTCTGAGGAAGGTCGATATTTCTTTGTGTGCGGAACATTTCTATTTTTTCTATTATTATTATTATTTCATTTCATTTGGTTATTTGAAAATAATAATAGATAGAACAATGTACACATGGATAAACTCCTGACCAAAACACGTGTAAGTTAAATTAATTAAAATATCCTATTTTATCCATTCTATATTTTTTTCTTTTATTTCCGTTTTCAACATATGTCGAATTCCTTCCATTTTCATTTTACATATACATACATATATATATAAGATATAATTGATATATATTACTTTTTTTATATGTCATTCTTTAGATTTTATCGAAGTTCTTATCAAGAACGACAACAACTTAGGGACATTTTCATTGACTACGGTCAACTGAAAATTTCAATACTCACTTAACCGTGATGAAAGAGAATGATGTGGGTGTGGTGTATGTGTGTGTCGAGGAGTTGGAGAAAGCAACGTGTGGAGGGAGGAGATGTTAAGTTTCAGGTGTCTCAGGACAATAACAAAGAGAGAGGGGGAAAGAGTCACGATTGATGGGGAAAGAGAAAAAGAGAGGAAATCAAGAGTCAAGTCTCCTTGATCCTTCAGTGCGAGAATGTCACCACTTTAAGAAGTATTTTCACCATCTTTACACGCAAGGTGGCGTCTCGGACAAATAAAAAGGTCACAGTTGAGTAGAGGGGTTTTCTTTTCTTTGTTTTTCTTGTTTTTATTTTTTTTATCTCTTAGAACGAAGATTGGAAAAAACAAACAAACATGGCCGACCAATTGTTCTTTTTTTTCTTTTTCTTTTTTAAACTATTACTCTCAAATAAGTCGATTATTGCGCCATCTATCGAGATGTGGCTGTGTTTGAATACCTTCTTTATCATCATCAATATCATTATTATCATCATCAATATCATCATTATTAATTATCATCATTCATCATCATTCATCATTATTATTATCATATCATCATCATCATTATTATCATCATCATCATCATCATTATTAATATCATCATCATCATATCATTATTATCAATATCATCATCAATTATTATTATCATCATCATTATCAATATCATCATCATCATTATCATTATCAATCATCATCATTATTATTATCATTATCATCATCATCATCATATCATCATCATATCAATCATTATCATCATCATATCATCATCATTATCATCATCAATATCATCATCATTATTATCATTATCATCATCAATATCATCATCATTATCATCATCATATCATCATCATTATTATCATTATCAATATCATCACCATTATTATCAATATCAATATTATTTTTTTTTATAAAAAAAATATCAATATCATCATCATTATTATCATACCCCAATGACTTTAATTATTATTATCATTATCATCATCATTATTATTTATCCCTTTACTTACTTTACTTACCAGCCTGCCAACCCCACCCACCACAACTCAATATGATTATATTTCAACGTCTCTCCTTCAGCTTCGCTTGTTGACTACTGAGTCGTGATTTATTTGTCTTTGCTGGCCTTTCAGTAATCAATGAAGAGGAAGAGATGTTTATTTGGCAAACAACTTTTGAAGATGATTCAATAAAAACAAGAAAATCAATTAAACAAAATCGATGAATGAGCATCGATACTCACTTTTTGTATTTCATTGTCCAAAATGTCAGCACAGTGTATACACGGGATTATTCCGTTGCCCGTAATTACAAAAGTTAACTAAACAAAAATTAAATCATTTCACTAGGTACCACCAATTTTACCCATGAAATTTACCCCCCCCCCTCCTATACATTGAAATTTGCATAAAGGTTAATATTATCTTGAAATTATTTTGTCCATTCGAAAGAAGAAACATTAGAAAAACTATTGATGATTTTTTTTTTTTTTTTTTCAGCTTACAGAAATAATGAAGATTATAAACGAAAAACAATGTTTACATTTTTGCACCGTTAAATCAATTGAAATTTAACATAGCCAAAAACAAGTTATGACTAGAGTTTTTTTTTTTTAATTCTATGAAAAAATTAATGGTCGGAGTTTCACAAAAATTTCCATAACTATTTACCTTTTGATGAAAATATGTCTAATCTTTTTTCCCAAAAATATATTAGGGTAAATGTTTTTACACTTTTATAGCTTCCAACTTTTTTTTTTTTTTTTTTTTTTTTTTTCGGCAGAGGAGAGCTGAAGTATCCACCTTTGGAGAGTTATCTTTTACTACCATTCCGAAAGGCCGGAGATTGATACTGAAGTTAAACTTTGATAAAAAAGGTCCTTACCCCAAGGGAAGAGGAGATATTAAGCATGCTATTGTATCATGCGACACGGGGTGGACAAGTAACTTCTGTCTCAAGGCATTGTCAAGGTAGAAAGGTAGAAATATCATGTTGACCATGCCACCTAGTGGCTATTTGCAGATACAGGATGTAATTACCTTTCGTGTCCCCTATCATGAAAATAACAGAACTGACGGTAGGCAGGTAATTGACTCATTAAGGAGTTGCATATTGGATTGAAAATTGTCGTAGAACATTTGCTTTTCAAATAGGGTATGGCAATACCCTGGCTGGTTGGTTGGTTGGATATTATGGCATGTCAACTGTTATTGGGTTATTCTATGCCGAAGACGTTTTGTTCCATTCATGCTTGAATGCATACAACTTTTTTTAAACTCAATTTTTTTAAACACATTTTTAACTCATTGCTCTATCTACCCATAGATGGAACCCTGACAAGTACTTCACTCCGGGTCAGAGTGAACCTCAGTGTGAGTAATGGCAATGAAGGGGTACCCAACACTCCCCAAAATTCCAGAATTGGAACCTCACCATTTACATGCAGTTTAACGTCATACACAGGACACTAAAACCCTCAGCCACCGCATTCTAGCACAAATATGATAAAAGTGTTTGGTGTAGCGTAATTATTGTGGTCTGTGGGGAATTTGGGGATTGAAAGGAGAAGAGAGGAAAAAGAAAGAAGAACAAACAAAGGTTAAAACACACAACGGGTTAACAGCAATGACTCAAGAATGACCCCGGAAATAGACTTAAAAATAAAAATGGAAGTTCCAGGTTTTGACTGGAAACGGATGTGACATCGGGACAAGAAACGGAAGAGGTGAAAGATCTGTCTTTGCTGGACTCTGGTGGAGTCAGATGTAGCTCCTGGTTCCCCGTTTGGGTTTGGAGATAGTAGTACAGAACATAATACTATGTTAGGAGATAGAAGAATGTGACTATATACTCTCTCTCTCTCTCTCTCTAATAGAACCCACGAGCTTGAAATAAACAGCCCCCTGTGACTATAAAACCTGCCTCTGTTGTTTCTGAACTAACGACGACTACTACTACTAAAACTAAAACTTGGCTCTATGCGACATATCATTCTGACACAGTTGGGGATTGCCATAAGGGCAATAGGGTTGGGACAATCATATGTGCTAAGGCTTGACGTGACCAGCCAATTGATCGGAGGGGGCCTCTCGGCCGCTAACCATTACACCATTTGCGGTACCTAGTTATTTAGTAAGCTTAGCTTAGTTGAGACACAGGCCAGAAGTATGGGGCGCACAGTGAGGATCGAACCCTATCAATGGTCTGCTAATCTAACTTGATAACCATTACACCACTTGCGGTACCCAGTTATTTAGTAAGCTTAGCTTAGACACAAGCCAGAAGTATGAGTGAGAATCAAACTCCATCAATGGTCTGCTAATCAAGCACGCTAACCATTACACAACGTGCGGTACCCAGTTATTTAGTAAGCTTAGCTTAGTTGAGACACAAGACCAGATGAATGGGGCACCCAGTGAGAATCGAATTCACTAACAATCGTCTGCTAATCAACCATACTAACCATTACACCACATGAGTTGCACAGTTATTTAGTAAGCATAGCTTAGTTGTGACTCAAGGCCAGAAGTATGGGGCGCACAGTGAGAATCGAACTCTCTATCAATGGTCTACTAATCTAACTTGATAACCATTACACCATGTGTGGTGCCCAGTTGCATGGTTCAGTTGTGGTACAAGGGCAGTAGTATGAGGCACCCAATGAGAATCGAACTCACTATCAATGGTCTACTAATCAAGTACGCTAACCATTACACAACGTGCGGCGCACTACACTCCGCTATGAATAAAATGAATGTGTATCCATGTTTCCTGTGTAATCCGAGAGAATTTACTCCGACGAGAAACAACCGGGGGATCGGACATTAAATTACAAACGAAGAATCCGAAGCCTGTTGCCATAACAACAACAACAACAAGATGAAGATAAAGATAAATACAAAACCACTAACAATCGTTTGACTTGTGCATCAATTCCAGTACGAAGATGCATCGTCTTAATTCAGGTTCGTTTTCATTACCACAACGAACTGTCCACACATCAGAGACACGTCGCTTGCCACTGATGAAGTCAAAGCCCTGGGGACAGGCCTAATGAACTAAGACACACACACACATCGGAAGAAGAAAAACAAAAAACAACTTTTGATATATTGCGAACATGTGTTGCAGACGTCTTTAGAAACGGTGCGTATGCAGTGGTGGGGAAGTGCAGGCATTTTTGCAGCGGACGCGTTCAGCACGTATGTGCAGTTAGCTGCAGTGGACGTGCAGCAAATATAGCCGGTAATATGTACAGCAGTGAAGCAGACATCTTCGGCAGGTATGCAGCATCACACGCACCCCTGTGCCAGATAAAGCTAAATTTGCGCGTGCACACACTAATATGAGAGAGAGAGAGAGAGACAAAAAGCTTAAAAATTGGGTATTAAGTGATTATAGCCCATTTCCACCCATGGGTATCTGAAAACCCTCTGAGTTTCGTCAGATCAAGTTCTTTATTGAAAATGGTATACAAATAAATTCAGTATTTCTCTGAATATTTGAGATGAGGCTTGATGATTAGTATTATCTGCGTTATTGTCCTCATCTTCATTGTGTTCTGTACAACGTTTCGCCGATATGCCCTCCGGCTTCTTCAGGTATTTCTTGTCGGACTCTGGGAACTTTCTTTTCGTAGTCGGGAACCATAGCGGAATGAGAACAGGATACCCTCGTGGACTGAATAAAGGGTTAGGTTCAAATTCCGTGATGGCTCCCGACTACGAAAAGAAGGTTCCCGACTACGACAAGAAGGTTCCCGACTACGACAAGAAGGTTCCCGAGTTCGAAAAGAAATACCTGAAGAAGACCGGAGAGCATATCGGCCGAAACGTTATACAGAAAACAATGAAGATGACGACAATAGTCCGAATAACGCAGATAATACTAAATAAATTCAGCTTGACCTGAACTTTTCAACACCGTACAAGAAAAGACCAGCTTAGAATCATCCTAATACCAAATGACTTAGTACCCCACCAAAATATATATATATATATATGTGTGTGTGTGTGTGTGTGTGTGATGCTGGTAGCTTTTTGCTTTGAATTAGGACCCGGGAAAATTTATGGGTCCTAACTGAAGCCGTCTACCGCCTACCTTTAACATATCCTGTGTAATTAGTTTCTAAGAAACTATTGAAACGTATTTACAATTAGCTTGGAATGGCGGGGGAAGAAAGAAATAAAAACACTGGGACGCATAGATATGATTTTACTGCGTCCTTTTAGATTTGTGTGTGTCGGGGACGCAGGACGCGTACCTATCAGTATCTCTGATATATATATAGACAAAAGTATCCAATCGACGGGTAAATTGGGGATGATTATATTTGGGATCATCCATGTCCTCCGAATATCCACAATGCATGCACATGATTTCCTATAGATTTATACAAGGATTATTTCAAATCCCTAAGAGAGCTCAATGTAAGATAATTAATAAATTAATTATATGCAGAGCAATATTTACATTTTCAATAAGAAAGAAAAACTCAACAAACCGTCATTTGGCTATTATAAATTTATTTCGGCCGGTAACTATAAATGAGTCCAGTCTAGTCAGATAGCCATAACAAAATGAATTAGAAATATATATATATATATATATAATTATATATATACATACCAACCTCTCCACACGAGCAGGATGTGACACGAAGTCAATTTCTTAAGCGGAGCTTAACAGGTTTGAATTCAGAGTTTTTCTTCTCCTAGACTGGTTGCCTAACCAAGTTTAAAGCCCAGTCTACCCTACTATTTAGCTGGAAGTGTTGCATACCTTTTCCAAGAGATTTAATTCCTTACGACGATAACCATTACACAATGCGGAGGTTGGGTCTCTCCGACCGACCGTCTAGCCTAAGTGGAAACCAAAATAGAGTGTGGCCTCTGATAGACTTCTCAACCACCAGGATTCCGTCCAAAAGCATCATAGTTCGCTATATATATGATACGTGGCCATGACTAAATTATAGCAACATTTAAGGTATTATTTACTGAGCGACACTTGACGAACGGTAAAGGTCTGTCGAAGTAGGTTCACGCGAAATACGAAAGAGAAGCTTCGAGAAAAACAATATGCAAGTCTCGCGACAAGACGTTCACATTCGTGATCAACCACTGGGTTGCATGGCAACGGTTGTCAAGTATGACGAAGAAAGCATTTAATATCGGCTACAGAAGTCTGTGATGACACGGGTAAAAAAAAAATCGCAAAGTGGTTTTATGTACACATATCTGCTAAGCAGATGTTTCTGAAACAAAGGGCACGAGTCAGAAGTCACAGAAAAGATTTTAACGCCTGGTAATTAGATGTGGTTACATTTCGATCGTGGTAAAGCGGCGGTTATCTCAATGTCACTGTAGCAGGCCCATCTGTGGTAGAATTGCGCGCAATTAACAACAACATATGTACATGTTCCTAAGAGATATTAAAATTATCTGATCAGCTCGCGATAGCCTGCCTTCCAAATAGCAACTGCCGACTGTCAAAAAATTCGACTTATTTATGACTCCACTCCCCCATCAACCCCCTCATTTCCGGTCTGTACTCTTATAAAAAAAAATTAAATTTCGGGCCCCATTTTCTTCCAAGTCCAAGGTAAGAGGAGTTTCATTTTTTATCTTAAACTGCACGTCCCCCATGATCTTAAGATCATTTCACATAACGTAGTCTCGTGTCCAAATTGGTGCATTACACTCTCTTTGCAGTCTTTGCGTCGGTAGGGGTTCATTCATCTCGCTCTGGATGTTCATCTTCCATATCCTCATTATTCGCAGGTAGTACTCGCCTTGAGTCAAAGATATGCCGTGGTGTTCCGTCTACAATCCGGTTGTTTGGTGACTGGCTCCCCGTCGCTACTCCTCTCCCCCACTGCGTTGTGCACCGGACGTTTGGTGGTTTCACCCAAACCTCTTTTCCTATTTGGATTCTGGGTGGTCCTTCGTCAACATCTGGGAGTTTATTTTTTGGGTGTCTCCACTCATACGAAAAAATTGACCGTTGGGGTACGGTTTCCTTTCTCTGGCCGACCTTGGGTGCCATATTGTACCAGAATATGGCCTCTATTGGTGTTATTCCCACCTTTCGGCTATTGCTTTCACGGTCCTGTGGTTTCGTTCCACTATTCCATTGCCCTCTGGTCTGTAGGTTGCTCTATAGTACCTTCGAATGTTCCATTTTTCGAAAAGTGCCTGGAGGATATCTGAGCGGAAGACTGCACCATTGTCCATTACTGGACCTCGTTCAAAAAACACCTTTTCCAGTTCTTCTGCAACAACGGCCGCTGATTCCGCACGCAACTCCCTCTATATCGCTATTCGCCCTGGTTCACAGTCAATCATTGACAAATATGCACGCCCACGATAATGGGTAACCTTGTCCAATTTGTTGTAATCCCAATTTCGCCAGGATCATGTACGGTTGGGGCAGGATCAATTGATTGGCATCTGGTACATTCCTTAACTACCTATCTCGACTTCGCACTAAATACAGAGTCCTATGGTGTATACCATGCAACTCCTCCAATTTGTTAATCCCTAGACAGCATGCTGGAAACTCGTTCTCCTCCTTGACCAACCAGTTTTTATTTATTCGTGTTAGCGCACCCACCTTGTTTTTCTCCGAAGGCACAAACACTACTTTTATTTGTAATTCAAATTCCACTATCAATTGTCGCAGTATTCCAATCTCCGCTTTATTATCATTTCTCCAACACCCTTCGTCCGTATTCTTCCGCTCTCCTCCACTGTAGAGCTTATCCAGCTCAATACTGTGGCTGACTCGGTTCTCACTTCCATCTCTCTTAATCCCCACTTTAAAGCCAAATTCACTCCCTTTAACACAGCCTCTAACTCTAACCATTGATCTCCACGACTGTGCCTATGGCGATACTGCTCGCATCACACCACACGACTCGTTTTTGTTTTAGGGATATGCCAAGTCCCTGTCACGGGGTCATTTCTTTTTACTTCAGCCAGTATCTCTTGTATCACAGAGAGTTCCTTCATCAACTCTATCATCCCAGTTTATCCCACTCGCTCTTCTCTTTACATAGCTACATGCCGGTCGTAGCCACCCAGCAATGGGATAGTGTCCCAACAATTTTCCACTTATCGAAAACAACTCCTGCCTACTCATATCTGCTGTTATCTGTGGGATCTCGTTCCCTCTTCCAAATACCAGTTCGCCTTTTTCTTCCTTCAATTTAAGGCCCAACACTGCCCCGCTTCCAAGGGTTCTGGTGGTTTTGTTGTTAGTCCAAATTCCTTCAGATGATCGACTATTCCTTCGTCGATACTTTGTCACGTCTATGGATATATAGTCAATATATGAATCGGTGGCTCCTCTCGTCTTATCACCCTTCATTAGCACAGTTTTTAGAACTGCCGCCATAATTTTTGTCGCAACATTGAGTCCAACTCCCAATCGAGTCAGGCAGTAAATTTTGCCTTTATAGCGCACTAGTTGGTATTGCCATAGCCTTTTTGCAACATACAATTGTAGGTAGGCCGACTAAAGGTCTACTATCGCAGTTCCTCCCGCCAACTGTCTCCATTTTCTCATTTTTTCATCACACACATCAATGATGTCGCTTCCAGTATAGCTCTCGACATATTTGTTTAGCTCGCGAAAGTCTAATACTTGTCTGAATTTTCCTTTAGTTGCCTGGACCACCGCCATCAAAGGTAACACTCCTTTCACTTCACCTCCAAGGGTAGGAGAATTCCCTCCGCAATCCACCTTTCCACCTCTTTCTCATACTCCACTCTTTCTCGCTCCTCTAAGGGAGTTTTGTAATATTCCACTTTATTTTCTAACAGTGGAAGTTCTCCTTTCCACGCCATTCTACAGTCCATTTTTTTGTCGCTCAATTTCGCAGCAATTCTTCTCTTCGGCAGCTACAGCACAGTATGTTCTCCGAATTTAACTTCGCCGTTTTTCACAGTCAACCCTTCCAGTCTGCAAATAACATCCATCCCAATGATGATGTCTATATCATTGATTAGACGTTCCATAATAATTGCCTTTGTTGTCAACCTTTCCCCACCTAATTCTATCTGTCTGGTTCCTCTGCATTTCACCTCTGTTCCGTCCACTGCTCTTATTGTGGTCCTACCCCCACAACATCCACGAGTGAGCCTGGGACTGAGTAAAGTAATAGTACAACCGGTATCAATGAGAGCCGTCGCCCTCATGCCAGTCACTAACACCTCTATGATTGGAGAGACCCATACCGCGCCCTCACTCCATTGAAGGGGCAGCTGCTGGCGCAAACGCTCCCCCTTGATAGTTTCCCTGGTTCAGGGGGCAGTATCTGGCAATATGCCCGTACTTTTCACATTTGTAGCGCATAGTTCTAGCTCTTGGTGGTACTTTGCAATCTCTGAGTCGGTGTGGCCCCTGACAGCTGTAGCACCGAATAGCGGATGATGACCCCATTGCATATTTGTTTGTTGGTTCTTTGCTATATGCGACCGCTCCCACCGTCCCGGAATTCTGACCTCGTGTTCTTGTCAACACCCTCGCAGTTGGTATAAGATCCGCGATTTCCATTGTATTTATTCCGGGTAATTGTTGTAGCATCATCGATATACTATCCGGGAGACTAGTTACAAAGGCCAATTTCGCTGTTTGGAATACAAAATGAAATGAACTACAAAAAGAGATATAAATGGATGTATATGTAAAAATATCATCAACGTACGTAGGTGTATGTGAATGTTCAAAGAGATATTAAAGTTTGTGAGAGACTTACATCTTTTAGAAGTGTTTCTTAGAACAATTAAGTACAATTGACAACAGCATTAACTTGCTTGAGCCAACTTAATACAAAATGAAATTAGCTACATAATGAGTGAATAAAGGTGTGTATGTAAAAATAGGTTGTTGCTTCCAGGATTTGTTCAAGAGAGCACGCAGTATCTTTAAGTAGTTCGTATCAAACATTTTCTCCAAGCGTTTCGTTAAAGTAGTGCGACCATACAGTAGTACTGATATGGTCACAGTTTGGAAGAATTCCCATTTTATCAGAGAGAACAGCTTTCCATATGATTGATCTGTCAATAGCAGTTCATGCCGTTCCTATGGAAGGCATGGACTATGTTAGTGATCCAATACAAAAGCCACGAAAGGAAACCTAACAATTTCCACCTACGTCTACGACGTATTCTGCACTTCCACTGGCAGCTTGCCAACAAAGGCGTGTTGGATTGCGCCAACATGAACAGCATGTTCTCCATCCTCTGCGAGAGGCACCTTCGCTGGCTTAGGCATGTCAGGAGGATGGAAAATGGTAGGCAACGTCTACGGTTTAAAGATGTCTGCGGGAGAGACATGAGGATATGCCACATTAACACAAACACGCGCTTAACGTTAAGCAAGGCACGAGTAGGGACGAGGCAAAGAGGAGAGTGGCCTCGACAGCAAAGAGAGCCAGAAAGAGGGAGACAAAACAGCAGTCCCAGAAAGCATCACAATTTGTGTGCACTCAGTGCATCAAAGACTGTCACACAGGAATAGGCCTGCACAGCCATTTGCGCAGATGCACATTTTTTTATCTATTTATTGTTTGGACACTACGCCATCGTCCTTAGTAGACAGAAAGGTACAAACATGTAAGTGATCCTGTAGGATCACTTGCATACTATCACACAAACCATCCAAGTGAGACGAACATGACATGCTGTGCAATGAAGTTAGAAAGAACTTATAAGTGACGTTCTTTCGTGGACAATTACACAAGGACACACCAGTGTTGGCCTACCAATGCTGATGACTTGCCAGGAGTCATGTACGATAGGGACGGTGGCAGGAGAGAGAGAAGGGAATCTGTGCTGTCAGCACGACTTTATGATAATGTAGAAATGTCCTTATCATACGTAGCCCTGTCGTCTGGGGCTGTAGCTGTAGAATACACCGACTGCACCTCTACAGAAGGGTAAGACCTCTTCCAATGGGGCCACCTGTTGACCGTAGGTGCTTAAGATGCTCAAGGACGGAATCCTGGTGGGTGAGCAGTCCATGACCTGCAACACTCCACTTAAACCCTTACTTGGGCTAGACGGGCGCTGCCCTTGCTACTCTAGGAACATTTTTCCCAATGCACCATCTAAAAATGCTTTCCGGTGCAAGGCGCGCTATTTCATTTTTTCAAATTAACTCGCGTCTTGTGAAGGCGTACATTTCTCTTTGCCTCCTCTCTTAGTCGTTCGAGGACCAGGTAAGAATAGCTTTTTTTGTCCACTCTTCCCTCTTAGCGTGTTTATCTTACTGGACATATTTATTGCCCTTTTTCGTACTAAGCCGTGTCCTCTTTTGTCAACGTTTTACACTTAAATATTGTTTAATTTCTGATATACTTTCTTCAGTTCGTAAACCTCGATATTCATCTCCTCGTAAGGCACATTCGTTTTACCCTCCTTGTATTTTCTAATTATTTCTACCCTGTTAGTGTCTTGCATTTTGATAGTATTATTTTGAAATGGCTGCTACCTTATGGTCAGTCTAACGGCGCCTATGAACTTCCCGGACACTGCTAGTATTTTAGCCCTTACTCTAAACCTACACGTAACTCCTCAATTTAACTTTTATCCCTCTTTTTCTTGTATTTGGCCGTTAAGACAAGACTGTCAGGCATTTTGCTACTCCACTCATTTGCCAGTCCATTCAAGGTTTGTTCGCCACTGCCTTCAACTATAATATCGCCCTTGCTTTTTGTGTAATTTACATTCTAGCTCCTTGCCTGGTTGGTTATTTAACCGCCTTTTCTTATTTAACTGTAGGTTTGGTTTGGTTTGGTTGGGTTTTACGGCATGTCAACCCCTTGGGTTATTTTATGCCGAATACTTCTATTGGTAAAAAAAAATGTTTAATGCTGAAAAAGTTTTGAAATAATTTCATTTTTAATGGATAATACAATTTTGTTTATAAACTCATGTTTTCTATTTAACCCATAGATGGGACCCTAACAGGTACTACCACTCCGGGTCAGATTGGACCAGGGAGCAATGGTGATCAAGGGGTGCTCCACATTCCCCAAACCTCCAGAACTGGAACCTCACCATCAGATAGAGTTTAACGTCATTCCCAGGATATGAAGACCCTCAGTCACCGCCTTCTTGCACCCATATGATAAAAAGCGTTGGGGCTTGCCATAAGGTCAATAGGGTTGGGGCTATCATATAGGTGCTAGGGCTTGACGTGACCAGCCTATTGATCGGAGAGGGCCCTCGCCGACCGCCCATCTAACCCAAGATAGGGCCAAAGTGGAGTATTGCAAGTCATGGACTGCTCATCCACCTGGGTTCTGTCCTTAAGCATCACGGGTCGCCACCCACGGCCAACAGGTGGCCTCATTGGGGGAGTCTTACCCCTCTGCAGAGATGCAGTCGGTGCATTCTAACGCCCCAGCCGACAGGGAGGTATTTAACTGTATTCCCTATCAGTATTTCCCGCCATTCTTGTACCAATTTTGAACCCTAAAATTTCGTTGCATTGTTTTATTGTGACTCATTTGTTTTCCTTTTCATATTTCAATTTTTTTACACTTTCGTGTAATGGAATAAAGACCAGAGTTCTCTACCAACGGGTTTTGTTTTTCTTTGCTTAAAAGAGTTTAGCTACACATATCGAACGCGGTTGCTACATCTTGGACAGAATAGTTACCGTTAGTAGTGCCGTGATAACTCCTCCTCTCTCTCTCTCATCCACTGATAGACTAGACAAGTGGTGTATCTGTCCATTAATGTGTGGGGTCTTCTCCCACGTTTAGGCTCGTACCCATGTGTGTACGTAGCACAGTATATACTCTACCATGCGGGTCATACACAAGTAAATGACTCATATTCAATAAGAAACCTTTCTTACTTCCCAAAGACTTTCGTCCTAATTGTGTGTATCTTGTTATATATAACATGTTCCATGTGCTCCGACAATAAAGTCTGTATTGTTGTTATTTTGTACCGATTTGTTTGGATTTCATTATGTATGTATTCATCTACGTCGGAAGGTTTCTCTGAAGCCTTTCTAACGCATTATAAGAACCAGTGTTGGCCACTAAAGTCAAAACCACACATTTAATTCTTGTAATAGAAAACTCCCAAAAATAAATAAATAAATAAAAATTGAAAATTTGGACCCAAACCTCGTTAGTCTTAATTACTCTCCCCCTTTTATATTCAATAAGAACCCTTTCTTACTTCCCAAGGACTTTCGTCCTAACTGTGTGTATCTTGTTATATATATCATGTTCCCTTTGTTCAGCCAATAAAGTCTGTATTGTTATATTGTACCTATTTGTTTGGATTTCATTATGTATGTATTCATCTAAAGTCAAAACCACACATTCAATTCTTATAATAGAAAACTAAAAATAAATTAATTAAAATCGAAATTTTGGACCCACACCTCGCTAGTCTCAATTGTTCCCCTTCCTTAATCAAATTGTCCCCCTCCTTGTGGTGCGTACGCCCCACGTTGGAAACTACTGCATTAGACACAACTTGATTAAATCTAATTGCACAGTCTGTTGGACTTCCCTTATCTATATTTCCAGGATTAATATGATGATGATGATATATACAAATCTGCTTAAATGGAGGCGCGTGGTCTAATGGTTAGAGTCGTAGGAAATAGACTCGTCGACCCGAGTTCAATTCCTCGACGAAGCTGTTTGCATTTCACATAGCGCTAAAACCCATAGGAAAGGTATTAATTGAATTCTCCCTCCAGCTACGGGTAAATAGTAGGGCAGACTGGGCTCTTTAACCATGGCTTGGTAACCAGTCTAGGAGAAGGAAAACTGAATTCAAACCTATTAAACTTCGCCTTAAAAAATCGACCTTGTGTCACATCCTGCTCGTGCGGAGGGGTTGGTAAATATATATACATAAATCTGCTCAACACCTCTTCAAAGCCGCTAACCGCCTCCCCGTGAAATAATTCTATTACCGTTTCCTCGTAACTCTAAACGCCAACTGGATGGGCTGGGTAGGTGACGGTACGGACAGGTTGCTGCTTCCTTCGGAGTGGGAGTTATATTGTTTTCTGCATTTAAACGATACAATAAAAGTCTTTTTTTTTTCTTTTTTTTTCTTTTTTCTTTTTTTGGCGTAAAACATATTTTGTCACGTCAATAATCAAATTCGTGTGTTGCAAAATGTGTGTCTAATGTCTTTGGAGAATTCCCACCCTAGCACCTCTCTCAGTTGTGTGGGTGAGAGAGGTGGGTGAGTAAATTAACAATGGTTCCTTTCTACCATATGGACCTCATGTTACATTTTTTGGGTTTGTGGGTTGCACAAATACAGGCCTAAATTGCTTAGCCTACGCCTTTGTAAAACAACTGCCAATTGGTGCTAAATCTTTTGCCTACCTTATTCACTCCCCCCCCTCTCTCATGCTCAGTCTCTTTCTTTCTCATTCTCAATCACTATTGCTCTCTTATCCACTCTCTCACTCTTTCACTCTCTCTCTTACTCTTTTCTTTCTTTCTCTTTCTTTTTCTCTCTCTCTCTTTCTTTTCTCTCTTCTTTCTTTTTCTCTCTCTCTTTCTTTTTCATTTTCTCTCTTTCTTTCTTTTCTCTCACTCTTTCTTTACTCACTCTTACTCTTTCTTTCTTTCTCCTCACTTTCTTTCTCCTCTTTTCTTTCTCTTTCTTCCTCACTTTCTTTCTCCTCTTTTTTCTTTCTCTTTCTTCTCTCACTCTTTTCTTTCTCTCTCTCACTCTTTCTTTTACTCACTCTCTTACTCTTTCTTTTACTCACTCTCTTACTCTTTCTCCCTCACTCTTTCTTTCTCTTTCTCTCACTCTTTCTTTCTCATGCTCACTCTTTCTTTCTTTCTCATGCTCACTCTTTCTTTCTTTCTTTCTCATGCTCACCTCTTTCTTTCTTTCTTTCTCATGCTCACTCTTTCTTTCTTTCTTTCATGCTCACTCTTCTTCTTTCTTTCTCATGCTCACTCTTTCTTTCTTTCTTTCTCATGCTCTTTCTTTCTCGTGCTCTTTCTTTCTCTCACCATCACTCACTCTCTTACCCTCTCTCTTACTCAACCTCTCTCACTTTCTCGTTTCCCGCGTTGTGTCCGTGATTCTTCACGTTTCGTAAACCACCTACGTGTGAAGTCGGCCATTGACAACAAATATATCTAGAGACTTAAAAAATCTTTCATGGTTTGTTTAATCACTGGCAGGAGTACAAATAATTGTCGAATGGTATATTACCTTCATTTCAAAACGACTCCTTTCTCTCCCCCCCCATCGCCCCACCGCCTTCTTGGTTCCTTAAATGAAGCAAAACGGTTATTTCTTTTTTTTCCCCCTCTTGGTGGTCAATCTGAATTACAAAGAAGATGTTCTAACGGATATTCTTTGCCATTATCACTCGTTGAATTTGAAGATCTACTTTCTTCTATCTATTAAATCTACTGCGCACAAAGAAACGAAAACAGTATTTCTACCATCTGTGAGATGTGACTGATCGATCTCGCACACACGCGCACACACACGCACATATACAAACGTACGATAGAACAGACACAGGATTGCGTAGAACAACACATACAGTGTATGTGTTGTTCTACGTAAGTCTGTATGTGTTTGTTCTACGTACTTATCTCTGTATGACATACAGATATAAGTACGTAGAACACACACGAGCCCAAAGACGTATGGCAAAACACACACACAATGTGGTGTACGTAGATCACACACATACAGACGTATGTATAATACTCACACAGACACAGCGTACAGTAGAATATTCACACACACACACAGAAGCGTACGTAGAACACACACGCACATGCACAGAAGCGTACGTAGAATACACACACGCACATGCACAGAAGCGTACGTAGAATACACACACACACACACACACACAGAAGCGTACGTAGAATACACACACGCACACACAGAAGCGTACGTAGAATACACACACGCCAGAAGCGTACGTAGAATACACACACACACACAACACGTCACACACACACAGCACAGAAGCGTACGTAGAATACACACACACACACGCACAGAAGCGTACGAGAATACACACACACACACGCAACAGAAGCGTACGTAGAATACACACACACACACACACAGAAGCGTACAAACACACACCACACACACACAGAAGCGTGCGTAGAATACACACACACACACACAGAAGCGTGCGTAGAATACAATATATACAACGTATGGTAGACAAGGGTTATTTCCTATAAGTCTAACATAAACAAAGGGGAACCACTCTTGATAGATAAATTATTATTTATTTATTTACTAGGAAAAAAGAAGATGGGGTTAGGGTTTAGGGTTAGTTTAATGGGAAAATAAATAAATAATTTATCAGTCAAGAGTGGTTCCCCTTTGTTTATGTTAGATTTATAAGAAATAGCCGACACAAGCTCATATACGTGCAAAGACGTATGGCAAAATACACACACCCAATGTGGTGTACGTAGATCACACACATATCCAGGGCGTACACACAAGCGTATGGTAGAATATCCACACATACAGAGGCGTACGTAGAACACACAACACACACACACGTGCATGTGTAGAAATGTATGATAGAACGCACATAGACACAAAAACAAACACAGGCTTGCGTAGAACAACACCTACAGAGATAAGTACGTAGAACACATACGCACACAAAGATATATGGCAAAACGGCTGAACTTGCACAAAGGTGTCAAAATTAGGGTGACCCAGAAAAAGCAGAACCAAATTATTTATTTTCCCATTAAACTAACCTTAAACCCCAACCCCTAACCCTAAACCCCCATTGTTAAAATTAACAGATTTATTACAAAATTTGTGGGTTCTGTTTTTTCTGGGTCACTGGTATACAGGGTGGCCCAGAAAAAAACAGAACCCAAATTATTTATTCATTTTCCCATTAAACTAACCCTAAACCCCAACCCTAACCTAACCCTAGACCCCGTAGTTAAAACCAACAGTTTTATTACAAAATGTGGGTTCTGTTTTTTCTGGGTCAACCTAATTTAGACACCTTTGTGCAAGTTCAGCCGGCAAAACATCCACATACACACAATGTCGTGTACGTAGAACATATAAATACATACATACATACTGATCCGTATAGTAAAATACGCACACGTACACATACACAGGTATACGTAGATCACAGACAGGCGCATGGTAGAATATCCACACATACAGAGGCACATACAGATGCGTACGTAGAATGCACACCGATGTGCGAAAACACAAATAATATGAAAGATCTATTTGAAAATGTCAACAGAGGATATTCTCTCCTTTTTTATTTGGTTTGGTTTGTTTTACGGCATATCAACCTCAGTGGGTCATTTAATGCCGACAAAGTTGTGAAATAAATTCATTCTTAATGCATAATACAATTTTGTTTATCAACTCATGTTTTTCTATTCAACCCATAGATGGGACCCTAACAGCTACTACCACTCCGAGTCAGAGTGGACCAGGGAGCAATGGTGGTGAAGAGGTACTCCATATTCCCCAAATCTCCAGAACTGGAACCTCACCATCAGATAGAGTTTAACGTCATTCCCAGGACATGTAGACCCTCAGCCACCGCATATGATAAGGATTGGGGGTTTCTATAAGGGCAATAGGGTTGGGGCAATCATATAGGTACTAGGACGACGTGGCCTGCCGATTGATTGGAGGGGGCCTCTCCCACCGCCCGTCTAGCCAAAGAAAAGCCTAAAGTGGAATATTGCAAGTCATAGACTGTGCAGCCACCTGGTTCTATCCTTAAGCATTACGGGTCGCCACCTACGGCCAACAGGTTGCCCCATTGGGGAGTCTTACCCCTCTGCAGAGGTGCAGTCGGTACATTCTAACGCCCCACCCGACAGGGCAGACTCCTTTTGGGGGAAATAAAATTATACCATAGAATATAGACATGAAACAAATACCATACAACATGATCCCCAATAATGCTAACACATTGTTAAAACCAATTACTAAAAAGTATAAATATAAATACACGATATGTATAACTTCCTAACCGTTAGGCATGATATAACCCCAGACGGGTTGATATGCCGTTAAAATCAATAAACCAACTAAACCATTAAACGTACGCTAGAACACACACGCATACAGAGAGAGAGAGACTTACATAGAATACCATATACAGAGATAAGTACGTAGAACACACATTCGCACACAAAGACGTATGGCAAAACACACACACACAGGTGTACGTAGATCACACATATACACGCAGACGTACGTATAGTACTCTCACAGACAGACACACAAGCGTATGGTATAATATCCACACATTTCAGCCACACTTCTTGACCACTCGGTCATCAGCAACTACAGACTGGAATGAGGATTTTAACTGATAAATACATATGTATATATTTAAAGGCCGCCAGAGAGTGCTCCATCCGTTTAATAGGATGCGTAAGTGAAGGAAAGAGTCGTTTGTACAATATAAGTACGCTCAGAGGCGTATGGCAGAATATCCACACACACACACACACACACACATGCGTATATATATATATATATATATATATATTATATATTAGTCAACCTAATGAGTTAAAGAATATCTACCTAGGTTTCTCCTTACGGATGATCTGGATAATTCTGACTCTTGTCACTTGGTAGATATTCTCTGACTCATTAGCTTACTTTATTATTATTTATTAGCTCTACTTTTTGTATTGAGCACTTTAGTATATTTAACTTAGGCAACTCTTACAGTATTTTTTTTCTTTTGGACATTTTTATAGTACTGTCTGATTTTTTTTTTCAAGAGGTGCAGATGATTTAGTCTTCTTTTTTTTTTCTATTGGCAAAAATTTGTATTTTTATATAAAGCCGGGAGATTTTTTTATACTGTCGGAGTTTATATATATATTACATACACACACTAGACAAAACGTGATCCATTGGGTCACCCATTCAGCTCTGGGTAAATAATTGAGATTAGGGAAAATGGAATTAGCAAAGTGAATAAAAAATAAATACAACCGGACGAAACGTTAAAATCATTTTGTAAGCTTTCTAAGAAAGGAAATGTTTGACCTCATTTAAGCTACACGTTGCTGGTTGTAAAATTTAACAAAAATACATTTCAAATTCTCCTCTCTCTCTCTCTCAGAGAAACTAATATTATATAACGAGGAGGTAGTCAAGAGATACATAGAGGGGAAGAAAGAAATAGGCACAAAGAGATTGGTTGGTTTTTTACTTAAATGCAAATTACGACTAATTAGAACCAATTAAAACGAATATTTTTCAAACATAATTCAATCCTAAAAGTAAGGAATAATTTAGTATAATTTTCGTGTCATTAAACTAAACAGTAAAAAAAGCCTTTAGGAAGCAAAAATTGATTAACTCAGTTTTAGTATATATATATATATATATATATATATATATATATATATATATATATATATATATATATATATATATATATATATCTAGCAAAATTACCCGGTCCATGACGAACTAAAAAAAAAAAAAAAGGAACACCTGAGAGCGAGTGAGAAGAAAAAACAGGGGTAAGAGAGAAATAAGAGGAAAATGATTTATAAAGTTATTTAATTCGCTGTAAAAATCAGCAGCAGCGCCATGCGTCTATTTTGAATCACTGCTGATATAGCCAGTAGCCAGCAATTTTTTTTATATTAGCAGCAGCAGCCATGCCACGATTATCGCAATTCATTTATTTTTTTGTTTCATTAATTATATTCATTAATCATCAAAAATCAATAACCAAATTTGGTTGTGTTAATTATAAGGATATAAAGGTGTATGCAAGATTTCGAATCTGAATAACATTTTTTTTTTTTTTTTTAGTTATAAGTCGACACGTACATACCAAATTTTTATATTATATATATATATATATATATACACACCCAGCAAAGTGGTATACAACATATGGAATATAAGGAAAGATGCAGAGTGTAGTATTTATTTTCTGTCGTTTGGTTTGGTAGAATAATCAGCATTTTTTTTTGTATCTTGATGTCAGCTTCCACTCCCTAAAGTTCAGTTTTCGACCCCCACCACGTTTATCGACCCCCAGGCATTTATCGACTCCTAGGATAGTCCTTATCGATCCCCTGGGGGTCGATATCGAACACTAAGGCAATTCCTGTTTTAATGCTTGGAATTTGGAACGTTAAGCTTCCCGGAACACGTGCACCATTTATTAAGCTGAACCTGGTTTGACACAAGGCCAAGAATTGGGCGCCCAGTGAGAATCGAACTCGCTAACCATTCCACCACTCAAACCGCTCCCTTCACCCACCCACACTCCACAAAATAAAGAAAGCATTGCTTAGATTTTGGCACAAGGCTGATATACGATGTTACATAATGGAGAAGTTAAAGAGGACAGGATTGTGGTGGCTGAGTGATCCGTTTTTATATAATGGATTGTACTCTATCCATTGTGTAAGGAAGTATAGAAGTATTTGAATTCAAAAGTTAGAGAGGACAGGATTGCAGTGGCTGAGCGATCCATTGTTACGTGATGGATTGTAGCCTATCTATTGTGTAAGGAAGTGCAGAAATATTTGAATTCAAAACGTCAATTCCTTAAAGTAAAGAGTCATAGAAAATAACCAGTAGTTTAATTGACAGCCTTTGACTCCTTATTTTGACCTAGACATGAAGTTCTTATTCGTTTGTGATATCACGTGACTGAAATCGGTGGGAAAATCGGTCGCTATAATATGTACCTTAGATACTGGGCTGGCATTAGTACATTATTAACCTTGTGTCACATCTTGCCCGTGGCAATGAAATTGGGTAAATACAGATGATTGTAGGAAACACACAAAATTTGTTGCTAACTCTGACGACCAAACTTCCTCCACGGCTGTACCAAATTTGCTTGGCAGTTTTTTTACCTGTACGATGGGATATTTCAATGTTCACTATCTATTCACCTCAGAACCCATTCTATTCAAATAAAGTCATGTTATTATTGTTGTAATCAGAATCCATCTGTTCAATTATGATGAGAGCCGCTGCGAGCGGTTTAAGGTAGGATTTTTTTACCTGTATGATGGAATATTTCAAAGTTCACTATCTATTCACGTCAGAACCCATTCTATTCAAATAAAGTCATTATTATTGTAATCAGAATCCATCTGTTCAATTATGATGAGAGCCGCTGCGAGTGGTTTAAGGTAGGATTTTTTACCTGTATGATGGAATAATTTCAAAGTTCACTATCTATTCACCTCAGAAGTCATTCTATTCAAATTAAGTCATTATTGTTGTAATCGGAGTCCTTCTGCTCAATTACAATGAACTAACCATCAGTTTTTGCACTTTGCTTTGTGCGATATACGTAGGATAGCTTTGGTGGGAGAGCCGCTGTGAGTGGTTTAAAGTAGGCAAAATGTAAAGAAATACGTAAAAATTCCTGTTTCGACAGGGTTATAAACCTCATTTAAGCTTCGCTTAAATTGGACTGGACTTTAGCCAAAAGCCCAAGAAGCAATAAATAAAGTAAAAGTAAAATCGTCGGGGCGGCCTAATGTCGGTACCAGCGAATCAGCGAGGGAGTCTATCCCCTTTTCACTAGCGCTAGACCAAGGAGATTGTTTTTGCGTTTGAGACGGAGCGCCTCACCTACCATTAGCTCCTTACTTTACGGCACAGATCCCTGTGCTACACATATGCTGAGTTGGCGAGGGCCGGTATCGAACTAGGAACCTTGTGGTTTCTAGCCGAGAACTCTACCGACTGAGCTAATCCGAGGATAAAATGGATAAATTAAAAGTTGTTTTTTTTTTTAATTATTTTTTATTCTTTTTTTTTTTTAGGAAAGCCGCCCAGAAAGATGATCCGATGGCCGAATGTACAGTGTTTTTCAGAAAAATTGATACCATTTTGTAATCTAATAACTTGACCAATTTTCGTTCAAATGATCTCAAATTTTAACAGCGTGTGTAGAAAAAAACTCTTGAATAATTGAACAGAAGGATTCTGATTACAATAAGAATACGACTTTATTTGAATAGAATGGGTTCTGAGGTAAAGAGTGAACATTGAAATATAGGTTAAAAAATATATATATAGGAAGCGCGTGGTGTAATGGATAAAGTCATGGGAAATGGACTCGTCGCCCGAGTTCAAATCCTGGACCTGGTAACTGCATTCTCACTTAGCGCTAATACCCTTGGGAAAGGTATGAATTCTACTCTCCCTCCAGCTATGGGTAAATAGTAGGGCAGACTATGCTCTTTAACCTTGGTTAGGCAACCGGTCTAGGAGAAGGAAAACTCTGAATTCAAACCTGTTGAACTCCGCTTAAGAAATTGACCTTGTGTCACATCCTGCTCGTGCGGAGGGGTTGGTAAATATATATATATGTATGTATAGGTAAAAAAAAAAAAATACCAGGAAGATTTGGTACAGCCATCGGAGAAATTTGGTAGACATAGCGAACCAGCTTCTACAGAACCATAACTAAGAAGAAATAAAGTCAGACCGGCATATTTAGAAATGTCCCAGCTATGCAAGAGAGACTAACCAGCTACTCGAACTACTCAGGGCTAGACAGGCGGTCGGAGAGGCCCCCTCCGATCAATCGGCTGGTCACGTCAAGCCCTAGCACCTATATGATTGCCCCAACCCTATTGCCCTTATGGCAAGCCCCAACCCCTTTTTATCATATGGGTGCTAGAAAGGCGGTGGCTGCGGGTCTAAATGTCCTGGGAAGACGTTAAGCTATCTGATGGTGAGGTTCCAGTGTTGGAGTTTGGGGAATGTGGAGCACCCCTTCATCACCATTGCTCCCTGGTCCACTCTGACCGGAGTGGTAGTACTGTTAGGGTCCCATCTATGGGTTAAATAGAAAAATGTATTTACAAAAAATTGTATTATCCATTAAGAATTGATTTATTTCAAAACTTTATCGGCATTAAATGACCCACTGAGGTTGATATGCCGTAAACAAAACAAAAACCAAACATAAAAGGTACTAACCAACTACTCGAACTACTCAAGAAAGTAAGTAAGATAAAATAGATAGTGAACATTGAAATACCCCATCATACAGGTAAAAAAAAAAAAATACCAGGAAGATTTGGTACAGCCATCGGAAAAATTTTAGACGGAAAGTGCTGCCATAAACCATTTTTACTTCCCCTTTGTACTCGTGCCTCCGGACTTAATGGATGCTCCCCACTCGCAGTATATTGGCGATGTGCCTGCCTATATTCACTCTCACCCAAGAAAATCCAAGTGCACTCACACTAAAAACTTGTGACCCCCTAGCGAGTTATATACGCTAGCACTGAAATAAAGCCAGGTATTTTCTTTTACTACTTTGCCGACGTGTCTAGTCTCGTTTGCTAGACGACTCGACCCCACGTTGTTTTAATCGGTCGCAGGTTTTAGTTGAAACTGTAGAAGCTACGTGTCTGCTGCACAAAAGAAAGAAAAAGAAGCAAAACCGAATTAAGAGAACAGTTCTACAAATTGTAGTATAGATTATTCTCTTATTCTTATTATACATAGCCCTGTCGGCTGAGGCTTTAGAATACACCGACTGCACCTCTACCCCAATGGGGTCACCTACTGACCGTGGGTGGTGACCCATGGTGCTTAAGGAAGGAATCCTTGTTGATCCAACACTCAAGTTTGACCTTTACTTAGGCTAGACGGGTGGTCGGAGAGGCCTCCTTGAACAGTCGGCTGGTCACGTCAAGTCCTAGCACCTATATGATTTTCCCAACCTTTATGGCAAGCCCCCAAACCCTTTTATCATATATGTGCTAGAAAGTGGTGGCTGAGGGTCTTAATGTTCTGGATATGACGTTAAACTGATGGTGAGGTTCCAGTTCTGGAGGTCTGGCGAATGTGGAGCACCCCTTCATCACCATTGATCACGAAGTGATAGTACTTGTTAGGGTCCCATCTAAGGGTTAAATAGAAATGTGTTTAAAAACAAATTGAGTACCCATCAAGAATGAATAAAACAAAAACGTCTCCGGCAGAAAAGGAACCAATGGGTTGATAAGCAAAGTCATCGGGGTGGCCTAAAGTCGGTATCAGCCAGATAGCGAGGGAGTATATCCCTTTTTCACTATTTAATTAACTTTAAACCACGTATATTTGTTAATGTGTTACGCCTCAAAGATACATGGTTCAAAGTTAACTGAACTGAAAAAATGTAAAAGCTTTTAGATAAAATAACTGGTGCATTATATCTTTTATTCATTAATCAACACTGAAAATTTCATTAAATTCGGTTAATTCCTTGATTTTTAGTATTTTTTTTCTTTCAGCGGGGTGACATACGATGTGGAATTTATGTCCGTTAAGTAGGATTTAACCAGATAATCTATCAATTATCATTATGTTCTTTTGATATTCCTTCTTGGGACTTCATCTTTGTGTCCGTTCTGGTCTTATTAACGAACACAAGACTTAGGATATTTTAAGATGTCTTTATTCAGCCCTAGAGTGAGAATTAGCCATTAGACAGACTCCATATTTGCATCTGTCCTGTTCGGTCCCCGGCTAAAACTAAAATCTCTAAGTTAGTTACTGTTCTCATGAATTCGAATGACCAATCAGATACTAGCTAGCAAGTTCAGTGAAAGGTTATGCCTTGTCTGTAATCTTTTGGGTACTTTCCATGATTCAGAATAACCAGTTACATTTAAATTAATTGTACACTACCGTACGTAATTTATAGGCAACCTATCAAGGAAGAGGCAGAATGTAACGAATGTTGACACGTCATCTCTCCATTCCGACAAAGAGAGCGTTATATATATATATATATATATATATATATATATATATATATATGGGTGGGGGTGAAAATCACATAGGCGAGAAACTAAGTTATCAAATGCCATTGATTTCATGTCCACGCAACGCAAACTAATATGTGTGTGTGAGAGAGAGAGAGAGAGAGAGAGAGAGAGAGAGAGAGAGAGAGAGAGAGAGAGAATTTGGGCAGCATTGTTTAATTTATTTCATTTCGAAGTACCGAAAGTACTTGGGATAAAAACCCTGGTGGACTAATCCACGATTCCATCCAAAGTTTTTAAAAGTTGACCAGAAAGCTTGAAAAGATCGTTAATAAAATTGTTAAACAGGAGACGTGTCTTTTATTTAATTCTGCACACACACACATTGTATATATATATATATATATATCTTATTATAATGGAGATTGAGGGTTTGTCGGTCTGTAACCGAAACTATATTACTATACAAGTCACAATTCCCTTTGTTATTTACATCACATTTACCATGATTTTATTTTTATTTATACCTCTATTATTAATAAAATTGTTTTACATTACTTACACTGTTGACCATATCTACATACTAATAACATGCAATTGTATTTATATATACAACAAAATAGCGGTTTACAGTGTGAATGGGAAGGCTAATTTGCATATTGATCTTAAAATTTAATTTTAATAAATATATGCTTAGTATTATTGATTTCTAATTGTTTGGTTTTATCTTAATGAATATGAGCAAAAATCTCAATAAATCTTAAAAGAAATCCCTTAACAAGAAGAAATAACTAATATTATTCTTTACTTCCTATTTTAACTAAATAGTTAAATTAGGAAAATTTACTAATAAAAGACGGGAGTAACGGAAAATGATGGAAGAGTTAATTTCAAAGTTGTTCAATTTTTCAATCATACCCCCTCTGTTCCAAATCTTTTTATCTACATTCTTATTCAGTTTCATTAGCCTTTCTAATTTAATATGATATTTTATTATATTAAAACTTAAATACTTGCACCCGGAGGGTGCATATATTTACTAGTATATATAAACGGTACATATGTAATTATACATGTACATACAAATATTTTTATGTATGCATACCGTATATGCGCCCTATATATTAACTCGCACACAAACATATATACTCACAAGAAAATAATCCAATCATTCTTGAATTGCTCTCCTTAATCAAATTACACCCCCTCTGTGGGGGGATGGACTCCACCCTTAGGTCTAAACGGTTGTCTGCTAACTTTTCCGTTCCTGGCGACCCACTTTCTACCTTAGGCTCGTCCCCTTCTGGTCTATACCGCAACTGTCCTCTTCCTCACTTGATCTGGCTATCTTTTAAATATATGCAGTCACGACTTCCGGAAAGGAGAACCGCTTTTCCCCACATAGATCACCGAGCTTAGGTAGTTAAAAGATTATATGCTCGTCTACTGACTTCTGACCGTATTAGCACCGAAGAATTGACTTTATAATGGACATTAAAAAAAAATTTTATAAAAACCTAACCTTTTCATCCCATCGAGAAATCCTTTTCTTTCTATTTTATTATTTATCAAAATCTGACAACTAATTTATTCACTAAGCTCACTTGTCTAATTATCCTTTTGATGCTGCTTTACACACATCCATATGCTACCTATGCCTGCACATACCCATACCCTCTCCGCACACACGTAGCCATATACATACATATACGCAACACCTATACGCATACATACTCCCATAGGTATACTCGCACCTACATGCATATGCATTATTGTATAAACATACGCAATTCGACAGATTATTGATCATACAGAAATCTTATCACTTTATCTTAAAGTGAGAATCCTTCCAAGCTGTAGCTGCGTCAGTGCTACTGTAAGGCTGCACCCTCTAACAAAACGTTGAGAACAAGCTAGATGGGAACTACACAAGGATTTTGTGTGCTGTCTTGAACAAATCTTGGGAAAAGCTAACCCACAAAAAAAGAAGCTGTATGGTCACTTACCTCCTATCACACAAACCAGATATGCTGGACCCTACTTGGAGAAGCAAGGACGGACTCATAAGTGATGTTCTCTTGTAGACACCTACACAGGGACATACCAGTGTCGGCCGACCAGCGAATAGTGTCACAAATGTGGGGATTGAATAATAGATAAAAGACACAAAATAAAAGAAATATAAAATAATTTCCTTGGATGCCTTATTCAAAATATCGACGCGCAATAACCCAAACCGTAGGTAAACCAGAAGTATTTGCCTCTCATCCCACTTTTTGAGGGCGCGACACAAGGACATTTTTATGGGGGCCACCCACAAGCTGAAGCTCATGGGTGGTAGGCACAAAAATACGTTGATCCCGTCGGCATTCCTCCTCAAGGGGGTGGGACTCAGACACTGGACAATAAACCCAGCCCTGCCCCTTTAAATCAAGGGGGCAGGTGTTACCTGGGGGTGCCCCTCGCCCTGGGATCAACGATGACCGTAGGTAAACCAGATGTGGAAATGATTTCGTTTTCAAGAATATTAAACATTTCCCATTACATGTGAAGGGTTCACCGAAAGTAATGCCTCCAATTTATTTTCACAGAAACTACAGAGCAAAATCTGATGAATTGATTGATTTATTTTAACGGCATGTCAACACATCCAGAGTTATTTTATGCCAAGCGGGTAAGTTGTGAGGGATGGTCAAATTTATTGTTATGTCTTTATTTCAAAGATTTTATTGATTTTGACAGTAGGTTGTTTGCAGCTGTTAGTTGCTAAGTGGATTGGAAATCAGTTTAAGGGATAAGTTTATAGGATAAAGTTCAAGTTTGTTATAAGCGATAGTTTAGTAGAAAGCTTTGTTTTTTTTATAAACAATTTTTTAATTTAATCCATAGATGGGACCCTAACAGGTACTACATTTCCGGGTCAGAGTGAACCCGGGAGTAACGGTGATAAAGGGTTGCCCCACATTCCCCAAGCCACCAAAACTGAAACCTCACCATCAGATAGTTTAATGTCATTCCCAGGACCTGAAGACATTCAGCCACCTCCTTCTAGCACATATAATAAAAAAGGTTGGGACAATCATATAGAGGATAGGGATTGATATGACCAACCGATTGATCGGAGGAGCCTCTCCGACCGCCCGTCTAGCCTAAGTAATAGTAAATGGAGTGTTGCATATCATGGACTGCTCATCCACCGGGATTATGTCCTTAAGCGTCAGGGGTCACATGGCTCCATGGGAGGGGGAGGTTCTTACCCTTTGCAGAGGTACAGTTGGTGTATTCTAGAGCCCCACCGACAGGTCTAGAAGATCTGAAATTTGTGGGACTGAATAATAAATCAAAGGAAAAAATGAAATGTAACAATGATAAAAGATAAAATAAGATAAAATAGTATATATATATATATATATATATATATATATACACACACACACACAAGAAATAAGATTCTCCCAGAATGCCTTTTTGACAGGAAGGACAATCTGAGCCTGCTCGGACAAAAAGGAGGCTCCCTGGCGCGAAAAAGATAAAAGAAAAAGAAGACGGACTCGATGGTGAAAACAGTCCGTTCTTAACAAGAAGAATCTCCCTTAAAAATCTAGTTGCAACTGGAATAATAGAGTTAAGTTTTAGTAGCTACTTGTTTCCTTGTTTCGCTTTCCTTCGTTCCGTTTCAGCGAACACAACTAGCCCAAATAAAACATTATTATGGGGGAGTTGAAAGAAGAAATAACACCAACGCCAACGAGAACCTCCCCCTCGGCAAATTCAACTAGAACCGATACAAGTGAACACATCAGTGAACACGTGACACATGAACAAAAGTTGTTTTTTGGGGGGTCCTATTTATCAGCACTTGTCAAGGCCGAACCCAAAACCTTTTGTTCATGGACTTCCTTACAAATACAGACAGAGATAGATACTATAAGATGTAAAGTTCTTATATTAAAGTTGGAAAGCTTAGAGTAACCTTCCAACGTGGGTACATGTTTGTACATGAAATATTCCGACGAAGTTATAAGATAATAACAGACTTTATTCCGTGAGCACACAGAAATACACTCAGGACAAATATATAAACATGCATAAAGAAGGTAGGTGTAGGAACTTGCGTCCTAAGGAATGTCACTTACTGATAGCTGGTTGGGGAGGGGTAAAGCCGACCACTTGATGGATATAGACAATACATGTTTATGCCATGTGTAGTCGTTGCTGGCCCGAAAGAAAAAGAATTTATAATTCCCGGGCTGCTGCCTAAATACTCTCGCCACCTATCGGCGAACAACTGCAGCAAGGAAAGATAACCCTATTGGATTCATGTCCCCCCAGAATTACCATTTTACTGACCCAACATTCCTATTTATCAGCATTTGTCAAGATCGAACCCAAAACCTTTGGTTCATGGACTCCGTTACAAATACGGACCGAGATAGATACTAGTGACTTTGACTTCTCATAAGACAAATGGGCGTTTTATGATTTCTGTAATTACATAGCGGTTAAGTTAGAGGCAACTCCGATACATCTATAATTATACTAAAGCTGAGTTAATCAACTTTTGCTTCCTAAAGGCTTTTTGGTAATTTATGAGGAAGTGCGTCCCGGTGACTATCAAAATAACAACCCCAGCTCGTCGTAATTCTTGTTTATTTATCGTAATTTGTCGTAATTCTTGTTTAGATATGAAGATGGATATATAGTTTGGAATAGAATGAGATAGATAAACAAACAAAATAATATAGATAGATATGAACAAATGGAGATAGATATATATTTTCGACAAGTAAATGTATTGGGGGTGGGGTCGCATTTTTTTTTTGTCGTAATTCTTGTTTATTTAAACTAAAAACAATACATTAAACAAACATGAATAAAAAAATCTTAGTATTTAAAGTAATATAGATAAATATGAACAAATTGAGATAGATAGATAGATATGAAGATGGATAGTTTTGAATAGACTTAGCTGGGTCGTTATTTTAATAGTCACCGGGTAGCAATTTTTGAGGCAGGAGACCGGGACGCACTTCCTCATAAATTACCGTTTTTTTTTACAGTTTAGTTTAATGACATGAAAATTATACTAAATTATTTTATTAGTCATAATTTGCAATTAAGTAAAAATCAACCAATCTCTTACTTTATTGTGTCTATCTCTTTTCTTCCCCTCTATGTATCTATTGACTACCTCCTTGTTATATAATGTTAGTTTCTCTGGAGAGTAGAGAGAGAGAGAGAGAGTTGGAAGAATTTGAAATGTATTTCTATGCTAAATTTCACAACAGCAACCCGTAGCTTAAATGAGGTCAAACATTCC
Organism: Doryteuthis pealeii; assembly: GCA_023376005.1. Lineage (NCBI taxonomy): Eukaryota > Metazoa > Mollusca > Cephalopoda > Myopsida > Loliginidae > Doryteuthis > Doryteuthis pealeii. The sequence goes on from CM042168.1 coordinate 43,886,771, forward strand.
CTTTCTTAGAAAGCTTACAAAAGGATTTTAAGGTTTCGTCTGACCGTATTTTTTTTAAAATTCGTTTTGCTAACTCCCTTTTCCCTAAACTCAATTATCTATCAAGAACTGAATGGGTGACCCAACGGGTCAAAAAATGCACCAGTTATTTTATTTAAAAACTTTTACATTTTTTCAAGTCAATTAACTTTGAACCACGTATGTTTGTGAATCTGTGTTAGGCCTCAAAGATACGTGGTTCAAAGTTAACTGACCTGAAAAAATGTAAGAGTTTTCAAATAAAATAACTGGTGCATTATATCGTTTATTCATTAATTTATTAACACTGAAAATTTCATTAAATTCGGTTAATTCCTTGATTTTTAGTATTTTTTTTCTTTCGACGGGGTGACATACGATGGTGGAATTTATGTCCGTTGAGTATGATTTAACCAATCCAAGTCGCAGCGATAATCTCCATTCGTTGCAAAATCACAACTGGCCAAAAGAAATACCTAATACTAGACAAAACGAGACTACACCTCATAAATCCGCCCGTTAATGGCGACCATGTTCTTTTTCTAAAGCCTACAACACAAGGGGCACAACTCAGTGATACCCGGATGTGTAACAATCAGTAATTATCAGGTAGAACGGTAGCGTGCTAGCCTCGCAGATCCATTACTATTGAATAGCGAGTTCGATCCCCACTGGATGTTCCATTTTCAGGGCCGGATTCATAAGGGAGCAGAGAGGGCAATTGCCTCGCCCCCCCCCCACACACACACACTAAAAGTTACACCCAGACTTATAGAACGCGTAATAATTATGATACAAACTGAAAAATGTAGTAAAGGTTTTATAAAATCAAACCCAGCTTTTCGACTCGGGCTACAGAATACGCCAACTGCACCTCTGCTGAAGGCTAAGAGAGACCCACCTGTAATTCCTGAGGAAAGGATTGTGGTGGCTGAGCGGTATGTGACCAGAGTACTAAGTGGTCCTGTGAGATGCAACAATCCATTCGATTCTTAATCGGGTAGTCGGAGAGCCCCCATCCAATCAATTGGCTGGTCCTGTCAAGCCCTAGCATCTATATGATAGTCCCGACCATATTCTTCAAATTGCTCTTATGGTAAACACCCAACTTTTTTATCATATAGGTAAGTCGTCGGGGCAGCCTAGAGTCGGTATCAGCCAGAAAGCGAGGGAGTCTATCCCCTTTTCACTAGCGCTAGACCAAGGAGATTGTTTTTAGCGTCTGAGGTGGAGCGCCACACCTACCACCAGCTCCTCACTTTACCGCACAGATCCCTGTACTACACATACGCTGAGTATCAAACCAGGAACCTGAGGGTGAACCACCAGTATTTATTAATATACATGAAGTTAATGAAAATTATTTCTACCAACTTATTAACACACGTGAAGTTAATGAAACTTTTATACCTTCATTATTGTATCTTATCCCTTTTATGTGTTACTTATTTATCTACTATGTATCTTGTATATGTATTTCTTATGCGTAATATCTCCACGTGTTGTCCTTGTATTAAAGTACATTGTTGTATTTAATACCCTTAGTCGGAGTTGTTTGTTCAACTAATTATAATTGACATTATTACCCCTTTGAATCCAACTTTGTCATCAAGAACGTCATTATCATATCATTAACCCACCATTAGGTGCCTAGTCATTGAGATGTGACACGATTTGCTTCATCTCACTGACAATCCCCCAAGCATTTTACAAATGACTCAAATTTTTGCTATTTACACTTTAATTTATCTTGTTATTCTATATCAGGGGTTCCCAACCTTTTTTCTTTTCTTTTTTGGCATGTCTCACCAAATCACCTCTAAAATCCTGATGTTTCCCTGTGACAATATACTGGGGTGTCATAAAGTCCCGCTACAGGTTGAAAATGTATCAAAGATGGCGGTCATGTTGAAGTGCAATAAAAAAAAAAGTACATTAATATTAAAACATTAAGAGTTAAACTTTTATATGATTTTTTACAAAAAGATGTTATTTGTACAATGTGAGTTATTAAATGTTCAATTATAAAACTGTTTCAAAACTTTGTAGACACCCTGTATAATTATTATAATAATGGATTTTTGGCATGGCAACCCTTGTTGGGTTATTTTATGCCGAATACATTTTTTTTCCATTATTATTGGGTGTTGAATTTTTTTTTCCATACAATTTTTAAACACATTTTTTCATCTTAATGTTTCAATTATTTTGTCCAACCTCTGTTTTTAGACAGTAGAGTGTTTGACTGGGAACCTCAGGTTCCTGGTTCGATACTGGTCCTCGCCAACTCAGCGTATGAGTAGCACAGAAAACTGTGCGGTAAAGTGGGGAGCTGATGGTAGGTGTGGCGCCCCACCTCAGACGCTAAAAACAATCTCCTTGTCTAGTGCTAGTGAAAAGGGGATAGACTCCCTCGCTGTCTGCTTGATACCGACTCTAGGCCACCCCGACGACTTTACTTTATATATGTATGTATACCCCATACTTGCAACCTTGTTATATCCTGCCCGGGTTTGGCATCCCATCATGATGTAATGGTTTGCAAGCTAATCCGCAGTTCCATTACTATTGAATAGCGAGTTCGATCCTTGTTGGATGCCCTATGCTTGTAACCTTGAGTCACATCCTTCTGTGGCAACGGTTTGGATAAATACCTATTTCAACTTGTTCGTTGCTTTGTTTGTGGGGCTTAGATTACGTTCACTATTCCATGTAGATGGAGTAAGACGCCCTCAAAAAAAAAAAAAAACCTTCAAAAAAAGGGATGTCCAGGGTATGACACCAAACTTCATCTAGTGGTGAGGCTCCAATTCTGAAGCTCTGGGGAACGTGGTGGTACGCCTTTATTGCCATTACTCCCAGATTCCACTCTGTACCGGAGTGAAAACAGACAAAGGGTGGAAGCTCTTAATTTGTTTATATCAGAAATGGAAAAGTCAAACACGTGGTCACAAAATATCCCACTCACTTTGTTGTAGATGTTACAACTTCCCTCTGGATGGATTACAAAAACAGCAAGACGTGAAGTGATATTTTCAAATCGACCAAAGATCTATTTGACAAATTGTAGTCCACCTTTTAGGGTCACATCTACGAAGCAAATAAATCTGTTTGCAAATTATTTGTATTAAATAGGAATATTTTATATCATATAATCGTGTGCAAAACTTAAACCACATAAAATGTGGTGTCCTTGGTATGACGTTAAACTGCATCTAGTGGTGAGGTTCCACTTCTGGAGCTCTGGAGTAGTATCCCTTCATCACCATTGCTCCCAGCCCACTGACCCGGAATGGTAATACCTGTTAGGGTTCCATCTATGGGTTAAATTGAAAAAAATGAGATTGAATTTAAAAAATTAGAAATCCATCAAGAATGAATAAAACAATGTCTCCGGTATAAAATAACCCAACAAGGGTTGACATGCCGTTAAATCCAACCAAGTAAAAAAAAAATGTAAATATAAACGCGAGGGGAGTCCCCGTGTCATAATAGCTACGGTACTGGACTACATCGTACTAAGCGAGTTGAAATTCAATCAATCTATTATGTTCACTTTCAGACTAATACCTTTGGGAAAGGTATGAACACCCTCATTCTCCCAGCTATGAGTTAGGTAGTACCACTACTGTTCTTGTACAAGGATGGCTTTGGTTGGTTAGTTTTTTACGACATATCAACCCTTTTCAGGTCATTTAATGCCGAATCAAGTCATTTTGATATTAGCTTGCTAGTAGTACCTGCTGTTGCTTAAATGGTGACCATTTAAGTATTGAACAGGCACATCGTCGCTTAACTTCGCTGATCTATCGGAACCGGTGCTTTCAACGTGACTTGACCATGAACGATGGCTTTGGTATTAAATAATCCACGAAGTTTGATTTACCATTAAACAAAGAAACCAAACCGAAACCAAATACCAATGTACGCAATTCCCTAACTTATCAGCATGGAATCAACCCCAGAGGGGTTGACAATCAATGGACAAAATTATGCGCTGGTAGTTCTTGTCCACGTAAAAACCATTTAAGAGGTCACGGGAAATTGATAGGGGAAGAACAAATGACTTAGATGGTGTAGTGTACTGAGATCTCGACCTAGCGAGATTTGGGACAATCTCGATAGGACGAGATCCCGAAAAAGGACTATCACTCCTAACATGGCGGGAATAACCAGACAGACCATAATATGTATGTTCCCGTCAATAAAACCTGTTATTAAACTGTTAACCCGGCGTTTGTTCTCTACAGATGCTGCCGTTAAATCATTTACTTTAAATTCATTTAAACAAAACCTTTTTAAACGAAGTTAATAATAAATTTATTGTGTACAGTGCTCAGGTGCAGCACAACTCATCAAAGTCTCATGTCAAGTACACATATAGAAGGGGGGGGAAAATATATGGGACGAAATAGACCTTCGAATCAACAAGCTCTCGCCAAGGGGGACCCAAAAACAAGCAAGTTCTCAGTCTTCTCACAGTCTGTTGGTCAACACATTCTTCGTCCAGCAGTTGGAAAAATCCGTCGTCGTAGTCGAAATAATCTTTAGCAGTTCAAAATCACATTTCCTATTTTGTTTCGTTTCTGTTCGACTAAAATCCATTTCTTTACTGAAAAGCTCTTCGTCGTCGACTGCTTCTGCTGCTGCCGACTGCCCAGCGCTTGACTCATTTGTTATTTTATGGGCACATTAGCCAAACATCCGGGCACGTCAGTCACACCTCGCGTCCTTCCAGTTCCTACATCGGTTTTCGCATGCGGGAGGACGCGGGTTCGATCCCAGCAGGCAAGACAACGTCTTGCTCCCTTTCCTTTCTCGTTCTCCATCACAACACAGAATAATGTATTAGTGTCAGGAACAGGAACATTTACAGTAGTAATATCCATGTATGTGTGCGCGTGTATGCATATGTGTGTGGAGAGGGGCATCAGGTATAGTGTCGGTAGACTACAGGAAGCATGGAGGCTTTGAAAGATTCAGTGTTTCGGCAGCCTACAACAGACGCAGTCAGCTTATTCCATGTCTCTGCAATTCTGAGCGTGAAAAAATGTTTTGAAAGTCACGTAAGCAGTGCTGTTTTCTGACTTTGTAGGCATGCCCACGTGGATGGAGATCAAAAAGGTGCTCAATGTTGCTGTTGTAAGATGATTAATGACCATATGAGCGTTTACCAGGTCAGTTGCCAGACGCCGAAGTTTCAACGAATCCATTCATGATTATTGATGCCAAAATCATTTGTTTCGGCATTAAATGACCTGAAAAGGGTTGGAGTGCCGTAAAACAAAGAAATCGAACACTTCTCTCCCTTTAATAACTAATATGTAAATGAAAGCAGGTATGAACAAACAGCAATAGATGGTTTGGTTTGGTTTGTTTTACGGCATATCAACCTCAGTGGGTCATTTAATGCCGATAAAGTTTTGAAATAAATCAATTCTTAATGGATAATACAATTTTTTTTATAAACACATTTTTCTATTCAAATCCATAGATGGACCCTAACAGGTACTACCACTCCAGGTCAGAGTGGACCAGGGAGCAATGTGATGAAGGGGTGCTCCACATTCCCCAAACCTCCAAAACTGGAACCTCACCATCAGATAGAGTTTAACGTCATTCCCAGGACATGTAGACCCTTAGCCACCGCCTTCTAGCACCCATATGATAAAAGGGGTTGGGACTTGCCAAAACAGCAATAGAGGTTGATAGATATATAGAAATGGGCAGATGGTAATAGATAATGAACATGTGTATTCCCAACTTGTACATCGCTATTGCCAATAAAATTTATTTTATTTTTTATATATAATTTTATTATGTTTTAATACATTTTAAATTGTCTATAGAATGTTGTGTAACCTGTTATTTAACCTGGAAAGTGGTTATATAACAGATTACAATATTTTACATTTTTCAGCTATTTTTCAAGCAGGGAGTCCAGGGTGCGAGACCAAAGGTTGTGGGAGGCTCAAGATTATAAGAATTAAATGTAACTCTTCAGTTAAAAAAGGGGAAGAAACAAGCAAATAACTGAAACGTTCTTTTATCTTGACGTTAAGTATGTGCAGAATTTCGGTACAAAAAACACCCCCACTTTCTTTCAACTTTCATTAAAAAGAGAAAAAAAAAATGTAAATTGTCACTTATTTCGTTTGTTTGTTTTTTGTTTGTTTTGTTTTTTTTTCCTTAACAGAGCCTACGTGATATATTTTAAAAATTCTATGAATTTCTAAAAAGATATTCGGGACTCTTAAAATTCCCAGGTGATTTCGGATGAAAGAAGACAATAACAACAGATGAAAATAAAGAAATCTATATTCAAAGGGTACAAAAAGAGTTGCAAATTTGTGACATTTGCTGGCTAAGGTTGAAGGTAAGGTAGCGCTAGAATACTATTCTACTCGCTGGTTGACAAGGTAAAAGTGGGCGCTTGAAAATCGCGTCTCGTTGGTTGAAGGGCCCCACGATAAGGTAAAGGTGAGCGCTGGAATATTATTTCCACTCGCTGGTTGACTATCAACACGATAAGTGCGGAGGGTGAAGGGAGCGCTTGATAAAGCGACTCGCTGGTCGAATGCCCAAACGATAAGTGAAGGGAGCGCTTAAAAAACGCGGCTCGCCGGGTGAAAGCTCATACGATAAGTGCCTTTCGTCAAGGAGTTTAATTTGCTGCCAATATCGTATATTGGCGATTCGCCCCCTGGAGGCAAAGGGAGATAATTCAACTATAATTTTTCTGATAATTCTTAATAATGAAATAAATCATGTTAAAAAGAACACATCTCCGAGAGAGAAAAAAAACGGCGAAAATGCGCTTCCTTAAAGTTGGAATTCGATGGAAAAATCATCGAGAAATTATCTGGGCTATTGAAAAAAATGTTAAGTATTGGTGTTCTACTTGATACACCGAGCAATACGGCAGGTGTAACAAAATGGTTAAGAGGAAATACGGCCAGAGAAAAAAAAAAAGAAAATAGAATGCGATCAGTAAGATAAAGTTCGAGAGATTCATAAAAGGGTGTACGGTCACCATGAAATTGAGCCAGTTAGGGATAATATCTTGAAGTGGCTAGTTTTAAGAGAAAATGGATCTTGAAGTTAATGGTCTGAAAAAAGTGACACCGAGACTGATAAAAAAAAGTAATGGCTATAATTTTAGGGGAAATCGCAGACACGAAGTCTGAGAAGTAAAGTTAGGATCTACATTCTAGGTGATCGAATCTGCATATATTCAGCCGGCTCAAGCCTCTTCAGCAGTTTCAGACCAGCCGTTGGAATGGAAGGTCGTCCCAGTAGAAGTATATAGAAAATAGACTGGAACCCACATCAGTGGAGCCATCAGTCGACTTATAGATAAGACAACTTTCTTGCCAGCTAACAGACTTAAGTGTCCTCTGCTCCACCACAAACTGCACAAAGTGTCACACCTTTCTCCTCCACTAGCATCCAGTTATCAAACTGTTGTTTTTCATCCTTGTGAACCTGTCTAACTAGTACCCTTCAAATCGTCCAGCACAGAACATTACAACGTGGGGTCATCGATGTTGTGCAGACCAGGTGTTATCCCACAGGGTTTACGAGGATGCTTACATGGAACTGTTATTTCCCAAGTGTGTATTTCCCCAACACCTCCAGCACGAGCAGTCTCAAACGATCGCTAGCAGGTCATCTGCGCGGCAGTTAGAATCCATACAGAGATGATTGATGTAGGTTCTTGCTGGTCGGTCTACACTGGTGTCTCCATGTGTAGGTGGTCACACGGGAACGTCACTTATTATTTCACCCTTGTTTCTCCAGCAGTGTGCAGCATGTCTTGTTCGTCTTACTTGGATGGTTTGTGTGATGGAGGGGGCAAGTTGTCACGCAGCTGCTTTTTTGTGAGATGCTGCTTCCAAGATTTGTTCAAGATAGCATGCAGCATCCTTGTGTAGTTCCCATCTAGCTTTTTTTTTCATGCATTTTGTTAGAGTTCAAGTGATGCAGCCATACAGTTGCACCAATACGGTTGATAACCATAGATGCATCATCATCATCATCATGTCGCGCATACAGTACGAGTATCCATGACAATCTTTCGCCAACCTTCCTTATTCATTGCACCTGGGAGCTCCTCTGTGGAGCAACCAGCATCCTCACATAGCTGGTCAATGTAGATCCTTGCTGGGCGCCCTACACTTGCATGTCCACGTGTTGGCTTCCACAGGAGAACATCGCTTATGAGTTCATCCTTATTTCTCCAGCAGTGTCCTGCATGTCTTGTCCGTCTCACTCGGATAGTTTGTGAGATGGGGGGCAGGTGACCGTACAGCTGTTTCCTTGTGGAGTGCTGCTTCCATGTCTTGTTCAAGACTGCGTGCAGCATTCTTGTGCAGCTCCCGTCTAGCTTATTCTCAAGACGCTTTGTTAGGGTCCAGGTGGTGCAACCATATAGCAGCACCGACACAGCCACAGCCTGGAAGAACTGTCTCTTTAGCTTGTCAGGGAGATCGGACCTCCATAACTGATAGATGCTTAGTATACAGTAATTCCCCTCATTCTATTTGAACCTGAAGTACTAATAATTGGTGTGGGGAAAATGATCGAGGGGAGACAGGAATTGAACCCTTGCTCTATTTGCCGTTAGGGTTTACAGAAACCGACGGTTTTGGACCTGGTAACCCTAAACCCTGCTTATTTGATACATAAATGCAAAATATACCGAATTCCTAATCTCATTTCATTTTTCAGGAACATCGACAGTAGTATGATTGGGGTACTTACTACTCACGTAAATACCTAAATGGGTTAGAGGGGGCTCCTTAGCCTTGGTCGGCAACCCATCTAAGTCAACGAAAATAAATCAGGAGCCGGAGTCCTTAATGTGGTGTGATGATGAAATCCAGTGCTACCCAGCAACTCCTTGCGACACTACCGCTGCCAAACTGTATTGGTTCCTTACTTTTCCTTTGGATCACAGCGGCAGTGTGGAGAGGGGAGTTTGCTGCTTGGGCAACAGCTCATCCTCCATATGAACCAGCCCAGGCTATGTAGTTTTTAAAAAATTGGACGCTACTCCATCGTCTCTAGTCGCATATCTAGGACACTAAACCCTCAGCCATCGCCTTTTAGCTCATATGTGATAAAGAGGGTTGGGAATTTGCAATAAGGGCATTAGGGTTGGGACATTATGCTTGGGCTTGATGTGACCAGCCGACCGACCGTCTAGCCTAAGGACCAAAGTAGACTGTTGCATGTCGCAGACTGCTCAGCCACCAGGGTTCCGTCTTTAATGGGTCGCCACCTACGGTTAACAGGTAACCCCATTGGGGGGGGGAGGTATTTTTCACCCTATGCAGAGGTGCAGTAGGTGTATTTATTTCTTCTGGAAAAGGAGATGGATTCATGCCTTTTCTAAGAGCATTAGCGTGAAGTGAAACGCAAACAGCCTCGTCCAGGATTTGAACTTGGTTCGCCGATTCCATTTTCTGCGACTGTAACCGTTACGCCACTGGTACCTTACCAAGACCTCGCTCATTTTGGCCAGTCGAGACAACGGTTATTTCGTTGTTGGTTCTAGACTAGTTAAAAATGTAAAGAAGTATAGTATAGTAACAGACAGTATATAACTTAAAAAGAGAAAGAAAACACAGCATAGTGGATATGTGTCGTCAGTCAGCAAGAAAAGAAAGAAAGAAAGAAATATAACTAAAACTAAAGAGATTTAAGTAACTGCCTGCTGCTGTAACTGTTGGCACTAACCAAATTCTACCAAACACCAACAGTAGCGAAGAAGAAGAAGAAGAAGAAGAAGAAGAGACAAGAAGTGTAAAGAAAGAGTTATAGAGAGATGTTAGTAGCAGTATTGATAGTAGCAGAGAGATGCCGTATCAGCAGTAGTAGTAGTAGAAGTAGCGTTAGAAATCTAGAGAACCTGTCGTTTTTACTGACAAGGAGGCGGCCACTACAAAACCTCCACATTTTGTTGACATACTCACGGCTTTAAAACCATCTTTTCCGACCGCTACAGCCTCCTACGATAATTCCTGCTACTACTATATATATATATTTGTATATTTATATATCTTTTACATTTAACATACACTCGCTATAATAGACAATTATTACCACGCAGCTACCGTAGTTTGTAGATATTTTGAAATACTTCCTGGTTTGATGTGTGTGTAGTTTCTTTCTAGCTGTTTGGTCTCAAGGATTATTTTGTTTTCTTTTTTTATATATATATATAATGCTACTTACTGCTACTGACTTACTAAGTAACTAAGTTAAACTTGGTAAGCAAAGTGAAAACAGTTTTTTTATCTATTGATACGGTGATAGATCGAAAACAAATAACTTGATCTGAACCAGTGATTCAAGAGATCTTTTATTTTTTTAGGAGTTCAGACCAAAAGCAGTTCAACTTCGTATTTCACAATATAACACTACATTTACTCCACACAATACACACACAAAAAAAAATACATGTTTAATTTACTTTAAAAAGAAACAAACAAACAAAAAACTTATGTTTGTTTTTATTTATTAGACCTTTTTTCTGTACGTGTTTTTTTAACTTTTGATTTTAATTCAGTTTAACACGTATTTATTTTAGTGCTTTTTTGTTTTCATTTTTTTAAAATTGTGTTTATGTTGTTCACAAACCACAGACATATAAATTAAAAATATATAAATATATCTATATATATTTATAATCTTTGTAGCATTTTTTTTTTAATTTTTTTACTTATTTTTTTATCTACCTGAGTGGTGCTGTCTTTTCTTTGTTGACCCTGGATTTTACACGCGGGTCATACCTACCTTCTTGACATGCCATTGTTTGGTAGAAAACACGAAAGTGAAAAAAAACACAGGGATACAGATATAAGAAAACGATATGATTTTAAAGAAACTCTAGGAACGTAAGTATATAATATTTATTTATTTAAGTTTCTTCCTTTGATGCAGATATGTTTTTTTGGAGGGAGGGGGTATTTCCTTATCATTTTACTTCTTTCTTGTTTTTGGAGATGAGAGGGTTAATTTTTCTGTTTTGAAAAAAAAAAAAATTTTTAATTCTAATCTACTCATTTTTTCCTTCAAATGTACCGACTCCCTTTCTGCTACTCCCCACGATATTTTAAGGGTTTTAATGTTTTTCAACATCTCCATGTTTTATCTAAATCGTTAAGTCTCTGGAGAAACTAATCTTTCTTTTTTACTTGAGTATATGTTTTGTGTGTATTTATATATATATATATATATATATACACACACATCTATACACACACACACACACACACACACAGAAACACCACTTCAATTCTAGACACGAAATAAAATAAAAATACCTCTCCCCAAAACACCCACTAATTTGAAAACATTTTAACTCAAACGAAAGATACAGCTATCATCATCACTATTATTATTATTATGTCACAAAAGGGTCAGACTGGTTCCCTCGACTTGATTCCCTGCACGATGATGACCCATATATGCGTCGATGAGTTAGAACAATTTTAATTACCCGAAAACTCCCATCCTATTATTCAATAACACGGTCGTGTTTTGTCTGGAAATTCGTTCAGATGATGCTACAAAAGGACAGTCTTGCTCACACTATAAATATCAATACATTTTCTTTTTATCCATAGATGTTTGCACCAAGAATAATTGTTTTTGTGCTGTTTTTGCTTCTTTTTTTTGGGGGGGGGGAGGGGTTTTTTAAAGATAAGTTAAATAATTAGTTTTTTAAAAAATCTTAAATACCAATGTTAAGAAAAAAAAAAAAAAACATTCCCCCTACGTACGATAATTATTATTAAAATAAATAATTAATTTTAGAAAATCCGAAATTATGTTCTTGATTGAGAGATCTTTAAAAGTTGAAGTTACTACTAAAACCTGAAACTTAGGAGGAGCTGTTACTTTTTCTTCCTTTTTTTAAAAAAACTGAATATTGATAAATATTAAATAAATAACTCGGAGGTTTCACTAATGTATGTTTGTGGAGGGGGGGGTTACAATCCTGACAAGTTTTATATATACCTACTTCGGAAAATAATTTTACTTTTTAGGGGGTATTCCTCATTGTCTGAGACGAATCAGTTAACAGTTTTGATATCTAGACGTAGACGATTTAGATTTCTTTCAATAAGGTGAATGGTAGAACTGAGTCTTAAGAGACTTTAAATTTGGCTGCTAATAAGTAAATGAGAGAGAGAGAGAGAGAGAGAGAGAGAGAGAGAGAGAGAGAGAGAGAGAGTCTTATATTCCTTATTCTCTCCTTCTCTCATTTACTGAGTCTTAAGTTACTTTAAATTTGGCTACCAATAAGTAAATAAAACAGAGAGAGAGAGACAGGGAGAGAGAGGCTAGTCTCTCTCTCTCTCTCTCTCTCTCTCTCTCTCTCTCTCTCTCATATTAAAAGAACAGATCTCCAAGAATAAAGACGAGTTGATTTTAGGGATTAGCTTAAATTAGGAATGGCTAACATTTCGGTACGACAACCCCCTTTTAAACTTTTTTTTTTAAATTAAATTCTAAATGGTTGGTCACTTATTTTTTTTTTTTCTTAAGAACAAAGCCTAAACTAACATTTTTAAAAATTGTTATATAAATTTCTTAATTACAGCAATAAAATAAATCACGTTAAAAAGAGCATTTTCAAAAAAGAAAAAAAAAACGGCAAAAATGCGCCATTTTAACAGCCACTGATTTTAATTTATAAAATTCTCCCGTTTTAAAGACTGTAGAACAAATAATTTTTACGTGTGATTTTTAAAAAAAATTTCCTTTTTATATTACAGGAATAATTACGTTAAGTTTCATTCATTTTCCCCCCTAGTTTTATTGAATTTTAATTGAAGGGTAAGGGTGGGTAAAAAACACGTGAAATTTTGACCATACCTACGTTGAAATTCACTACTGGTGTGTAACCTACTTGTTAAGTAGTTATTTTATCTAATAATAAAAATGATATTTTGACTGATAAGTAAAACGATATTTATTTATTTTTTGCAAGTAGTGACAGGTTTTCTCTTTGTGTAGGATTTGTTTTTGTTCACTTGAAATACCTGTTTTCATTATATATATATATATATATATATATATATATATATATATATATATATATTGTTATTATTAATTACTGTGAAATGTATTTTTAATTTTCCCGTATTTCCATTGATTAAATAGTAAATTTATCTAAGGTTTATATTGTAAATTTTACGAGCAATAAATTGCAAGTTTGAAATTTGAATAGAGTTGTGTAAATGAATGACAATTATTGTCAGTTATTAGTGAATAAAATCCAACTAAATGACAGTAAAATAATGAATACACACACACACATTATATATATATATATATATATATATATATATATATATATAATATATATAGAGAGAGAGAGAGAGAGAGAACAACATGCATATGTGTATATACACACAAACGTTTCCAAATAATTTGTTTTCGTTTTTATTCATTCATTTATTAACTTCTTTTTTTAATCATTATTTTACTAACAATATTTGCTTGATTTCCCAAAGGGGGAAAATTAAAGATTTTTGTCTATTTTTTTTCTTCTATTTAGCAAATTCAAATTAACACCTAACCATCTCTGTCCCATAATAATTGTTACATTTAGTGTATGGAATTTATAATCAAATGTAATTATTATTACGAGACAGGGGTATTATTATTCACTCCGTCAAAAATCTCAGTTTAAAAAAAAAATTACGTCTTATTTTATTTGAATTTTATGCTATGAATTTTAAAATAACATTGAAAAAATATTAAATTCTAAAAGAATTTCCCTTTCGTGTGTGTGTGTGTGTGTGTCTAAGAGTATATATGTGTGTGGTGTGTGTGTGTGTGTGTGTCTAAGAGTATATGTGTGTGTGTGTGTGTGTGTCTAAGAGTATATGTGTGTGTGTGTGTGTGTGTGTGTGTGTCTAAGAGTATGTGTATGTGTGTGTGTGTCTAAGAGTATGTGTATGTGTGTGTGTCTAAGAGTATGTGTGTGTGTGTGTGTCTAAGAGTGTGTGTGTGTGTGTGTGTGTGTTGTGTGTCTAAGAGTATGTGTGTGTGTGTATGTATGTGTAAGAGTGTGTGTGATATTTGTTTTGGCTGTTTGTTTTTTTTTTTGTTTTTTGAGAAGTAGAAAAATTAAAATCTGGAAGAATTTCATTTTTCCATCTGATCATTGCCAAATAGATTTTCTTTCATGTAAAATTTAGAAAAAACAAAAACTTAGATACTAAATTTCCGGATTATTTTTCTCGGCTCCTTAAAAATGTTAAGCGCCTCTAATTACCCCAGCTGTTATTTATTTATGTTTCTCTTTTACAATCATCTCTTGCATTTATATTTTTGAAATAATCTAAAATGGTCTAATTTTAAAACAAAACAAAAAACTAAACATACATGTCAACAACAAGTAAATTCGTGGCCATATTGAGCTATCCACACAAATTTTCCTGCTGCATTTTAACGTTATATATATATATATATATATATATATATATATATATATATATATATATATCTTTTGTTGTATATATTCAACTTGTCTCGTAATTAATATTAATACTTTACTTTTAAATCTATCTACACAGACACTTGTTTTATTTTGTTTGTTCTTTTTCCCTGTTCAATTCAAATGCGCTTTTAACACAGCTGTTAGGGATTTCTTTAAGAAAAACAACTTCAGTTTCAAATTCCGGTTCGCAAATTTCTTAAAAATAATTAAACCCCAACAATAAATCCTAACAAAAATAAAAGTAACAAACTTTTTTTTAAAACTATGTTATTTACAAAATTAACATTTCAAGTGGTTGGTCATTGTGTCGTCTAAAGAATGTATGTCGTAGTTAGATTCTTTTTACTTTATTTTTATTTTTACTTTTCTTAGTTAATAAGAGTGTTGCTGTTAAAGTGATCATTGCTATATAAATAAAAATTAATAATGGTAAATAATGATAATAATAACAGTAGAATTTATTACGATTTTTCGTGTATTTCCATTGATTAAATAATGAATATATTGAAGTTTTATATTTTGTAAATTTTATGAGCAAGTTTGATATTTAGATGGTTGTGTAACTGTAAATGAATGACAATTCGGTGAGTTATTTACTCAATAAACTGCAAATAGGTGACAGTAATGATAGTAATGATGAATAATTGGTAATAATCTTTTTTCTTGTTTTTAAATGTCTCTTGAAAGAAACGTTTATTATTTATTCTGTGAAATGGTTTCGGTGTAAGTAGGGAACGGAGAGCAACGGAATTAAATAACTGAGAATTCCTTTCTTCTTTCATGATAACACCACTGAAATATTTAATACGCAGGCAGGGGGTGGGGCTGATTCTTTGGGGGTTGGGAGAATACGAAGAAGAAAAAGAGGGGGGAAAAAAGAAAAAGACGTTCTAATTTCAAGAAGGGATAAATTCTCTCTTAGGTTGTTGTTGTTGGCTGTGGTGGTGATGTTAGCGGCATCCTCGTGATAAAGATGCTGCAGAGATCTCTTATAAAAAAATAAAATAAATAAATACGGATGATGAGGACTGAGGAGTTTGGGGGTGGGGAAAGATGCTAGGAGGAGGAGGCGCAGATATGTTGTTTCTTTCTTGTCTTCTTCACAGGTGATAAACCAACCGTGACTAACACCAGACATAACTACATCATCTTTTTAATCTTCAGTCACACTAGAACTAAATAAACGATTTTTTTTTAATTTTAAAATGTTTTTTATCTTTTTAAATAAATTTCTTTATCCTTTTTTTTTTTCTAAAATAAATAGGTCGAGAAAAGATGGATGATAGCAACACTCAACAGTCTCTGTTGTTAGGCAATGATTGCGGGAATATTTCGATTTGTCGAAATGATAATATAAAAATAAAAAAGATCCTTTTTGCTTTTAAACTTTCATGTAAGAAATATTGGCAAAAGTTGCAAATTGTCGTCAAAATTAAAACGGAAAATGTTGACGATTTGCAACACATTAAACTAAATTTTGAAATTAAAATTAATTAAAAAAATCCGATTCAAAATACTTTACTTTTTTCTTTCTTTTTTTGGTAAGTCAGGTTACTAATTGTTTTATTTCATTTATTCAACGAATCTTGAAATATTTTCTAAACTGCACATAAATATTTTAGTTTAGAAAATATTTCAAGATTCGTTAAATAAATGAAATAAAACAATTACTAACCTGACTTACCAAAAAAAAAGTAAAGTATTTTGAATCGGATTTTTAAAATTAATTTTAATTTCAAAAAATTTAGTGTGTTGCAAACCGTCGTCAAAATTTCCCGTTTTAATTTTGACGACGACTTGCAACTTTATCCGAAATATTGTCTATTTCTTTCTTTTATCTTCTAACGCTACCTTTTACGCCTCGCTTGATGCCTGGCTAATCTATTTTAACGAGTTCGCTTCTCACCAAGTGACCCATTCTTGTAACTCTGTGCAAAACTAACCTTAAGTAACTATATATACTAGGGTGTTTCTCTGTATGGGGTCAGAATTTCCAATTAGTCGACCGTTTTTTTTTACCCTATATGTCGTAGTGAGTCACGAGTTCGATCCTCACTATAGGGTGTATCACGGTTATAGTTATTATTCACTAAGCTTGGCTTAAATGTGGCGCAAGGCCAGAAGTATGGAGCGCCCAATGAGAATCGAATTCCTTAAAAATGGCCTGCGAATTTAGCTTGTTAACCATTACACCATTTGATAGCCTTGTACCAAATTAAAGGAGTCCTATGTTAAGGAGGGGGCGCCTCGAGTGATGTATCAGCAGTTGTCATAGCAGACCGTTATTGAGATCGATCAACGGTTCTCATATAGTAATGGCCTTGTGCCAGACAAAGTTAAGCTTAGTAAATGATTACTACCATACTATAATGGCGCCAGTGGTTGGTTAGGTTCACCAAGTTCATTTTTTCGCAGACACTTCGATCCTCATTTGAATAATACGTCTTTATTTGCACCTGACTAAATTCAAATCAAATATATAAACACGGGGATCTCTTCGGAGAATAAAAGGTTTATATTAACACAACACTTGTCTCGTAGAATTTACTACAGCAGTACCGAGTTCGATCCTCACTCGACACCCTATATACTTGTGGCCTAGTAAGCTAAAATAAAATTATAAATACCTAATGGTTGTCATGGGAAAAAAGGTTATATGGTACGTTAAGTTAGGGGGGGTTAAGAAATCATTTTTATTTTAAGATAAAACATATATATATCTTTAAAATCAGAGTAAATAGAAAAATATTTGTTCAACTTGTTTCACTTTCTTCTGCTGTTCCCAAACTGCAATACCTTTTCTTTCTTTTTTACCTGGTCTCATATTGCGAAACTGTAGTACATTTTATTTCGAAGAATTGAGAGAAAGAGAGAGACAAAGAGAGAATCGGTTAGTTATTTACTAAGCTTCAGCTTAGTTGTGTCACAAGGTCAAAATTATGAGGCGCCCAGTGAGACTCGAAGTCATTAAACAATGGTTTGCCAATTTGACTGGTTAACCATTACACCATGCGAGGCACCAAAAAGCGAATCGGTTAACGACAGCTTTAGTGCTAACCAAATTTAGATAGATAAATAAATAAAAATTCTGGTATTTTCCAGATAGCGTGGTCCCTTCTGGAATGTTCGGAATGTGCGCTGGCCCAACACGCCAGGAAACCCCCCTTTTAAATAGTCACTACGCTATTTAATTTATTTATTTATTTTTAATTCTAACAATATAATACAGAATAAATAATATAATTCATTCATTCATTCAAATAATACACAACAAATAATTTAATTCATAAAAGAATAAATACAGCATAGTACTTAATATTCCAGACATTTCTAGAAAGGACCACACTATCCGAAAAGTACTCTTTCCCTGGTCATAAGATTTCCTTTTTGTGTTTAACTCTTTGCCTACCAAATTTCCCCTCCGGCTGTACCAAATTTTCTTTGTATGTTTTACCTGTATATGGGATATTTCTAAGTTCACCTCAGAACTCCTTTAATTCAAATACATTCCTATCATTATTGTAATCAGTGTCCTTCTGTTCAATTATAATGAACTAACCATCAGCGGTTTACGGTGGGAGAGCCACTGTGAGCGGTTTAAAATAGGCAAAGAGTTAAGTTTACAGTATCAGAATTTTCTCCCGGTAAAAAAAGACATCTTAACTCAGCAAAAACGACACATAATAACGAGAATTTTATTAGAGCAATATGCTTAAAATTTGTTAACCTAGATAAAGTGTGTCTTGGCAGCCTTCCGTCTACAAGAGACGATGGAGTAGTGTCAAGTGTGTTTTTTCTTTCTTCCTTTTTTTGAACTACATAGCCTGGGCGGTTCATATGGAGGATGAGCTGTTGCCCATGCAGCAAATCCCCCTTTCCACATTGCCGCTTTGATCCAAAGGAAAGGTAAGGAACCAATGCAGTTTGGCAACGGTAGGATCGCAGAAGTTGACGGGTAGCACTGTATTTCAGCATCACACCACCTTAGGGGCTCCGGCTCCTGATTATTTTGGGTTTTATTCCCCTAGCCTTTCCTAGAAAGGCAGCAGAGGTATTCACTGTGAAAAGATCAAATTATTATTATTATTATTTAGAATGTTTGCAGGACTTTAAATATCCTAGATAAAGTAAAGTCTTGCAAAGTGGCCTATTGTCAAGCGAACAGCGAAGGAGTCTATCCGCTTTTCGTTTGCGCTATGCCAGGGATATTTTTGGCTGTATAAATAAAGAGTGGTTAATATGTGTGATAGAGCATATGTAGATCTAAGTTAAGATAGATTAAACCCAGAATCAACAGCAATTTGTGACTATCAGTTTCTCGCAAGGGTGTGATAATAGCAATGGCGAGAAAGTAAGTCACCAAGTGTCGTTGACTATGTCTACTTTATCCTAAACTAGCAGCGGCTACCCGGCGTCGCCTGTGTAGAATGGGATTTTTAAGGTTTGGTTGGTTGGGTTTTACGGCATGTCATCTCCTTGGGTTATTTTATGCCGAATACTTCTTTGGTAAAAAAAATGTTTAATGCTGACAAAGTTTTGAAATAATTTCATTTTTAATGGATAATACAATTTTGTTTATAAACTCATGTTTTTTATTTAACCCATAGATGGGACCCTAACAGGTACTACCATTCCGGGTCAGAGTGGAACAGGGAGCAATGAAGGGGTGCTCCACATTCCTCAAACCTCCGGAACTGGAACCTCACCATCAGATAGAGTTTAACGTCATTCCCAGGACATGTAGACCTGCAGTCACCTCCTTCTGGCACCCATATGATAAAAAGGGTTGGGGATTGCCATAAGGGCAATAGGGTTGAGGCAATCATATAGGTGCTAGGGCTTGACGTGACCAACCGATCGATCGGAGGGGGCCTCTCCGATCGCCCGTCTAGCCCAAGATAGGGCCAAAGTGGAGTATTGCAAGTCATGAACTGATCATCCACCCGGGCTCCATCCTTAAGCATCACGGGTCGCCACCCACGTCCAACAGGTGGCCCCATTGGGGGAGTCTTACCCCTCTGCAGAGGTGCAGTCGGTGCATTCTAACGCCCCACTAACAGGGCGGTGGGATTTTTAAGTTAGTCCCGCAGATCCATTATTACTGAACCGTGAGTTGAATCCTCGTGGGATGCCCTATTTAAATACCTATGCAAAAGAAAAGTAGACCTAGCATTGATCCAGCTACTCTGAAAAGAAATGTTAATGTCTACTATCTAAAATATTAAATGAAGAGAAAAATCCATGATATTATCATTTAAATTTTATTTTTTTAATTATCTTCACAAATATAAATCAAATCTCTATTATCTTTGCTTAAAAACCAAGCCCTGTGATATTTAATGTGTATATATATAATGTGTGTGTGTGTGGTTGAGAATAGAGGAAATTGTGGATATAACAACACAGACAGTTGAATTCAGTTGATATTTCGCCTCATTCTATGAAGTTTTTTCGAAACTTTGACATAAGTACTCGTACATTCTGCTTTTATAGGGAAAAGGTAAATGGTCGAGAGATCGGGTGAGGTAGGTGTGTAGGGCATGGTGCTTTTATTTTTTTTTATTGGGTCAGTTTCTCTTCTAAACTTAACCGACTGACTTCAACTGTCTGTGTTAAAAAAAAAATGGTGTCACCTATATATGAACAATATATTTTTTAATTCATTACCGCAATACTCGTGTATAAGTCGACTTTAGCTAGACTTGATTTTTCGACAGATCCCCCTCCACACCGAAAAAGATGGCGTCACCTATATATCTTCTTATTATAATGGAGATTGTGTGTTTTTCTGTCTGTAACCGAAACTATATTACTACTCATGTCACAATTCCCTTAGTTTTTAACGTCACATTCTCCATGATTTTATTTTTTATTTAAACCTCAATTATTAATAAAATTGCTTTACATTATCAATACTGTTAACTATATCTACATACAAACAAGATGCAATTATATTTATATATACAACAAAATAGAAGTTTACAGTGTGAACGGGAAGGCTAATTTACATATTGATATTAAAAATCGAATTTAATAAATATGTGCTCAGTGTTATTGATTTTTAACAGTTTGGTTTTTCTTTTAATGAATATAAGCAAAAATCTCTTCAATAAACCTTAAATGAAATCCATTAACAAGAAAAAATAACTGTCATTTATTCTTTACTTCCTCTTTTAACTAAATACTTAAATTAGAAAAAATAACAATGAAAGACGAGAGTGATGGAATAGTACGTTTCAGTTGTTCTATTTTTCGATTATACTCCCTCTGTTTCAAATATTTTTATCTGCATTCTTATTTAGTTTCATTAGTCTTTCTAATTTAATACGATATTTTATTACATTAAAACTTAAATACTTGCACCCGGAGGGTGCATATATTTGCTAGTATATATAACAAAAATTGTCTGAGGTTGAAATTAGAATCTAATTCGGTGGACCAGGTGCAAGGCTTGGCTTTAAAAAAATTGGATTCAATAAATATTGAAGCCATAAATCAGGTGTTGATCTAAATACAAGTACATACGGTATTTGAGATGTTCGTTGTGTAATGTTTACTGTCGTAGGAAATGGACACAGTGACAAGGGTTCAAATCCTGGACGAGGCTGTTTGCATTCCATAGTGGACTTGGGAATAATGGCAATGAAAGGGTACTCTACACTCTGGGGGAGTGTTGAGTAGGGTAGGTCAATTTTTCACTTTTAAAAAATATCAAATTGTCCATCAATGCGAAAATTGTGTGTTAGTATACTGAATACTGATACCAAAAATGAGATCTTTTACTTGCACCATTGTTTGAGGAAATAGCATCAAAGATCGTCTAAAAATCCTCCTTTTCGCAAAATCTAGCCTTTAGAAAACGAGGATTTTTAGTGCATCTAAATTTTTGTATCAGTAAACTAACACAATTTTCGCATAGATGGACAATTTGATATTTTTTTAAAGTGAAAAATCGACCTACCCTCATGTTATTGGTGACGAGTGGTGAGATTTCGATTCTGGAGATCTGGGAATTGGAACCTCACCACTAGATGCAGTTTAGCATCATAAACAGGACACAGAGGGAGGAGGGGAGAGCGTATTTATTGAAATACTTGGTGAAAGGGTAGTTTTATTGTGAATCATCATTGTCTCATGCAAATATCAATTACGATGAAGAGAAAGGTCGAACAGGTGCGAGAAACCAATTTCATGATTAAAAGGTCACATTCAAATTTGTTGTCAACTACCAAAGGCCGCGCTAAAAAGACTTTTTTTTAAAAGTCAGTATTATTCGGACTATTGTCCTCATCTTCATTGTTATCTATACAACGTTTCGGCCGGTGTCTCCTCCGGCCTTCTTCAGGTATTTCTTGTCGAACTTGGGAACCTTCTTGTCGTAATCGGGAGCCATCACGGAACTTTGAACCTAACCCTTTATTCAGTCCACGGGGGTATCCTGTTCTAACCATAGCTGGGGTACAGTTGTTAAGCTGTGTTAATTATTATTCTATGTTGCTGCTGCCCCTGACCAGGATCTGAAAGTGTTTAAAACAAAATCTAATGTTTGAACTATCCTGTTAATGATTTGATTGGCGATCCCTTGAGACCGAGGATGATGGTCTTCTAGTCTCAACCCTGTCTATGAGTCCTCATGAGTAAATGAGGCTGCAGTGCGGACAAGTTGTTCGATATTTACCACGTACCCCACGTGTACGGGTTAGGCACAAGGCCCTATTAATGTGGGACCACCCACGAACCAAAGCTCATGGGAGGCGAGTGCAAAAAAATGCGTTGATCCCATCGGTATTCCCCCTCAAGGGGGCGCCTCAGGCACCGGGCAATAAACCCAGCCCTGTCCCTTTAAATCTAGGAGGCAGGTCAGTGCTGGTCGAGGCTGCTGTCTTCGCTCCTTCAATATTCGTCGCCTTTCCTCCAGCTCTGCAGTTCATTTGCATTCGAGAGTACCAGTGCATTCTGTCATTCACTGCTGTATCTCAGGTTTTGACGTTCATTTTGCATTTCTTGAGCTTTGTTTTCAAGACTTCTTTAAAACGTATGAGATGAGGCTTGATGATTAGTATTATCTGCGTTATTCGGACTATTGTCCTCATCTTTATTGTTATCTGTACAACGTTTCGGCCGATATTGGACACATGGCCTAGTGGATAAGGTAGTTAGGTTAAGACAGTTCTTAGTGACAGTTATCTCTGGATTCTGGGTTCAATTCTGAGTGGCGGCAGTAACATAGAAAAATAATTAACACTACTCCTACCCCAGATATGGTTAGCGGGATGAGAACAGGATACCGATTACTATGGGTACTCAGTTTTAAACACATTTGTTCTATTTAACCCATAGATGGGACCCTAACAGGTACTACCTCTCCGGGTCAGAGTGGACAATGGTGATGAAGGGGTGCTTCACATTCTCCAGACAGGAACCTCACCATTAGATAGAGTTTAACGTCATACCAGGACACTAAGATCCTTATCAGCCACCACCTTCTAGTAGCCATATGATAAAAGGGCTTGAGGCTTGCCATAAGAGCAATAGGGTTGGGAAAACATATAGGTGCTAGGGCTGACGACGAGCCGATTAATCGGAGGGGGCGTCTAGCCTAACTAAGGACCAAAATGGAGTGTTGCATGTCATGAACTGTTCAACCACCAGGATTCTATGCTTGAGCATCACGGGTCGCCACCCACGACTAACAGGTAGGCTTATTGGGGGAAGTCTTACCCCTCTGCAGAGGTGCAGTCTCTAAAGCCCCACCGACAGGGCTTAACTTAATATAAACTTAATGTCCCTTATTGACCAAGTCAATTACTATGTTTTTTTTTGTGTTTATTTTTTTGTTTTTTTGCACTTCACAATTACGTCCTTCATTCCACTCCGAATTATTACAACGTTTGATAGGTTTACTTAAGAGCTATTGCAAATAGTTCAATATGTATAAAGTATAATCTTGATTTATTTCTCTCTGAGCGGTTTAAAGTGTTAAGTTATGTCACACAGAAAAAACACCCAGTCGATATACCCGAAAAGTATTGATATGTCGTAAAAATATATATATATATATATATATATATATATATATATATATATATATATATATATATATATATATATATATATATATATATATATATATATATATATATGTGTGTGCGTGTGTGTGTCAGTGGCAAAAAGATACATTGTATTACAGAGACGTACAAGATCATCATTATTCTAGACTTAAAGGTGCCACAAAAAAGCCACAGCCACTTAACACATACTAAACAGAAGTTATGTCACCGATGTTTGTGACAGGAAAAGACGCCCAGTCGACACCAGATGAATAAACACAACGATAGTTTTAGTATTTTCAAACTAGATCTCTGAAAATGATGAAAGAACATTCGTACATATAGTCATTTATACTAATCCTTTTTTTTTTATATTAAAGCAATATATTTAAACTAGCAGGACATGTGGATATACCACAGTATAATAATTTAATTATTACAACGTTTGAGTCTGAAGTTTTAGGAATAGATCGAATAGTGAACAGCAAGTGATCGGATAGCATAAGGATTTTCATTTTTCCAAGACAGAAAACCCATTAGACTAGGATTACCAACTCACTACGCACTTGGATTATGGGAGTAAACCCCGAAAAATAAATCCGGAACCGGTGTCCCTAAGGTGGTGTGACGTTGAAATCCAGTGCAACCCAGCAACTCCTGTGACACTACCGCTGCCAAACTGCATTGGCTTCTTACCTTTCTTTTGGATCACAGCGGCAGTGTGGAGAGGCAGGATTTGCTGTCTGGGCAACAGCTCATTCTCCATTCCAAACCGCTCAGGCTACATAGAAAAAATATGGACACCACTCCATCGTCTCTTGTAGACGGAAGGATGCCAACACCAACGTTTGACATGTTTACTTAAGAGCTATCGCAATTAGTTCAATATGTATAAAGTATAATAATCTTAATTTAACTCACCTTTTTTGGTCTCTGTACATATCTACCATCCGCTCTAAATAGACGTACTCTTTCACCTTTTTGATTTCATAGCTTCCCACTACTAAACTATTAATTAATATGCACTACTTAAAACCACGCATCTCCACTTTAAAATCTGATTTTACTATGTCTTCTTGAATAAAGCAATCTCAAAAAGTCATTAAAAGTTCATAAAGTTTGGAATTCCTTTTAAGTAGTATGTATTAATTAGGTTTTAAGTAAGTTATCCACAGACTTCAACCGCTCTGTCGGTTGGGGCAGTAGAATACACCTCCAACGGAGAGGTAAAAATCTCACCAATGGAGTCCATCTGTTGGCTGTGGGCGGTGACCCGTGATGCTTAAGGATGGAATCCTGGTAATTTGTGTAACGCAGTGAATTTTTTTTTTATTTATTTTTTTATTTTTTTTTATTTTTTTTTTTTTTAAATCGCTCAAAAACTTACGGAAAACCAAGGACGTTGAAGAGAAAATATATTTTCAAACACATGAGCTTAAGCCTAGCCTACCAAAAATGGATCTCGCGTGACACAGTGTTACATAATCTATGCGGTTGCATAAGATTGTCAATCCCCTGTATTTCTAAAAGGGATGGCAATTTTCATATCACGGGCGGGACTTTCCATGGAATAGTACAGAAAGCCCGTGAAATACGTGAAGTCACGTGGGACCTGGTTGGGTCCTCAATTTTCAGTTGGACGTCAGGCAGAGAAGATGTCGTGCCTTAACTGAAACTCACTGCATACGCGCGCTATGTTAGTCAGATATTTAGTTACATGAAATGTATAGTTAAGTAAATAAAAGCTTAAGAAAATAACAGTTTTGTAGTTGGTGAATGTCTTGGTAACAAGACTGATCCAGAAGAAGAAATAAGTTAAGTGCGACCGACCACCAAGACGAAGTCCAGATGTTAGAAGAGACGCTAGAAGAACAGAAGAAAGTAAGAAGTAATGAAAAGGGTATGCAACAACAGGGGGTAAAATTATAATTTTGTGGCGGTGTTTTTTTGGGTTTTTTTCTTTTTTATATTAAAAAGGAAGGTTGATATGACATTAAAAAATTTTTTTTTAAATTAAAAAATCTTGGAATCATATTTTCAATTCAGGAGTTATCAGCGAACTAGTGTGTCAAACAGGTGTTTAGGTATGGTTAGCGGAATGAGAACAGGATACCCCCGTGGACTGAATAAAGGGTTAGGTTCAAAGTTCCGTGATGGCTCTCGATTATGACAAGAAGGTTCCCGAGTCTGACCAGAAATACCTGAAGAAGGCCAGAGGGCACATCGGCCGAAACGTTCTACAAATTACAATGAATGAGCACCGAATAATACAAATAATACTAATTATCAAGCCTCATCTCAAAAGTTCAGAGAAATAGGTGTTCAGGTGTTTGTCTAGTACCGATAACATCTACACGACAAAAAAAATCTAAACATAAGCCTACACAACATCTAACCATCGGGATACAAGACGCTAGGTGATTTTTTTTTTGGGGGGGGGGGTGATATATTGCGGGGAAATGCGATATAGTTTAAAATTTGAAATTAAAGATACGGTTGAATATTGATACTAGATGGAGCCGTTAATAGTGTGATAATTTAACTATTATAACGTTTGGTATGTATATTCAAGAACTATTGCAAAATAGTTCAATATGTAAAAAAAAAGATGCATAATATTGATTTAACAGGAATGGAATCCTTGATACCATTGAGAAAGTGTAATGTAAATGTGTCAAAATAGCTCAAAGATTTGGATATTAAATACGGAGCCACACTAATCAGTGGGAAGCCAAACCGTAAAGTGTAGCTGATCGTACACAATTTAAATTTACAAAGCGTTCTTCAATTTTTCTTTTGCTCATCTCCCCGCTCTGTCCGTATATCTGTTTTTCTTCTTTCATTGAAACAGCCGATATCCGCCCGATTAGCGTTATCGCTTCCACTCGGGGGCTATCTTGCCCCTGGCTTCTTATATTTTCTTTCTTGTTTGTAGCATGTTCTTTTTCAGTTTCTTTCCCCTCATCAAAACAAAGATCCATTATTTATTCGAGGTGACGACAGGATTCACAAACGGGAGGTAAAAAAAATAAATAAATGCCACTGTTTACGTCACAATATCAGGAATTGCGTAAGTTTATCAATGAGTATAGTCAAAATCATTATTACTTTGAATAAATTTTATTTATAAACGATGTCTGACATCAAAACAGCCCATACTATTAGTGCGTTTAAAATCCTGCAATGTATCATATTACTAATAGATAAAGGTTTACATAATATATGGTATGGTAAATTTGCATACTGGTTTTAATAAAGCTGGGTTTGATAAATTACTTGATGTTATTGATCTAATATTATAGTTTAATTCTCTAACGTATTGAAATCAATCCTATGAATGACTATATAGAAACCAACTAAAATAAGTATAATTTTACATGCGTTTTTAGTTTTGTTAGTCTAAATTAATATATTTCATTATCTTAAAACTTAAATACTTACACCCAGAGGGAGTACACACACACACACACACACATAAAACAATAAAATGTATAATGCAGCATACTCAAATATAATTTTTAGATGTGCACATTAGGGTAGGTTGATTTTTCAATTTTTTTAAAAAGATCATTCTCCAACAGCGAAAGTTGTGTTGGTTTTGTGAATACGGATACCAAAAACTAGCTCTCTTACTTGCACTATTGTTTGAGGAAATAGCATCAAAGATTGTCTACTAAAATGCACCAACAAATCTTCGT
Organism: Doryteuthis pealeii; assembly: GCA_023376005.1. Classification (NCBI taxonomy): domain Eukaryota; kingdom Metazoa; phylum Mollusca; class Cephalopoda; order Myopsida; family Loliginidae; genus Doryteuthis; species Doryteuthis pealeii. Next base: position 43,914,058 of record CM042168.1, read on the forward strand.
TTTGCAGAATTTAGCCTAGAAATTGGTTAGAAAATTAACAATTTCAATATTTAAGACAGAAAATGTCATTTTAAACTAAAAATAAAATAAGTAAAATTCAAATCGAAAATATGCCGCCATCATCACAGACACCTCAGATATGTTTTTTGTTGGTTTTTTACCTAATAGTTAAGCTGTAACAGTGATAACACTTTAAAAATTGAAATCTATTCCCCCAAACGAACACAAAATTTTGAGGAAAAATATTGTGATAATTCTTTGTTAATTTGCAACTTTCGCCACTTGGGACGTTACAGTTCCAAAATCGACCTACCCTAGTGCACATGGAATGAAAATGTATATTAATTTTTTTTAATTTTTTTTATTGACTAACATTTTTATGCTTGGTTTCACTTTTATCAACAGATGGCTGACCTACACATCTAGCTTTCTTTTATTTTTCAATAATATTTTAGGAAATGTTCGAATTTAATATATTCTATACGGAGTATTTTAACATAAAATCCGATTTTTTAAGAAAAAAAATGCAAAACAAGGAAACGGATGGTTTTGGGTAGTTAAGAATTGTTGATCTTTCAGGAAAAGCGAAGAAATATACACAAAGTGTGATGTCACAATATCGCGTACAACAGGTTTAAACTTTTTACTTGATGCACTCCTTGAAACCAAGTTTCTATTCACCATCAAATAAATGAATCAAATATTAAAGACATAACTAATCTACCAATGTTTAATACAATTTATGAGAAAATAATCCGTAAACTATAAATGCAAATTCACATTCAATTCTTTTTCTTTTTTTTTAATTGGAAGGATGGGTTTGGTGGGCACCGAGGAGATCAAATATTAGGTTTGGGAGTGAGTTGCAAATCACTACGTTCCATGTTCAAATTGCTTCTGTTTGCATAGTAAATAATGCACACGGCTAAATCTAGATATCCCACCATATACGAACCTGTAAAAAAACTAGTAGAGTGGACTCAGTTGCACAAAGCTTGAGATAGTTTGATTTTTTTTCCTTCATTCATTCAGCAATATCTAATTCCTTTAAATGTGTACATAGATTTCACTTCAAGACCGAAAGTCATTTCAATAAATTCTTAAGAAAACTGTCTAAATTCTCACTTTTTGAACGTGTTGAAGAATTCTAGGTGTAGTCAATAAATACAAATTTATTTCTTGAATTATTTCTAATGAGAAGGATGGGTTTGGTGGACACATGATTAGATTGTAGGTTTGAGGAGTTCGAGCCGCAAGTCCCCTATGTTGAAAGGGGCTCTCCGTTTGCTTAGTAAAATGATGCATATGGCTAAATCCAGATACTAGCATATACGAACTTGGAAAAGCTAGCAAAATAGGCTTAACAGTTGCACAAAGTTTGGGATATTTCGCTACAGAAATGTTTTAAGATGGAATACGAAATATTGTTTTGAGTTGAATTAAATTATTTTGCTAGTCGACAAGCAAAATTTAATTCAACACAAAAGAATATTCGACTTAACACGTTGATTACGTATTGGTACATCTATGTACCATTGCAAATACTTTACTTAAAAAAAAAAAAAAAAAAAAAAAAAAAAAAACTGCATATTCTAGTTAAGGAGGAAACGAAAAAAAAATTTTCATATCTAGAACTTTTATAGTGATATTAAAAAAGATTAATCAATTCACAGCCAAATATTCCTTTTTATCACAAAATCAAAAATATTTGAATTAAAATAGTTTTAAGGAATTTCTATTTCTATTATATTATTTATTTGTACATTTTTATGCTTTTTGGCAAAGTATGTATTGTATAGATAAGGCTTTCCTTCACATGGGTCACAAAATATGCTGACTCTACAAAAGTCTTAGTTCTTACAATTTTTAATTTTCATACAATGAAAATATTTCGTAACATCCACGGAATCTTTTTCTTATTTTTCAAAACTGATGCAATAAACACTATATTAATTCATTTAACTTATTACAAATCACTTTATAATAATATATATTGCTATCTATATCATTGTATGAAATAGATAAGGATCATAAATTGCAGATGAATACGTGCCCCAAATATATACCAAAACGTAACAGTCAATTTACCATTGCCGTACACGTGTTGGTATTTTATTATGCCACAAAGGCGGGATACATTATTGGTCCACTACGTGTACCAGCAATACTTTCAAAACTGATGCAATAAAGGGAAAATACACCTGTAAAAGAAACTTGAATAATAAAAAGAAATATAGCATTAATAAACCAAAATCAAATCATTTTTATGCTTTTCGGCAAAGTATGTTTAAAAATTTATTCATTGTATTGGTAAGACCTCACTTGGAATTTGCTAATGTGCTTTAGAGTACAAGACTAATCAAGGACATAACTCATTGAGGGAGTTTAGAGGAGACCTATTAAAGTAATGAATGATTAAAAAAAAAAAAAACCTTTTGTATGAAGAAAAACTTAGGAACATTGACTTACCAAGTTTGGTTTATTGACGAACAGGAGGGGATATGATTGAAGTCTACAAATATACACATGGATTTTATTCAACGAACTATGATCTCTACTAAACATTGCTCAAAATATCAATACCAGGGGTCATAAGTTAAAACTCTTGCAAGACAAAATTATTTTAGTAACAGAGTGGTGAATACATGGAATAAAGATGAATGTTTATAAGGAACAGCTGACAGGTCTCAGACGTAATATATTAGCTGAAAAGATATTATCATATGTAATGCATAGAGAAGGTTGTCCCTCACATTGGTCACAAAATATGCAGACTCTACGAGTCTTGGTTCTTGCAAGTTTTAATTTTCATACAAGGAATGTATTCATAACATCCCCGAAATCTTTTATTTGTTTTTCAAAACGGATGCAAGAAAATGAAATATCAAGTTTGAGAAACAGGTTTACTTACCAAAACTCAGCTGCAAATAGGCACATTGTTTTTATTTTCTCCTTGTTCGTTCCTTCCGTTTGCATGGCAGAAAAAGAATGTTCTCTCTCCACTGAAAGAAATCATTTTTTTAATGGCTCACATAAAAAAAAAAAAAAACGTACGACAACGTCGGTCAACGCCCGAACAGCGCCACTCCTATGCAAATTAGTTCGACGACTACAGTGGCACACTCCAAACATTTATTTGTGAACCAAAAGTTAGGAGTTCGATCCACAGAAGTGGCACTAATCACGTGCGTATTGCACTAGACACAAGCCGTTCTAACTCGCTTGCTCCCCCTGGGCAATGCATCACTACAATTACTTATTAAGACCTGATATCCGTTTCAGGAATCAAATATATATATATATATATATATATATATGTAAACACGGTTTGTTTAGAATGGCTTTTTGCCGATAATTTTTTGGAGAATAAGTGCTTAATTGGAGTCGTACCTAATTTTGAAAATTAATTAATTAATAATGAATTAGGCGGGAATACCTATTAAATGTATGGCTAAACAAATCGAGAAAAATTGTTTAGCCATACATTTAATAGGTATTCCCGCCTAATTCATTATTAATTAATTAATTTTCAAAATTAGGTACGACTCCAATTAAGCACTTATATATATATATATATATAATATATATATTATATATTATTATTATTATTATTATTATTATTATACTAAAGCAGAGTTAATCAACTTTTGCTCCCTAAAGGCTTTTTTACTGTTTAGTTTAATGACACGAAAATTATACTAAATTATTCCTTACTTTTAGGATTGAATTAGGTTTTTTAAAAATCTGTTTTAATTGGTTCTAATTAGTTGTAATTTGCAACCAACCAATCTCTTTCTTTACTCTGTGTCTATCTCTTTCTTTCCCTCTATGTATCACTTGACTACCTCCTCGTTATATAATGTTAGTTTCTTTGGAGGTAGAGAAAGAGAGAGAGAGCCGGGAGAATTTGAAATGTATTTCTATGTTAAATTTCACAACCAGCAACCCGTAGCTTAGATGAGGTCAAACATTTATTTTCTTAGCTTACAAAATGATTTTAAGGTTTTGCCCGGTCGTATTTAATAAAAAATTCTTATTCGATTTACTAACTCCCTTTTCCCTAATCTCAATTATCTATCCAGAGCTGAATGGGTGATCCAATGGGTCACGTTTTGTCTAGTATATATATATATATATATATATATATATATATATGTGTGTGTGTGTGTGTGTGTGTGTGATATACAAAACCAAGTATTACGTTATTTAGTGTTATGTAAGTAAGTAAAGTCGTCGGAGCGGCCTAAAGTCGGTATCAGCCAGTCAGCGAGGGAGTCTAAACCCTCTTCAATAGCGCTAGACCAAGGAGATTGTATTGGCGTCTGAGGTGGAGCGCCACACCTACCATTAGCTCCTTACTTTACCGCACAGACCCCTGTGCTACTCATACGCGGAGTTGGCGGGGACCAGTATCGAACTAGGAACCTTGTGGTTTCTAGCCGAACGCTCCACCGACTGAGCTAAAAGGAACAAACGGTAAAATACTGTTTTAAGTTTAAGTTTAAATTAACATACCTAAACCCAACCCAACCCAGACCATAACACTAATACTGAAAACAGCTTTCCAGATTGTACATCAGGGATTCTTAAAATGATCCATATAGATCCATGGAGGGGGGGGTGAATTAATTTTTGGCAGGTGGTAGTTTGTATTTATAAATCCCTTTATAATAGAACAAAAATCGCTGGATTATGTAGACTATGTTACACATAACAGAATGCTTGATTGGGTGTGATGAGTTATAGTAACAAGTTATAGTGATGTGTCGTTCGTATACGACCCGTATGAACCACCTCATAATGGGGGGTGATGGGATTCATACTTTCTCTAAAGTGATCCTCTAGGACAATGAGAGGCCTCGTTCTAGATAATCCTAAGTTTAAGGCTACTATATGACTAAGAGTGATTTTCCATTGTTTTACTGTTAATTCAAATTATACTATACTACTTACTAAAAATGATAGGCTATGCGTATTCATTATGGTAAGTTTCTATCATTTGCTTCATCTTTTTTAATGTATAATTATAGTTAAAATGTATTTGCCATAAGAGCAATTTAGAAATATGGTCAGGACAATTATATAGGTGCTAGGGCTTGATACGACCAGCCGATTGATCGGATGGGGCTTCTCTGACCGCTTGTGTTACCCAAGGGCCAAAGTGGGGTGTTGCATTTCATGGAACCACTTAGTACCCAGGTCACAGACAGTTCAGCCACCACAATCCTCAGGCATGGGTCACCACCCACGGCCAACAGGTGGCCCCACTGGAGAGTTCTTACCCCTCTGCAGAGGTCCAGTCAGCATTATCTACAGCGGCAGCCTACAGGGCGTCTTTTTGTAAAGGTGTAAACGAGAGTCACAGTCACTTTAGATGAAAGTATATTTTATCCTAGGTTAGCTCAGTCGGTAGAGCATTCAGCTAGAAACCACAAGGTTTGATACCGGCCCTTGCCAACTCAGTGTATGAGTAGCATAGGGATCTGTGCGGTACAGTGTTCGGCTAGAAACTACAAGGTTCGTTACCAGTCCTCGCCAACTCAGCGTATGAGTAGCATAGGGATCTGTGCGGTAAAGTAAGGAGCTGGTGGTAGGTGTGCCACTCCACCTCAGACGCAAAAACAATCTCCTTGGTCTAGCACGAGTGAAAAGAGGATAGACTTCCTCACTGATTGGCGGATACCGACTTTAGGCCACTCCGATGACTTTACTTTTAGTGTGTCCGCCTGGGACCCACAAGGTTCCTGGTTTGATACAGGCTCCTTGCCAACTCAGCATATGAGTAGCACAGGGATCTGTGCAGTATAGTGAGGAGCTGATGGTAGGTGTGGCACTCCACCTCTGATGCTCAAAAACAATCTCCTTGGTCTAACACTAGTGAAAAGGGGATAGTCTCCCTTGCTGTCTCACTGATACCGTCTTTAGGCCACCCTGACTACTTTACATCTAACTTTTTCTTTGTCATCTCTCCTTTGTTCTCTGGTGCTCCCATTGATTGAAGTCTTACTCTATCTTCTCCAGGACTTTTGCCACCTGTTTGTCTTTGCAGTCTGCTATTCCCTTTGTTCTATCCCTGTCTCTGGAGCTGCCATGTCACATGAACTATGTCCATAAGTCATCCAGGTGTTTTCCGTTAATCATTTACTAATGTTACCTTTGTTTTGCCCAAAGTGATATTTTGTAGGTGCTCTGCTATTCAGGTTTCTAAGAATCAGAATCCCTCATACATTACATGAAGACCTTCATTTATCAGATATTATCAATTAAATTAAGGTTTTCATATATATATATATATATATATATATATATTTAGGAGAATATGTGCTTAATTGAAGTCATACCTAATTTTTGAAAATTAATTAGTTGATAATTAATGAATTAGGCGAGCCTATCTGTTCAAATGTAAAGTGTAGACAAATCGAGAAAAAGTCAATCTCTGTATGTACATTTCATATATATATATATATATACTAGTCATCCACAGACGCGTGTTTCAAAGTTTACTTCTCATCAGTGCAGCTCGACTTTTTAACAGCTACCTCTAGGTGCAAAAAACCCGACAGAATTTTTGTCTGTCATCTCTTATTCTACCCCATTCTATGTAATTTGTAAGAAAATATTAAAAATGTATTTACAGTTAACTTGAAATGGTGGGGGAAGAAAAAAGAAAAACACTGGGACACATGGATACGATTTTACTGCATAAATCAATTTTGCCCAAATATAGCTGAGAAATTTTCATTTCGTTTAATTCTATGTTTTATTTTGTTTTGTTTTGTTATAAAAAAAAAAAACGAAATAAAAAAAAACGTCTCTCTTACTACTTTACTGTTCCTGCCCATTTATAATGTTTCCTGACTTATCTCTCAGTCTTATTATCTGTTTATGATAAGGAGACACTTATTATTTGGCGTTGAATGCAGACGCACCCCTAAAAAACATCTTTTACAAAATAAACTGTACTTCTGAAGAGCATATTTCAAAGATCTCTCTATTCAAATTGGGTAGAGTACTGATCTAATTCTTGATGAAATAAATATTTTTTTGAATCATCAAAAAATTTAACTCTATGTGTTAACATAATGCATAGGCATAGCCTATCATTTTTAGAAAGTAGTGTAGGGAAGCATATTTTTAAAAGTTCTATTCAAATCAGGTAGAGAAATGACAATACTTGATTGAAAAAATATCTTATGTAATGCTTGATTGGGTGTGATGAGTTATAGTAACATGAGTTATAGTAATGTGTCTATCATTTTTAGTAAGTAGTTTAGGATAATTTGAAAATAATGGTAAACAGTGGAAAATCCACCATCTTTTTACAAAATAACTGTACTCCTGAGAAGCATATTTTAAAAAGTTGACTTCAAATCTTGTACAGAAATGACCTTTAATACTTGATAATAAAAATATTTTTTTAAATCTTCATGAAATGCACTCAGTCTATGTGTGACATGATGCATAGGCATAGCCTATCATTTTTAGTAAGTAGTGTAGGGAGGCATATTTAAAAAAGTTGACTATTCAAATCAGGTATAGAAATGACCTAATACTTGATAAAAAAGAATATTTTATATAATGCATAGGCATAGCCTATCATTTTTAGTAAGTAGTTTAGGGTAATTTGAAAATAACAATAAACAGTGGAATATCTTTATTCAAACCAGGTAGAGAAATAACCAAATACTTGATGAAAAAAATTTTTTTTAAATCTTCATGAAATTCACTCAGTTTATGCGTTACATAATGCATAGGCATAGCCTATCATTTTTAGCAAGTAGTGTAGGCTAATTTTAAGATAACAACAAACAGTGAAAAATCTTTTACAAAAAAACTATAGTCCTGAGAAGCATATTTTAAAAAGTAGACAATTCAAATTGGGTAGAGAACTGACCTAATACTTGATAAAAAGAAGATATTTTTAAAATCTTCATGAAATTCACTATGTTTTACATAATGCATAGGCATAGCCTATCTTTTTTAGTAAGTAGTGTAGGGTAATTTGAAAATAACAATAAACAGTGGAAAAAAGAGGCTGGGTAGTTTAAATAGGCTCAAATACATTAAAAAGAAATCTCAGTACTCTAAAAGAGGCTGAGTAGTTTAAATAGGCTCAGTACTTTTAAAAGAAAGCTCAGTACTCTAAAAGAGGTTATGTAGTTTAAATAGACTGTTCTTTTTCAAATCAGTCCTTAAAAAAGGCTCAGTACTTAAAAATATGTGTCAAACTGTTGCCTTTCTAAAAAAAAAATCAATCACTCTTTATGAGTAAAAGATAAAAAAAAAAAAAATTTTTAAATTAAAAAAAAAACAGTTTTGACAGAAATATTCTAAAACCAGATCAGGCACATCAAGAAAAAAACAAAAAATTTTTTAAATGTTTCATTTAAAAAAAAGCAAAAAAAAAAGCAAAGTTTGATTCTCAAAAAATAGAAAATAAAAAAAAATAAAAACAAAGATTACATTTACAAAAAAGAAAGGAAAAAAAAAAGAAAATGAAAGAAAAAAAACACTTTTAGGACTTTTTTTTTAATGTAAAAAAAAACAAAAAAAAATCTTTACTACCACATACACATTATCTGCTAGTTAGTCAGTCAGTATGCCTTCAAACAACCTTTCCATTCATCCATTTACGCACAAGAGTTTCCGGATCAGCTAGTTTACCTTCCATCCCCGGAGAGTTCCTAAAAAAAAAGATGTGAACAATAAAAAAAAAAGAAATTTTTTTAAACACAAGTTTTGTATAAAGACTACCTGTAACTAAAAATGTACACACACACACACACACACACACACACACACACACACACACACATATATATATATATATATATATATATATATATATATATATATATATCTTAGCAGAAAGCTAACATCAAACTCAGCTGCAGTCATCGTGCCAAAATTAGCTTGAGATAAATTATTAGAGCAAAAAAAGAGATGAATTTTGCTACCTGCTGTAATCAATACAAGACCTGAATATATCAGTGGAAGTCTCATCAATTTTCTATTCAATGGAAAGTTGTCGACGGCGGCCATTTTGGATAGAGATGTGTGACATTGCTTTTGATAAGCAATTAGTAAAAGAAATTCAGAAAACAAAAACAAAAAAAAACTTTTTGGTGGAACCTGTTGGAATTCTCCTGTGCATCTTTGAGATTTATGAATACAGAAGTTCATTATTCACAGAATTATTCCGACTAGTATAAGAATTCAAAGCTGTACATTTATAATACACTAGCAGCGGCTACCCAGCGTTGCCTGGGTAGAGGGGGATTTTTTAAAGTTAGTCCCACAGATCCATTATTACTGAATCAGGAGTTGAATCCTCGTGGGATGCCCCATTTAAATCCCTATGTAAAAAAAAAAAAATAGACCTTGCATTGATCCAGCTACTCTGAAAAGAAATGTTAATGTCTACTATCTAAAATATCAAATGAAAGAAAAATCCATGCTTTTATCATTTAAATTTTATTTTTTAATTATCTTCATGAATATAAATCAAATCTCTATTATTTTTGCTTAAAAACCAAGCCCTGGTGATATTTAATGTGTATATATATTTAATTTGTCGTTAATTGTTTTATTTTTGAGGTTTCCTCCAGACATACAGATTCACACAACTGCCCTTTATATGTGTATAGATTAGGTTTTCCAAAAGAAGGTAACACAATACAGAATATTCAGTAGGGAAAAGACAAGTCAGGTTACACAAGTTATTATATATTGCATATTCCTTATTATTCTTTTACATGTCTAAAGTCACCCTGATGCAACACCATGAAGCCAAGAGGTCCAGAAGAAAGCAGTGGCAACAAAACACTGGCACATCAACATCTTCAGGGACAGCCTTCAAATGTAAAATCTGTGGTCGAGAATGTTTTTCAAACATTGGACTTCAGTCACAGGAGGCACTGTAACTTTAGGGGCACAAGAACTATATTATAGTCTTCTGAGACTGCAATGCCAATGATGAATTCCCTATTATTCTTCTACATACTGTGAGATTCGTTTCCATTTTTATCTCCTACATTATGTATATATATATATATATAGTAAAAAGTAAAGTCGTCAGGCGGGCCTAATGTCGGTATCAGCTAGACAGCGAGGGAGTCTATCCCTTTTCACTAGCACTAGACCAAGGAGATTATTTTAGCATCTGAGGTGGAACGCCACACCTACCATCAGCTCCTTACTTCCTGTGCTATGTGTGTGTGTATGTGTGTATATATATATATATGTATATATGTATATATATATATGTATATATATATATGTATATTTATGTATATGAATGTTGCCTTTCTAAAAATCACTCTTTATTAGTAAGAGATAAAAAAATTTAAAATTAAAAAAAAAACAGTTTTGACAGAAATATTCTAAAACCAGATCAGGCACATCAAGAAAAAACAAAAATATTTTTTTAAATGTTTCATTAAAAAAAAAAAAAGCAAAGTTTGATTCTCAAAATATAAAAAATAAAAAATAAATATAAACAAAGATTACATTTACAAAAAAAAAAAATAGGAAAAAAAAGAAAATGAAAGAAAAAAACACTTTTAATAAATAAGTATCTTGTTTTTGAAAAAAACAAGAAAATATATCAATGATTGACATTTAAAACACCGACACTAAAACGTTTCGGTTTTAATTAAACCATCAACGGGACTCAACTGGGTTAATAATCATACATCACATGAAAAGAAAATTGTGAAAACAAGCAAAAGCTTGTGAGCCTTTGTTTATGATGTTAAAAGTCACCTCTCGACACTCAAAATGTAAGAAAAATGTAAAACGAAACACTATGCAGTGATAGCATTCTCATTCAAATTGTGATGACAAAACACCTATCCCAGAAATTGTGGGTTTTAGAAAATCTGAAAAATTGTTAAAATAAAACAAAAAATTCATTAAAATGCTAAATATGAATATATGGGACAGTCGTAATCTTACCTCTTTCCTATAATAGTTATTCCATTTAAAAAGTTTATTTATACACTAAATGTAATAAATATTATCGGACAGAAATAGTATTATCTCTGTCCCATAATAATTCTTACATTTGCATATAAATTCCATACATTAAATGTAGCAATTATTATGGTACACACAGCTCAATACTAGGAATTCCCCTATAGCCATACACTAATAATTTAACTATAATCAGATCTTCTTATTATAATGGAGATTGTGTGTTTGTCTGTAACTGAAACTATATCACTACTCAAGTCACAATTCCCTTGGTTATTTACATCACATCACATTCTCCATGAATATATTTTTATTTAAACCTCAATTATTGATAAATTGTTTTACATTATTAATACTGTTGACCATATCTACATGATATTTACCGCGTACCCCACTTGTACGGGTCAGGCACAAAGTCCCTATTAACGTGGGACCACCCACAAGCCGAAGCTCATGGAGTGGCGAGTGAAAAATTGCGTCGATCCCGTCGGCATTCCCCCTCAAGGGGGGCGCCTCAGGCACTGGGCAATAAACCCAGCCCTGCCCCTTTAAATCGAGGGGGCAGGTGTTGCCTGGGGGGATGGCCCCCTGGGATCGACGCTATTAATTATATCAATGGTCCAGAGGCCGAAGCCACTGTTGACCATATCTACATATTAATAACATGCAACTGTATTTATATATACAACAAAATAACGGTTTACAGTGTGAACAGGAAGGCTAATTTGCATATTAATATTAAAAATTTGATTTTGATAAATATAAGCCTGGTATTTATTGATTTCTAATCATTTGCTTTTATCTTAATTAAGGAGAGAAAAAGCGTATACATTGTAAAATATTGAATTTCTAAAAAAGAAAAGCTAGGGAACCCTTATGTTTTAATTTTATTTTATTTTTCCTTTTTTTTTTTGTTTTTCGGTCAACCTCTTCTCTTGACAAAAGTTGAAAGATGTACAAATTTTATCTAAATGAATATGAGCAAAAATCTCGGAGATAAATTTTAAAAGAAATCCATTAACAAGAAGAAATATGCATTTTCTTCCTTTTTTTTTCTTTTTTAATCTTGAATTAAAATTAATAGTTTCACAAATTTCAAGTAGGAATTTTTTTTAATGCAAAAGAGTAGGCTATGGACTGCACTCACAAGTCATTGTGTCTCAAGTACACATTGGTCACACAAGACTAACACACTCCTATATACTCAAACAAGAACAACAACCACAATGTGAAACATGTCAAACACCTTTGACTGTAAAACACTTATTCATGAATGCAGTTTTTTTACTTACACCAGAAACCGTTATTTTAATGCAATCAATATGAAAGATCTATTTGAAAATGTCAACATGGAGGATATTCTCTCCTTTTTGAAGGAAATAATATTATACCATAGAATATAGACATGAACTTAATCAATACCATACGACATAATCCCCAATAATGCTAACACATTGTTAAAACCAATTACTAAAAAGTATGAATATAAATACACAACATATATTACTTCCTAACCGTTAGGCATAACATAACCCCAGACAGGTTGATATGCCATTAAAATCAATAAACCAACCAACCAACCAACCAACAACAATGATAAAAACAAAGACGACATTTTCATGTAAACTTTTAAAACTTTTTAGTTTAGTATGCGTAACTACTCGTGGATAGGAAGCAACATTTAACATGAATGGAACTAGTTCTTACTGACTGACATTCACATTGTTATCTGATAGTAATCTCTAACAATGTCATTACCAATGCTACTATCTACTTATCTACAACTTACTACTTGTTGTTTCTTTATCTTAAGGCTTAGATCAGTTTTACATTGTGTAACCATTAACCCTTCCACTGCCTTATAGTCAAATTACTAATAGGTGACTATAGTTGAATTACTAGTGTATGGCCATAATTGAATTCCTAGTGCTGGGTGGGACTATAGTTAAATGACTTATACTAGCAAATATATGTACCCCCCGGGTGTAAGTATTTAAGTTTTAATGTAAGTAAAGTAAGTAAAGTCGACGGGGCAGCCTAAAGTCGGTATCAGCCAGTCAGCGAGGGAGTCTATCAATAGCCTTTCAATAGCGCTAGACCAAGGAGATTGTTTTAGCATCTGAGGTGGAGTGCCACACCTACCATCAGCTCCTTACTTTACCGCACAGATCCCTGTGCTACTCATACGCTGAGTTGGCAGGGACCGGTATCGAACTGAGGAAACTAAATAAGAATGCAGATAAAAAGATTTAAAACAGAGGTGGGGTATAATCGAAAAATAGAACAACTGAAACTTACTCTTCCATCACTCTCATCTTTCATTGCTGAATTTTCTTAATTTAATTATTTAGTTTAAATAGGAAGTAAAGAATAAAATTACAGTTATTTCTTCTTGTTAATGGATTTCCTTTAAGATTTATCCCTGAGATTTTTGCTCATATTCATTAAGATAAAACCAAACAATTAGAAATCAATAATACTAAGCGCATATTTATCAAAATCAATTTTTTAATATCAATATGCAAATTAGCCTTCCTGTTCACACTGTAAACCACTATTTTGTTGTATATATAAATACAATTGCATGTTATTAGTATGTAGACCTGGCCAACGCCGGGGGTCCAGTGGCTTCGGCCCTGGATCTTTACTAGTTAATAGCGTCGATCCCAGGGGGCCATCCCCCCAGGCAACACCTGCCCCCTTGATTTAAAGGGGCAGGGCTGGGTTTATTGCCCAGCGCCTGAGGCGCCCCCCTTGAGGGGGAATGCCGACGGGATCGACGCAATTTTTCACCTGCCACTCCATGAGCTTCGGCTTGTGGGTGGTCCCACGTTAATAGGGACTTTGTGCCTGACCCGTACAAGTGGGGTACGCGGTAAATACTGTAGATATGGCCAACAGTATTAATAATGTGATACAATTTTATTAATAATAGAGGTTTTAATAAAGATAAAAATTATGGCAAATGTGATGTAAATAACTAAGGGAATTGTGACTTGAATAGTGATATAGTTTCAGTTACAGACAAACACATAATCTCCATTATAATAAGATGTAAATATAGTTAAATTATTAGTGTATGGCTATAGGTGAATTTCTAGTATTGATCTGTGTGTTACTATAGTTAAATTACTAATACTAGCAAAATAATGCACCCTCTGGGCACAAGTATTTAAGTTTGATATAATTAAATATCATATTGAATTAGAAAAACTAATGAAATTAAATAAGAACACAAAAAAGATTACTCTTAATTTTACTTTATTCTAATTGATTTCAATATAAAATTATACATAAGATTGCTTTTAATACGTTTGAGAATAAAACAATAATATTAAAAATCAATAACACCAAGTAATTATTTATTAAACATGGTTTCATTAAAACTGGTATGCAAATTATTTACACCATATACTCTGTAAATTTTTTTTTTCCTAATGATATACAACACACATCACAGGATTTTAAACATCTTAATAACACAGGCTCCTCAGGGTTTGTGTTTGTTAATGAAATTAACGGCATGATTCCAGGGGCCTTCCCCCATGCAACAACTGCCCCCTTGAAATAAGGTGGCAGGGCTGGGTTTATTGCCCAGTGCCTGAGGTGCCCCACTTGAAGGGGAATGCCGACGAGAGATTTACACATTTTTTACACCTGCCATCCCATGAGCTTCGGTTCGTGGGTGGTCCCACATTAAACGACCTTGTGTCATACGTGGGATGTGAGGTAAATAACTTAATAATAATTTGCTGTCTTGAGTCAAATCTATCTCAGCTCGACCTTAATAGAGACATTGTTAATAAATAAGAAACTAATTAAGATTAAATAATGATTATTTGATAACCATCGAGAATATAACATAAATAACAAAGGGAATTGCAACATTATTGGTGACCTAGTTTCAGTCACAGACAGAAAGACACACAATCTCCATTATAATAAGATGTGACTATAGTTTAATTCCTAGTATGAAGCTGTGTGCATCTATAATCAAATTGCTAGTATGTAACTATAGTTAAATCTTAACTATTTTTTAATTACACTAGTAATCTAACTATAAACACATATTAGTAATTTAACTATAAACACATATTAGTAATTTAACAATAGTCACAGACGGGTCAATACTAGGAACTCAACTATAGTCATATACTAGTAATTTAACTTAAATTACTAGTGTATGACTATAGTTGTGTGACTATAGTTGAGTTCCTAGAATTGACCCGTCTGTGACTATAGTTAAATTACTAATATGTGATTATAGTTAGATTACTAGTGAGTGACTATAGTTGAATTCGCTTTACAGTCAAGACACGTTGAAAGCACCGGTTCCCGTTAGATCATTGAAGTTAAGCAGCGATGAACCTGTTCATTAATTAGATGGGTGACCACCATTTAAGCAATAGTAGGTACTGTAAGTAAACCGAATATCAAAATAACTTGATTTGGTATTAAATGATTCAAAAAGGGTTGATGTGCTGTAAAAAAACAAACAAAAAAAATATAGTTGAATTCCTAGTATTGAGCTGTGTGTGATTATAGTCAAATTACTAATATGTGATTATAGTTAGATTACTAGTGTATGACTATAGGTGAATTCCTAGTATTGAGCTGTGTGTGATTATAGTCAAATTACTAATATGTGATTATAGTTAGATTACTAGTGTATGACTATAGGTGAATTCCTAGTATTGAGCTGTGTGTGATTATAGTCAAATTACTAATATGTGATGTTAGATTACTAGTGTATGACTATAGGTGAATTCCTAGTATCGAACTGTGTGCAATTTTAGTCATATTCAGGCGGAGTCCCCATGGCATCTAGTTTTTAGTTTCAAGTGACGACCGCAATAATCAGTTTCTTCAACTGAAAAAAGTAAAGTCGTCTGGGTGGCCTATTGTTGGTATCAGCTGGAGAGTGAGGGAGTCTATCCCCTTTTCACTAGCGCTAGACCATTGTTTTGGCATCTGAGGCGGAGCGCCACTCCTTAAATCAGCTCTAAAATCTGTCATATTCATAGTTGATATATTTATTTTTAAAAGTAAAGTCATTGGTGTGGCCTATTGTCAGTATCAGTCAGAAAGTGAGTGAGTCTATCCCCTTTTCACTAGTACTAGACCAAAGAAAATGGCTTTTGAATCTGAGGTGGAGTGCCACACCCACCATCAGCTCCTTACTTTACTGCACAGATCCCTGTGCTACTCAGATACTGAGTTGGCGAGGGCCAGTATCAAACCCGGAACCTTGTGGTTCCTAAGCGAATGCTCCACTGACTGAGATAAACCGGCCCTTTCTATTAATATTAGTATTCTGCCAGCAACACTCCCAGTAGTTTTTACAAAATTCGTTAAAAGTTCACTGCACTTTAAGATCGAAACACAACACACCGTTCTCTTCACTGGAAAAGATGTTCTCCCTGAGAGAACTCATCTCGACATTTATTTCTCTCATTGGCCGAACCACTTCAGTTAACAGGGGTGTCAGCAATTCCATCACTCATGATCAGGAGGTTGTGAGTTCAATCTCGAGTCACTCACTATACCCACCTCACGCAGGCCAGACACACACGGATGCGCTTAGACATTGGGGCAGGGAATTCTCAACTTCACGATCCTCACCTCCGCCACTCACCCCGTGCTCTCTGTCACATGGTGTAGTGACTGACATGCTGGACTGCAACATAGTAGACTTGTCCTATTCATAGTAGCGTTCTGTATTCAACAACAGTCAAATTCCTAACACCACACCAAGTGTGACTCAGTTGCAATCCCCGTCCAAAACTTTGTAAGCTTCATGGCCTCAAAAATGTAATCATATCGCTGATTATCTATACTAGCTATAATATACGACCTCCGGGCGTAAGTATCTAAGTTTTAATGTAATGAAATATATTGAATTAGAAAAACTAACAGAATTAAATAAGAACATATAAAAAGCTTACACAACCTCCGGCGTAAGTCTCCAAATTTTAATGTAATGAAATATATTAAATTAGAAAAACTAACAGAATTAAATAAGAACACATATAAAAAGCTTACACAACCTCCGGGCGTAAGTATCTAAGTTTTAATGTAATGAAATATATTGAATTAGAAAAACTAACAGAATTAAATAAGAACACATATAAAAAGCTTACACGACCTCCGGGCATAAGTATCTAAGTTTTAATGTAATGAAATATATTGAATTAGAAAAACTAACCAAATTAAATAAGAACACATATGAAAAGCTTACACTTATCTTAATTATATTTTAATTGCTTTCTATATAAAATCATTCATAGGATTGATTTTAATACGTTGGAGAATAAAACAATCATATTAGAGATCAATAGCACCAAGTAATTATTTATCAAACCCGGTTTTGTTAAAACCAGTATACAAATTAGCCACACCATTTATTGTGTAAACCTATATTTCTTCTTAGTGATATATAAGACACATTGCAGGATTTTAAACACACTAATAACATGGGCCTTTCGGGGCCTGTGTGTCCGGTGGCTTTAGCCCCTGCACTATTAGTGATAATTAATGGCATGATCCCAGAGGGCCATTCCCCCAGGTAACACCAGCCCCTTTGATTTAAAGGGGCAAGGCTGGGTTTATTGCCCATTGCTTGAGGCACCATCTCCCCCCATCTTGAGGGGGAAGGCCGACAGGATTTATGCATTTTTGCACCCGCCATCCCATGAGCTTCAGCTTGTGGTGGGTCCCACATTAAAAGACCTTGCGAGGTAATATTCTAATAACGTCAGCTATTTTGAGGCAAATCATATTCACATATTTGTAGATATCATTGATAAATAAATTTATATTATTCTATTTATCAATTAATGATTTTGACAATAAATTAAATGCTCATTGATAAACTTATGCAGTCCTGGGGGTATTGTTATGTAAACAGTAATATCGTTGCAGTTACAGATAGACACCAAATCTTCATTATAATAAGATATATATATATATATATATATACTCCCAGTAATGGTTGAGTTCTCTGAATAGGGACATAATTGCAGATTCACCGTTATGGCGTCTAGCTAACCCTCGCGTTTGTTTACAAACGTTTGAGGACTCTAGTGAATTTCATTTCCGCTTAGAAATGTAGCGATTAATTATTCTCCTATATTTGACAGCTGCCTCTGGCCGTATTGGTTTGGCGAACGAAAGTTCATTCGGGTCTCAATCCAGCCAGAGGTAGCTGTTACGGTATAGTCACACTGATGAAAGGTGAAACCCTGAAACACATGTCTGTGGATTACTTATTTATCATATATATATATATATATATATAGTAAGTAAGTAAGTAAAGTCATCAGGGCGGCCTATTGTCGGTATCAGCCAGACAGCGAGAAAGTCTATCCCTTTTTTACAAGTGCTAGACCAAGGAGATTATTTTAACATCTGAGGTGGAGCGCCACACCTACCATAAGCTCCTCAATTTACCACACAGGTCCCTGTGCTACTCATACGCTGAGTTGGCGAGGGCCAGGAACCTTGTGGTTTCTAGCCGAACACTCTACCGTCTGAGCTAACCCAGCCTGATTATATATATATATATAATGACCCTAAATAGGGTCATTATATATTTATATATAATGACCCTATTATCATTATACTTCTTTTTATTTTTATTTTTTTCTCTTTGTTTTAAATTCCTCACATACTGTTATATATACTCGTTCAACATCGGGTATATAAACAGGGAGAAAGAAAGACAGATAGATTGGAGTAGAGGTAATAGATGATCGATAATGGTCCTACTTTTTACATTCTGCTTGTTGACTTATTCCTTACTGCTTCTACTGGTTTTAACTTGGCCACCATGTTCTTAGTTGACCCTGACGACTTTAGTATTATCTGCATTATTCGGACTATTGTCCTCATCTTCATTGTAATCTGTACAACATTTTAGCTGATGTGCCCTTCGGCCTTCTTCAGGTATTTCTAGTCAGACTTGGGAACCTTCTCAGACTCAGGAACCTTCTTTTTGGACTCAGGAACCTTCGTCAAATCGGGAACCTTCTTGTCATAATCGGGATGATGATGTCTTACTTTTTACATTCTGCTTGTTGACTCATTTCCTTACTGCTTCTACTGGTTTTAACTTGTTAAGTTTTTAAGGGCCATTTCGGGGGCTTATAGCGGAGTGCTTATCTGGTGGAATCCTTGATAAAGAGTCTGTTCACAATGTGAATCCTTTGGTTACTAAAATGTCCTCAGTTACTGGTAATCATATAAGTCCTTCGTGAATATTGGTAAAGATCCTGGCAATCCTATGTGCATCCGTCATCAAAGAGTGTATTTGATGAGTGACCATTATAGGGGGGATTTAAGTATCTTATCAGGCCAGTAGTTCTGCCAGTGATTGGTTAGAAGAATCAATCACATGACCTTGGCCAGTCTATAAGTATAAGCGGGGAACTGGCACACACCTTATATATAGAAAATTTCTCAACAGGTCACCATATTCTTAGTCAACCCCGACAACTTTAGTATTATCTGCATTATTTGGACTATTGTCCTCATCTTCATTGTAATCTGTACAACATTTCGGCCGAAGTGCCTTTTTCAGGTATTTCTTGTCAGACTTGGGAACCTTCTTTTTGGACTCAGGAACAGGAACCTTCTTGTCATAATCGGGAACCTTCTTATCATAATCAGGAACCATCATGGAACTTTGAACCTAACCCTTTATTCAGTCACAGGGGTATCCTGTTCTCATTCTGCTAACCATAGCTGGTATGAGGCATTAAGCTGTGTTAATTATTATTCTATGTTACTGTTGCCCTTGACCAGGATTAAACCTGCAGTCTAGAGATAATTGTCGCTTTATCCACTAGGCCATGTGTCCAATTGGACCCAATGACTTTATTTTACTTACTAAGCTCACAAAATAAGATTAAAAAGAAGCAAAAATCACATTAAATTCTCGTATGTAAAACGAGCAGTAAGTACAGATAGTCTACATAATAAATACATTAGTTTAATCTATGACTGTCACGTTTCGGTTTGAAGTTCGGGTTTTCAGGAACCAGCACTTAGATGTCACAGAAGAAGCAACAAGATTGCTATTAATAGCGTTAATCAAATTGGTAGCTCTTTGTGCTGTGAGGGTTGTTGGGGATGAACTCTGTTTAAAAATGGAGATTTTATCACTGACGAGCTTGGGTGGTTTGAACTCACTTTACTTAAGTGCCCTTGTGGGTTGCACTCTGCTAAATTGGATTCCCACACACTGGATGTCGAAAAATATAATGATGTTAAACAAGACTTTTGAATAATAGATACCAAAGGTTGCTTTTTAGGATTTTATTGTTCTCTCTCTCTCTCTCTCTATATATATATATATATATATATATATATATATATATAATTTAATATACCAAGCGTGTTGGTAGATCCTTGCGGAGAGAAAAAACCCGGCAGAGAGTTTGATTGTAAAAATATACTACCAAACATCAACCAGGAAGAAAAAATTTTTTGAAAAAAAAGAAAAGACCAAGATATTCGTACCAACAAAAAATAATCTATTGGTATAGTATTTGGCCAAAAGAAAAACAATTTATATGTATATATGTATATAAGATATATATATATTCATATAACCGCTAGGAGAAGCTAATTTGTAAAAAGTGCTCGATACCTAAGTAGAGCCAAGTAATAAAGATAATCTACTGAGTCAGACGAACCTACTATTAGTTTCGCATAAAGCTCTTCAGGGCTAAAATCTGACTGATTTTAGCCCTGAAGAGCTTTATTGCGAAACTAATAGTAGGTTCGTCTGACTCAGTAGATTATCTTCATATATATATATATATATATATATATATATATATATAATTTTTAATTATCTTCTTTTGTTCTATTTCTCTTTCTTTCTCTCTCTCTTTCTCTTTCTCTTTCTCTTTCCTTCTATTTCATACTCTCTCTCCCTTTCTCTCTAACTCTCTCTCCCTTCTCTTTGTTTCTCTCTCTCTCTCTCCTCTCTCTCTCTCTCTCTCTCTCTCTCTCTCTCTCTCTAACTCTTTAATTCTCTTCTTTTGTTCTCTCTCTCTTTCTCTTTCTCTCTCCTTCCCTTTCGTTCTCTCTCTCTCTCCCTTTTCTCTCTCTCTACACCCCTCTCTCTCTATAACCTGTCCTAAACAAAATGGCATTACTTTTTGACTCCCCCCTCGTATATACAGTGTCAAAAAATATATGCAACTTTGATTTACTATGAATACAACGTTTATTAAGATATATTCAAGTCTTATGGAAGCGCGTGGTGTAATGGTTAAAGTCATGGGAAATGGACTCGTCGCCCCGAGTTCAAATCCTTGATGTGGTAATTGCATTTCACTTAGCGCTAATACCCTTGGGAAAGGTATGAATCGTACTCTCCTCCACCTATGGATAAATAGTAGGGCAGACTAGGCTCTTTAACCTTGGTTAGGCAACCGGTCTAGGAAAAGGAAAACTCTGAATTCAAACCTGTTGAACTCCACTTAAGAAATTGACCTTGTGTCACATCCTGCTCATGCGGAGGGGTTGGTATATATATATATATATTCAAGTCTTATAATCCAAGTTGAAGAAAATGAGTATGTGGAGAAGTAGGGATGGGATCTACTGAGGACCAGCTTCATTTTGATGTATGATACATGTTACTGTGTTGGTAATTATACCTGTCCTAAACAAATGGCATTACTTTTTTACTCCCCCTGTCCTAAACAAAATACTTTTACTATAGTGTCAAAAAAATATATGCAACTTTGATTTACTAAGAATACAATGTTTAACGCGAGAACATAGAAATACCTGGGTTGGTATTCAGGCGCGTAATAGTCTAAATAACGCCTTGTGGGTATCCTCTGGATAGGAAAAGGCTAAGGGGAAAACCTGACAGAAATCACGGTTTGGACTCTATTAGGCAGTTCAGTGTGTAAAACACTATCTGGCAACTCCTGCAGCCAAACTGACAATGAAGGTATTGGCTCAACATTCCTTTGGATCATGCCAGCGAGGCAGAGAAGGGGGCTCTGCACTTGGGCAACCCAGGGCCTCCATACATCTTGCCTTGGGTCTTTTTTTTTATGCCCTGGAGGAGAAACTCCTTCTACACTGTGCTGTTAAGGCACAGCATGGGAGGTCAGCAGTTACTGGTTATAAGTCCTTTCTCATTCGGCATAGAGTTGGGCACCTGGGGCGACCTCCGTCGGTGGGAGAGATGTATTGGTCTTACTGGACAGCTACCGCCCGCCTCAAGCTGGGCAGCCAATGTTTATTAAGAAATATTCAAGTCTTATAATCCAAGTTAAAGAAGATGAATAGTGAATATGTTGAGGTATCCCAGGTGTTCAAACAGAACGATCATCTGTTTGAGCGCAGCTGATAACATGACAGATGCAATTGCAAACATCGCTGATTTAACGCAGGTGTTTAAACTGATAACAATTCTTTTTAAAGCCACAACTGATAAAAACAAATAGATGGAGTTACATAGAAATAAATCTTATTTATTAACGATGTCACTATGAAAATCTAAGTTTAGATTTGCCTCAAAACAGCCACATTATTTGTGGCATTTAAAATCCTAAATATGTCTTATATATCACTAAAATAAATGTTTACATAAAAATATGGTGTGGTTAATTTGCATACTGGTTTTAACAAAACTGGTTTGATAAATAATTTCTTGGTGTTATTGATCTCTAATATTATTGTTCTATTCTCCAACATATTAAAATCAATACTATGAAGGATTTTATATAGAAACCAATTAAAATATAATTAAAATAAGTGTAATCTTTTTATATGCGTTCTTATTTAATTTTGTTAGTCTTTCTAATCTTATATATTTAATTACATTAAAACTTAGATATTTACGCACAGAGGGCACATATTCTTGGTAGTCTTTATAACATTTGGTGTGTCCATTGCAGAACATTTCAATTGTCTATTTCGATGCATTCTGTTTCTATTGATGCACTCAACTCTGTGATTGTTGCAGATTTTCTGCTATAAAGTGAAATGGCTCAGTTAAATGGTGCAATTGCATCTACTGGGCACCTTAGTATCTGCATGTTAAGGCTGAACACCACATGACAGGGGGTTACAGTGTTGTGTGATTATCATTGTTGGGTGTAATTGGACCATTCTTTTTTTGAAAACATAGTCCATGATCAAAGTGTGTATATATTTTTGATTTCTGGTTTTAACATGCATTTTATAATAAAATAATCTTTACTTCTGTAGTAAAATCATTTTCAATGCATTTTCTATATTGTACTAGCAAAAGTGCCAGTCCATGACCAGACTAAAGGGGAAAAAAATGCAATTATTTGTTTATTAAAGATTTAACGATGATGATCTTTTTGTTTGTTATATTTTTGAAAACAATTTTAAATAATTTTGATAAAAACACATACAAATTACATATTTAGAAAGATTATTTATTTTGTTTTGAACCAAATAAATATCTTAAAGATTAGACCAGAAATAACGGAGAATTTCCGAGCTGAACTGCTTAAAAATGCGATTCTTGGTTTACTAAAATTAAACTAAACTGCTGGTATCACTAATAATAGAAAACACATACAAATTACATATTTGAAAGATTATTTTAATTTTTGTTTTGGAACCAAAATAAATAATCATTTAAAAGAAATTGGACCAGAAATGACCGGAGGAAATTCGAGCTGAAACTGCTATTAGAATGTGATTGCTTGTTTACTAAATTAAATAAAACTGCTGGTATAGCTATAATAGAAAACAGACGCAAGCAATCTTTTATTATCAACAGCAGCTGGTTATATGGCAGTTTCCACAAATCGGTTGATTTTTGGTTTGATTTAATTAATTAATATCCCTTAATGAGTAAAAAAATCAATTACCCAATTTGGTGTGTTTCTTAGTTAGAAGGATATTAAATGTGTATGCAAGATTTCGAATCTGAGGAACCGTCCTCTTTTGGAGTTATATGTCAACACATACAACGCAATTATTTTCTTTTATATATATAGATTGCATTTTGCAATACATTTTTATAGTAATACATTTTTGGCAAATGGCATTTTTTTATAGTATACATTTTTGCAATGCATTTTTATCAGTATCACTTTTTGCAAAATACATTTTCTATAGTATCAGTTTTGCAATGCAATCTTTTTATAGATACATTTGCCCAATGCATTTTTATAGTAATAATGTTTGCAAATACATTTTTTAATAATATGCATTTTGGCGAATACTTATTTATAGTATACATTTTGTCAACCTGCATATTTTTATAGCTATACAATTTGCAATGCATTTTATTATAGTATAGACATTTTGCATGCATTTTTTTATAGTATACATTTTGAATTGCATTTTCTATAGTAATACATTTTTGCAATGCATTTTTATAGATATACATTTTGCAATGCAATTTTTTTAGTAGTATACAATTTGGGCAATGCATTTTAATAGTATACATTTTGCAATAACATTTTTATAGTATCATTTTAGAATGCTGATAGGTCCTGCCTCTGATGCAATAAAAATCTAATAAGGTGTTTCAGGTAAAATCATTCATCCATGGTCCCAGTTTTTACTTTTCTTCCCTAACATTTCAAGCTAATTGTACAATACATTTCAATAGTTCTTTCTTAGAAACATTACACAGGAATAGATTACAAGGTGAAGTTGCCGCTTTGTTGTTCCCTAGATCATGAATAAAAACTTATAAATCTATTAAGAAACTTTAGTTTGCGACCCATCAAAATTTTTCCGGGGACTTATTCAATAGCAGTG
>CM042168.1:43938910-43962281 GCA_023376005.1 Doryteuthis pealeii
TCTAATTTAAACCCTTTTTTAGATGGGACCCTAAACAGAACTCTCCTCCGGCGTCAGAGTGGACAATGGTGATGAAGGGTGTTTCACATTATCAGACAGGAACTCTCACCATCAGATAGTTAAACTCTAAGATCCTCCATCAGCCACCATCCTTCTAGATAGCCATTATAATAAAAGGGTTAGGGCGTTGCCATAAGCAGCAATAGGGTTCGGACAAACATATAGGTGCTAGGCTGACACGAGCCGATTAATCGGAGGGGGCGTTCTAGCCTAACTAAGGCACCAAAAATTGGCAGTGTTTGCATTGTCATGAAACTGTTCAGCACCAGGAGTTCTATGCTTTGAGCATTCACGGGCGTCGCCAACCCATGCTAAACACGGTAGGCTATTGGGAAGTCTTACCCCTCTGCAGAGTGCAGTCTGTACCACTTTAAAAGCCCCACCGACAGGGCTTAACTTAATATAAACTTAATGTCCCTTATTGACCAAGTCAATTACTATGTTTTTTGTTTTTTTTTGTTTTTTGACTTCACAATTACTGTCCTTCATTCCACTCCGAATTATTACAACGTTTGATAGGTTTACTTTTAAGAGCTATTGCCAAATAGTTTCAAGTATGCTAAAAGTTAATCTTTGATTTATTTCTCTGCAGCCGGTTTTAAAGTGTTAAGTTATGTCACCGGTGTTTGTGACAGAAAAAAAACACCGCAGTCGATATACCCGAAAAGTATTGATATGTCGTAAAACAAGCAAACCTAATATATATATATATATATATATTATATATATATATGTTGTTGTGTTCAGTTGGCAGAAAAGATTACATTGTATTACAGAGACGTGCCCAAGATCATCATATTCTAGATAAAGGTGCCACAAAAAAAGCACAGCCACTTAAGACCACATACTAAACAGAAGTTTATTGCTCACCGATGTTTAGCTGACAGGAAAAGACGCCCCTAGTCGGACACCAGATGAATAAACACAGCGGTGCGTTATTAGTATTTTTCAAACTTAGATCTCCAAAAATGATAAAGAACACTCGTACATATCATTTACTAATCCTATTCTTTTTTTATTAGAGCCCAATGATATAGAACTAGCAGGACATGTGGATATACCACAGTATATAATTTAATTTATTACAACGTTTTGAGTGAAGTTTGGTAGGAATAGATCAAAAAATAGTGAACGGCAAGTGATCGGATTGGCGATTAAGGATTTTCATTTTTTCCCAGACAGACAAGCCCATTAAGGACTAGGCATTACCAACTCACCTACGCACTTGGATGTATGGGAGGTTTAAACCCCGAAAAACTTAAACCCCGAACCCGGTGTCCCTTAAGGTGTGTTTGACGCGAAATCCAGTGCAACCCCAGCAAACTCCTGTGACAACTACCGCTGGCAAAAGTTGCAATTGGCTTTCTACCTTCTATGGGATCACAGCGGCAGTGTGGAGAGGCAGGATGTTGCTGTCTGCGGCAACAGGCTCATTCTCCATTCCAAACCGCTTCAGGCCTACATAGAAAAATATGGACACCACTCCATCGTCTCTTGTTAGACGCGAAAGGATGCCAACACCAACGTTTGGACATTGTTACTTAAGAGCTATCGCAATTTAGTTCAATATGGTATTCAAGGTATAATTAATTTAATTTAACTCACTTTTGGTCTCGCACATATCTACCATCCGCCCCAAATTAGACGTACTCTTCACCTTTTTTGATTTCATAGCTTTCCACTACTAAACTATTAATAATTATGCACTACTTAAAAACCACGCATCTCACTTTAAAATCTGATTTACTATGGTCTTCTTGATAAAAGCCAATCTCAAAAAGCTCATTAAAAAGTTCAAAAGTTTGGAATTCCTTTTAAGTAGTATGTATTAATTAGACCTTGAAGTTAAGTTATTCCACAGACTTAACCGCCTCTGTCCCGGGCATTGGGCAGTAGAATACACCTCCTGAACTCCACAGCAGAGAGGTAAAAAATCTCACCAATGGAGTCCATTGTTGGCTGTGTGGTGATGGACCCGTGATGGCTTAGCGGTGGAATCTGGTAATTGTGTATGCCGGTGAATTTTTTTTTTTTTTTTTTTTTTTTTTAAATCGTCAAAAAACTTACGGAAAACCAAGGACGTTGAGAGAAATGTATTTTTCAAATTACATGAGCTAAAAGCCTGCGCATACCAAAAATGGAACTCACGCTGACACAGTGTACATAATCTATGCGGTTTGCATTAAGATTGTCAATCCCCGTGTAATTTCCTAAAAGGGATGGCGCTTTTCATATCACGGGCGGACTTTCCAGTGGAATAGTACAGAAAACCCGTGAAATACGTGAAGTCACGTGGGACCTGGTGGGTCCTCAGTTTTCAGTTGGGACGTCAGGCAGAGAAGATGTCCTGCCTTAACTTGAACTCACTGCATACGC
This sequence comes from Doryteuthis pealeii, assembly GCA_023376005.1. Classification (NCBI taxonomy): domain Eukaryota; kingdom Metazoa; phylum Mollusca; class Cephalopoda; order Myopsida; family Loliginidae; genus Doryteuthis; species Doryteuthis pealeii. The sequence goes on from CM042168.1 coordinate 43,941,347, forward strand.
GCGCTATGTTAGGCTCAGATATTTTAGTTACATGAAAATGTATAGTTAAAGTAAATAAAAGCTTAAGAAAATACAGTTTTTGTAGTTGGTGAATGTCTTTTTGGTTAACCAAGACTATCCAGAAGAAGAAATGAGTCTAATGTTGCCAACCGACCCACCCCAAAGACGAAGTCCAGATGTTAGAAGAGGAGCTGAAGAAAGTAAGAAAGCTAATGAAAAGGGTATGCAACAACAGGGGGTTAAAATTATGAATTTTGGTTTGGCGGTGTTTTTTTCTTTTCTTTTTATATTAAAAGGAAGTTGATATGAACATTAAAAAAATTTTTTTTAAATTAAAAAAAACTTTGGAATCATATTTTCCTAATCAGGGTTATCCAGCGAACTAGTGTGTCCAAACAGGTGATTTAGGTATGGTTTAGCGGAATGCAGGAACAGGATACCCCCGTGGACTGAATTTAAAGAGTTAGGTTCAAAGTTCCGTGATGGCTCTCGATTACGACAGAAAGGTTCCCGAGTCGGACCAGAAATACCTGAAGAAGGGCCCGGAGGGCACTCGCCGAAAACGTTCTACAAATTCAATGAATGAGCACCAATAATACAAATAATACTAATATCAAGCCTCATCCTCCCAAAAGGTTCCAGGGAGAAATAGGTGTTCAGGAGTGTTTTGTCTAGCTTACGATAACTCTACACCGACAAAAAAAATCATAAACATATAATAAGCCCTACACAACATCTAACCATCGCGGGTCGTGACTGTCTGTGTGTTTCTTCAGTATTTTTTTTGTTTATCTTTATATTGTCTCTGTTCTATGGTAATTTTTTGTTGTGTGGGGTGTTTTTTGTTTATGTTGTAACTTCATCCAATGTGATCGGTATGTCATATCTATATATTATCTGCTTCTATACATTCTCTATAATATATATGTATATATAATATATATCAGTAGTTCTATATATATATAATGAATATCCCATAGACGAACGAGTATCATATCTATTAATATAATAAGAATATGATGCTGTGTAGATTGAGCACCCTCTATATATAAATAAATCTAAATCTAAACCCAACTCTCATCAATCACTCATCTAGTAACAGGGCGATATATGGTGGTATACTAGTATAGACCCCTATAAACTATGAAACATGAATCAAATACAAAAAGGTAAAAGTAACCCGCAAGACCTGAATTATTTGTGTGATTGCCTTCTGTCCACCATTATATCTCTACTACTACTCTATATCTTCTCATATAAAAATAATATAATATAAAGATCATGTATTCATCATAACTCTCTATAAATCCAAATCTGGATGTAGTAGATGCGATTGCGAGAGGAATTAAGTATCTATATAATATATAATATTAAAAAGTAAAATAGTTCAAGATAAAGTGTTAAATACCTTGTTGTGTTACGCTGATATGTGTTATTCGGTAACTTTGTGTGGTATAATTTCTTACACTTTTTCCCTTAGGGATAATCATACGATCTTATCTATCTCCAAAAACCATCAGCTTTCCCTTGTTTTGCATGTGCATAAATAAGGAAAAATCGAATATCCTATATTAGATACTCCGGTAATACCAATTTATTTTTCAGAGATTACGAGAAACATTATCTTGTCTAAAAATAATTATTGAAAAATATTAAGAAGTGAAAAGCTAGAATGGTCGGTGTAGGTGTCTAGCTCCATTAAGTTTAGATAATAAGACGTTGCACCAAGACATAATGTTGGTCAATTAAAAAATGGATAATAAATGTAGAAATTTCGAAGGTATACCTCTCAATCTATATGTAGCACTAGATGTACATGTGAGACGAAACGCCCCAAATAAGTCCACACATAACAAAAACTAACAAACACACAGATAAAATCCTCAAATTTCTATCGGTGAGAAGATCTCAAAACCATGATAGATGTTTAGCATGCATCGTATCTACCAATGCTAAATTTACTAAACAGTCGTTCTTTCAATTTTAATAATTGCGCTCATCTCCCGCTACTGATCCAGAACTGATAATACTCGTTTCATAACATGAAACAGACCAGATATAACGCCCGAATAGCGTAATATCACTTAACCACATCCGGAGTGACTATCTCTGCCCTGTCTTTATCTTTTCTTTCGTTGTGTGTAGACATGTTTCTTTGACTGCAGTCTTCGTGTCCCCTCATCAAAAAACTAATAATCCATTATTATCGATGGTGACTGACAGGATTCACAAACGCGACGTGGATAAAACATAATAATATACATATAAATTCCTATCTGTTAGGTCTACATATACAATGGAATTGCCAAGTTATCGGTATCTAATTGATATAATATGATTTCAAACTACAACTCAATTACTATGTGAATAAATCCTTACTTTACGAATGTCAAATGTAGACCAGTATAACAAATAATAGCTCTCGCGATACTATATTAGTATTGAGCGACGTCTATACCATTCTCAGATGTGTATCTCATATATCTAATAGATAAACAAAGGATTAACCATAAATATGTGCTGATGGATAGTAATTAGCATATGGTATTTTAATAAAGCTGAGGCTTTGATTTAAGATTTATCTTGATGTTGAGTTGATTCTATCTCTCTCACTGAGTTTTTTATCTCACTCGTAATATGGAAGTCCAACTCACATATGAACTTTATATATAGCAAACGCAACGTATAAATAAGTATAAGTAAAATTACTGATTCCTCTGTTTGTGTCTATAAAATAATTACCAATATTTTCGATATAAAAACTTAAAAAACTCTTGAACCCACGACTAGGACAGCACCTATATACTTGTCCGACGATATCAGATCTATAAATAATATTTTATTTTGAGTATGCTGCATTATATATATATATACTATATTTAGGAATATATATATATATATCAAATGTATAATGCAGCATACTCAAATATAATTTTTAGATTGTGCACATTTAGGGTAGGTTGATTTTTCAATTTTTAAAAAGATCATTCTCCAACAGCGAAAGTTGTGTTGGCTTTGTGAATACGGATACCAAAAACTAGCTCTCTTACTTGCACTATTGTTTGAGAAAATAGCATCAAAGATTGTCTACTAAAATGCACCAAAAATCTTCGTTTTGCAGAATTTAGCCTAGAAATTGGTTAGAAAATTAACAATTTCAATATTTAAAACAGAAAATGTCATTTTAAACTAAAAAAAATAAGATAAGTAGAATTCAAATCAAAAATATGCCGCCATCATCACCGACACCTCAGATATGTTTTTTTTTTTTTGTCTTTTTTACCTAATAGTTAAGCTGTAACAGTGATAACACTTTAAAAATTGAAATCTATTCCCCCAAACGAACACAAAATTTTGAAGAAAAATATTTTGTGTGGTAATTCTTTGTTAATTTGCAACTTTCGCCACTTGGGACGTTACAGTTCCAACATCGACCAACCCTAGTGCACATGGAATGAAAAGGTATATTGATTTTATTTTTTAAATTTTTTATTGACCAACATTTTTATGCTTGGTTTCACTTTTATCAACAGATGGCTGACCTACACATCTAGCTTTCTTTTATTTTTCAATAATATTTTAGGAAATGTTCGAATTTAATATATTCTATACGGAGTATTTTAACATAAAATCCGATTTTTTTAAGAAAAAAAATGCAAAACAAGGAAACGGATGGTTTTGGGTAGTTAAGAATGGTTGATCTTTCAGGGAAAGCGAAGAAATATACACAACAAAGTATGACGTCACAATATCGCGTACAACAGGGTTTAAACTTTTTACTTGAAACCAAGTTTCCATTCACAATCAAATAAATGAATCAAATATTAAAGACATAACTAATCTACCAATGTTTAATACAATTTATGAGAAAATAATCCGTAAACTATGAATGCAAATTCACATTCAATTTTTTTTTTTTTTTTTTTTTTTTTTAATTGGAAGGATGGGTTTGGTGGGCACCGAGGAGATCAAATATTAGGTTTGGGAGTCTGAGTTGCAAATCACTACGTTCCATGTTCAAATTGCTTCTGTTTGCATAGTAAATAATGCACACGGCTAAATCTAGATATCCCACCATATACGAACCTGTAAAAAAAAACTAGTAGAGTGTACTCAGTTGCACAAAGCTTGGGATAGTTTGATTTTTTTTCCTTCATTCATTCAGCAATATCTAATTCCTTTAAATGTGTACATAGATTTCACTTCAAGACGGAAAGTCATTTCAATAAATTCATAAGAAAACTGTCTAAATTCTCATTTTTTTGAACGTGTTGTAGGTTAATGAAGAATTCTAGGTGTAGTCAATAAATGCAAATTTATTTCTTGAATTATTTTTAATGAGAAGGATGGGTTTGGTGGACACATGATTAGATTGTAGGTTTGAGGAGTTCGAGCTGCAAGTCCCCTATGTTGAAAGTGACTCTCCGTTTGCTTAGTGAATAAAGCATATGGCTAAATCCAGATACTAGCATATACGAACTTGGAAAAGCTAGCAAAATAGGCTTAACAGTTGCACAAAGTTTGGGATATTTCGCTACAGAAATGTTTTAAGATGGAATACGAAATATTGTTTTGAGTTGAATTAAATTATTTTGCTAGTCGACAAGCAAAATTTAATTCAACACAAAAGAATATTCGACTTAACACGTTGACTACGTATTGGTACATCTATGTACCATTGCAAATACTTTACTTTTTAAAAAAATAATTTTAAAAAAATAAAAAAATAAAAATCTGCATATTCTAGTTAAGGAGGAAACGAAAAAAAAAAATTTTCATATCTAGAACTTTTATAGTGATATTAAAAAGATTAATCAATTCACAGCCAAATATTCCTTTTTATCACAAAATCAAAAATATTTGAATTAAAATAGTTTTAAGGAATTTCTATTTTTATTATATTATGTATTTGTACATTATGCTTTTTGGCAAAGTATGTATTGTATAGATAAGGCTTTCCTTCACATGGGTCACAAAATATGCTGACTCTACAAAAGTCAGAGTTCTTACAATTTTTAATTTTCATACAATGAAAATATTTTGTAACATCCACGGAATCTTTTTCTTGTTTTTCAAAACTGATGCAATAAACACTATATTAATTCATTTAACTTATTACAAATCACTTTATAATAATATATATTACTATCTATATCATTGTATGAAATAGATAAGGATCATAAATAAATTGCAGGCGAATACGTGCGCCAAATATGTACCAAAACGTAACAGTCAATTTACCATTGCCGTACACGTGTTGGTATTATATTATGCATCAAAGGCGTGATACATTATTGGTCCACTACGTGTACCAGCAATACTTTCAAAACTGCAATAAAGGAAAAAATACACCTGTAAAAGAAACTTGAATACCAATTTTTATAGCATTAAATAAACCACAAGGTTAATATTAAATAAACCAAAATCAAATCATTTTTATGCTTTTCGGCAAAGTATGTTTAAAAATTTATTCATTGTATTGGTAAGACCTCATTTGGAATTTGCTAATGTACTTTGGAGTTCAAGACTAATCAAGGACTTAAAACTCATTGAGGGAGTTCAGAGGAGAGCTATTAAAGTAATGAATGATAAAAAATTAAAAAAAAAACCCTTTTGTACGAAGTAAGACTTAGGAACATTGACTTACCAAGTTTGGTTTATCGACGTACAAGAGGGGATATGATTGAAGCCTACAAATATACCCATGGATTTTATTCAACGAACTATGATCTCTACTAAACATTGCTCAAAATATCAATACCAGGGGTCATAAGTTAAAACTCTGCAAGACAAAATTATTTTAGTAACAGAGTGGTGAATACATGGAATAAAGATGAATGTTTATAAGGAACAGCTGACAGGTCTCAGACCTAATATATTAGCTGAAAAGATATATGTAATGCATAGAGAAGGTTGTCCCTCACATTGGTCACAAAATATGCAGACTCTACGAGTCTTAGTTCTTGCAAGTTTTAATTTTCATACAAGGAATGTATTCATAACATCCCCGGAATCTTTTGTTTTTCAAAACGGATGCAAAAAAATGAAAAATCAAAACAAAACAAGAAAATGTGGCAAAGGAGAAACTGCCATTTGAGAAACGTGTTTACTTACCAAAACTCAGCTGCAAATAGGCACATTGTTCTTATTTTCTCCTTGCTCGTTCCTTCCGTTTACATGACAGAAAAAGAATGGGTATTTGTCGCATACCCCACTTGTATGGACTGGGCACAAGGCCTCGTTTTAACGTGGGCCCACCCACAAGCTGATGGGTGGGAAAGAACAAAAATTGCGTCGATCCCCTCGGCATTCCCCTCAGGGAATAAACCCAGCTCTGTCCCTTTAAGTCAAAGTGGCAGGTGTTGCCTGGGTTTATTTTCCCAGTACCCCACTCGTACCGAGTCAGGCACGAAGGCCCTATTTATGTGGGACCACCCACAAGCAGAGACTCATGGGTGGCGGGTAGAAAAATTGCGTCGATCCCGTCGGCATTCCCCAAGGGGGGCGCTGGGCAATAAACCCAACCCTGCCCCTTTAAGTCAAGGGGGCAGGTATTGCCTGGGGGGAAAGCCCCCTGGGATCGACGCTAATAATTGTACTTTAACCCGGTTCATGGCAGAAAAAGAATGTTCTCTCTCCACTGAAAGAAATCATTTTTTTAATGGCTCACATAAAAAAAAAATAAAAAAGTGCGACAACCATCGGTCAACACCCGAACAGCGCCACTCCTATGCAAATTAGTTCGACGACTACAGTGGCACACTCCAAACATTTATTTGTGAACCACCAGTCAGTAGTTCAATCCACAGTCGTGACACTTATCGCGTATTACCCAAGCCACTCCAATTGGCAGAAAAGCAAGTGTTTTGTCATTTTCTTTCCATAAACATACGACGGCCAATGACTAACACCTAACCAGCACCACTGCGATTCAGATCAGTCCGACGACTACAGTGTCAGACTCCAAACATTTATTTGCAAACCAAAGATTAGGAGCTCGATCCACAGAAGTGGCGCTAATCACGTGCATGAGTATTGCACTAGACACAAGCCGTTCTAACTCGCTTGCTCCCCCTGGGCAATGCTTCACTACAGGTACTTATTAAGACCTGATGTCCGTTTCAGGAATCATATATATATATATATATATATATATATATATATATATTTATTATTATTATTATTATTATTATACTAAAGCTGAGTTAATCAACTTTTGTTTCCTAAAGGCTTTTTTACTGTTTAGTTTAATGACGCGAAAATTATACTAAATTATTCCTTAATTTTAGGATTGAGTTAGGTTTTTTAAAAATCTGTTTTAATTGGTTCTAATTAGTTGTAATTTGCAATTAAGTCAAAAACCAAACAATCTCTTTCTTTACTCTCTGTCTATCTCTTTCTTCCCCTCTATGTATCTCTTGACTACCTCCTCGTTATATAATATTAGTTTCTTTGGAGGTAGAGAGAGAGCCGGGAGAATTTGAAATGTATTTCTATATTAAATTTCACAACCAGCAACTCGTAGCTTAAATGAGGTCAAACATTTATTTTCTTAGCTTACAAAATGATTTTAAGGTTTGGTCCGGCCGTATTTAATAAAAAATTCTTATTCGCTTTACTAACTCCCTTTTCCCTAATCTCAATTATCTATCCAGAGCTGAATGGGTGACCCAATGGGTCACGTTTTGTCTAGTATATATATATATATATATGTGTGTGTGTATGTGTGTGTGTGTGTGTGTGTGTGTGTGTGTGTGATATACAAAACCAAGTATTACGTTATTTAGTGTTATGTAAGTAAGTAAAGTCGTCGGGGCGGCCTAAAGTCGGTATCAGCCAGTCAGCGAGGGAGTCTATACCCTTTTCACTAGTGCTAGACCAAGGAGATTGTATTGGCGTCTGAGGTGGAGCGCCACACCTACCATCAGCTCCTTACTTTACCGCACAGATCCCTGTGCTACTCATACGCTGAGTTGGCGGGGACCAGTATCGAACTAGGAACCTTGTGGTTTCTAGCCGAATGCTCCACCAACTGAGCTAAAAGGAACAAACGGTAAAATACTGTTTTAAGTTTAAGTTTAAATTAACATACCTAAACCCAACCCAACCCAGACCATAACACTAATACTGAAAACAGCTTTCCAGATTGTACATCAGGGATTCTTAAAATGATCCATATAGATCCATGGTGAATTAATTTTTGGCAGGTGGTAGTTTGTATTTATAAATCCCTTTATAATAGAACAAAAATCGATGGATTATGTAGACTATGTTACACATAACAGAATGCTTGATTGGGTGTGATGAGTTATAGTAACAAGTTATAGTGATGTGTCGTTCATATAATGGGGGGGGATGGGATTCATACTTTCTCTAAAGTGATCCTCTAGGACAATGAGAGGCCTCGTTCTAGATAATCCTAAGTTTAAGGCTACTATATGACTAAGAGTGATTTTCCATTGTTTTACTGTTAATTCAAATTATACTATACTACTTACTAAAAATGATAGGCTATGCATATTCATTATGGTAAGTTTCTATCATTTGCTTCATCTTTTTTAATGTATGATTATAGTTAAAATGTGTTTGCCATAAGAGCAATTTAGAAATACGGTTGGGACAATTATATAGGTGCTATGGCTTGATACGACCAGCTGATTGATCGGATGGGGCTTCTCTGACCGCTTGTCTTACCCAAGGGCCAAAGTGGGGTGTTGCATGTCATGGAACCACTTAGTACCCAGGTCACAGACAGTTCAGCCACCACGATCCTCAGGCATTATGGGTCACCACCCACGGCCAACAGGTGGCCCCACTGGAGAGTTCTTACCCCTCTGCAGAGGTCCAGTCAGCATTATCTACAGCCCCAGCCTACAGGCCGTCTTTTTGTAAAGGTGTAAATGAGAGTCACAGTCACTTTAGATGAAAATATAATATTTCATCTTAGGTTAGCTCAGTCGGTAGAGCGTTCGGCTAGAAACCACAAGGTTCGATACCGGCCCTTGCCCACTCAGCGTATGAGTAGCATAGGGATCTGTACGGTACAGTGTTCGGCTAGAAACCACAAGGTTCGATACCGGCCTTCACCCACTCAGCGTATGAGTAGCATAGGAATCTGTGCGGTATAGTGTTCGGCTAGAAACTACAAGGTTCGATACCGGTCCTCGCCAACTCAGCGTATGAGTAGCATAGGGATCTGTGCGGTAAAGTAAGGAGCTGGTGGTAGGTGTGCCACTCCACCTCAGACGCAAAAACAATCTCCTTGGTCTAGCACGAGTGAAAAGAGGATAGACTTCCTCACTGATTGGCTGATACCGACTTTAGGCCACTCCGATGACTTTACTTTTAGTGTGTCCGCCTGGGACCCACAAGGTTCCTGGTTTGATACAGGCTCCTTGCCAACTCAGCATATGAGTAGCACAGGGATCTGTGCAGTATAGTGAGGAGCTGATGGTAGGTGTGGCACTCCACCTCTGATGCTCAAAAACAATCTCCTTGGTCTAACGCTAGTGAAAAGGGGATAGTCTCCCTCGCTGTCTCACTGATACCATTTTTAGGCCACCCTGACTAATTTACTTCTAACTTTTTCTTTGTCATCTCTCCTTTGTTCTCTGGTCCTCCCATTGATTGAAGTCTTACTCTATCTCCGCCAGGACTTTTGCCACCTGTTTGTCTTTGCCGTCTGCTATTCCCTTTGTTCTATCACTGTCTCTGGAGTTGCCATATCACATGAACTATGTCCATAAGTCATCCAGGTGTTTTCCGTTAATCATTTACTAATGTTACCTTTGTTTAGCCCAAAGTGATATTTTGAAGGTGCTCTGCCATTCAGGTTTCTAAGAATCAGAATCCCTCATACATTACATGAACACCTTCATTTATCAGATATTATCAATTAAATTAAGGTTTTCATATATATATATATATATATATATATATATATATATTTGGGAGAATATGTGCTTAATTGAAGTTATACCTAATTTTTGAAAATTAATTAGTTGATAATTAATGAATTAGGCAAGCGTATCTGTTCAAATGTAAAGTGTAAACAAATCGAGAAAAAGTCAATCTCTGTATGTACATTTCATATATATATATATATATATATAAACAAATTTGTAGTGTCGGGATCTCTATTATATTCGAAATTTGAGCCTCTGGTGATATAATTAAAATAATTATTTAATTATATCACTGGAGGCTCAAATTTTTCGAATATAATACAGATCCCGACACTACGAATTTGTCATCATTACAGATTCCTGAAATTTTCCATCTTCATATATATATATATATATATATATATATATATATATATATACTAGTCATCCACAGACACATGTTTCGAAGTTTACTTCTCATCAGTACAGCTCGACTTTTTAACAGCTACCTCTAGGTGCAAAAGACCTGACAGAATTTTTGTCTGTCAAGCTCCTTACCCTCTCGGCTCTCGGTAACTGTCAGCCAGGGGCAAACAATTAGTTTATACAAACAAACTTACTGGATGTATGTTTTTACAATCACCAGAGAACTCCAGTCTGTAAACAACAGGCGAGTATTTGCTTTTACGGTAAAAGGTCAACTACTGTCACCCCTACAGTGCTCAACCATGAAATTTGGGAGCATATATATATTAGTCATCCACAGACATGTGTTTCAAAGTTTACTTCTCATCAGTGTGGCTCGACTTTTTAACAGCTATCTCTATCCAGGTGCGAAACCCGACAGAATTTTTTAAAGAGAGATTGAGAGAGAGAGAGAAAGAGAAAGACAGAGAGAGAGAGAGAGAGAGAGAGAGAGAGAGAGAAAGAGAAAGAGAAAGACAGAAAAATGGAGAAAAAATTGTATTATTAGGGGTCCAAATGTGGATATGATCTTGCTAAAAAAAAATGTCAAATCACTGACCAATTCAAAACAAGAAATTCAGTGATTTCTTCACGATTTCTTTATTTTTGGAGCAATTCTGATAAAACTTGGTGTACTTATTTAAAATTGTATGTTCTTTCTGATTCTGAACCCAAAGATCAAAGCACTTTGTTAGTAAAAAGAGTTGGCAATAGGAAGCACTGTTTACTAGGGAATCAAAAACAGAGGTGAATCTGTTTATGTTCCAGAAGACTGTCAGCATGACCTTCTTTACTGACCACTGCACCCAGAATGTTTTATTCACCACAGAGTCAGTATGTTTCCAACGATGTTTATCCCATTTGTAAACATTTTTTTTTTCTTTACTAAAACATGCTTCCCCGTACACATTACACATCCTTTTGTAAATTTCACTTTAATGACAAACCTGTATTTCAGTCTGGAGCATTCTGTTTGATTTGATGCCATTTTAAATAGCCTCAAAACAAATATTTTTGTGAGATTAAAATAATTTTTACTATAAGCCAATAGCAAAAAATGTAAAAGTAAGTAAAGTCAGCAGAGTGGCCTACTGTCGGTGGCAGCCTTTTCAATAGTGCTAGGCTAGTTTTTGCGTCTGAAGTGGAGCACCTAACATACCATCAGATCCCCATTTGACTCCACAGATCCAAGCTGTACTACTCATGCGCTGAGTTATCAAGGGCCAGTATCAAATCCAGAACCTTGTGGTTCCAAGGCTGATGCTCTACCAACTGAGCTAAACTGGCTAGTTATATACTACTTTGGCCATATTGTTATATATATTTACCAACCCCTCCACACAAGCAGGATGTGACACAAGGTCAATTTCTTAAGCAGAATTTAACAGGTTTGAAATCAGAGTTTTTCTTCTCGACTGGTTACCTATCCAAGGTTAAAGAGCCCAGTCTGCCCTACTATTTACCCATAGCTGGAGGGAGGGCAGTTGGATTCATACCTTTCCCAAGGGTATTAGCGCTAAGGGAAATGGTATTAGGACTATGTGAACCATTACACCATGCACCTCCATAACTATTGTTATATAAATTTCAAAATTTTGCCTCGGTCGATATGTCATAAAGCAAAACAAACAAAAGCATTCTAACCCCTATTCCCTTTGTTCTATCACTGTCTCTGGAGCTGCCATGTCACATGAACTATGTCCATAAGTCATCCACGTGTTTTCATATATATATATATATATATATATATATTTTGGGCGGGGGAGAATATGTGCTTAATTGAAGTCATACCTAATTTTTGAAAATTAATTAGTTGATAATTAAGGAATTAGGCGAGCATATCTGTTCAAATGTAAAGTGTAAACAAATCGAGAAAAAGTCAATCTCTTATTCTACCCCATTCTATGTAATTTGTAAGAAAATATTAAAAATGTATTTACAGTTAACTTGAAATGATTGGGGATGAAAAAAGAAAAACACTGGGACACATGGATATGATTTTACTGCATAAATCAATTTTGCCCAAATATAGCTGAGAAATTTTCATTTCGTTTAATTCTATGTTTTATTTTGTTTTGTTTTGTTATAAAAAAAAATTAAAAAAACGCAATAAAAAAACGTCTCTCTTACTACTTTACTGTTCCTGCCCATTTATAATATTTCCTGACTTATCTCTCAGTCTTATTATCTGTTGATGATAAGGAGACACTTATTATTTGGCGTTGAATGCAGACGCACCCCTAAAAAACATCTTTTACAAAATAAACTGTACTTCTGAAGAGCATATTTTAAAGATCTCTCTATTCAAATTGGGTTTAATTATCTAATTCTTGATGAAATAAATATTTTTTTGAATCATCAAAAAATTTAACTCTGTTTATGTGTTAACATAATGCATAGGCATAGCCTATCATTTTTAGAAAGTAGTGTAGGGAAGCATATTTTAAAAAGTTGACTATTCAAATCAGGTAGAGAAATGACAATACTTGATTGAAAAAATATTTTATGTAATGTAAAAAATATTTTATGTAATGGTATGTTTTTAGTAAGTAGTTTAGGATAATTTGAAAATAATGATAAACAGTGGAAAATCCACCATCTTTTACAAAATAACTGTACTCCTGAGAAGCATATTTTAAAAAATTGACTATTCAAATCTTGTAGAGAAATGACCTTTAATACTTGATAATAAAAATATTTTTTAAAATCTTCATGAAATTCACTCAGTCTATGTGTGACATAGCCTATCATTTTTAGTAAGTAGTGTAGGGAGGCATATTTAAAAAAGTTGACTATTCAAATCAGGTATAGAAATGACCTAATACTTGATAAAAAAGAATATTTTATATAATGCATAGGCATAGCCTATCATTTTTAGTAAGTAGTTTAGGGTAATTTGAAAATAACAATAAACAGTGGAATATCTTTATTCAAACCAGGTAGAGAAATAACCAAATACTTGATGAAAAAAATATTTTTTTTAAATCTTCATGAAATTCACTCAGTTTATGCGTTACATAATGCATAGGCATAGCCTATCATTTTTAGCAAGTAGTGTAGGCTAATTTTAAGATAACAACAAACAGTGAAAAATCTTTTACAAAAAAAACTATACTCCTGAGAAGCATATTTTAAAAAGTAGACAATTCAAATCGGTAGAGAACTGACCTAATACTTGATAAAAAGAAGATATTTTAAAATCTTCATGAAATTCACTATGTTTTACATAATGCATAGGCATAGCCTATCTTTTTTAGTAAATAGTGTAAGGTAATTTGAAAATAACAATAAACAGTGGAAAAAAGAGGCTGGGTAGTTTAAATAGGCTCAAATACATTAAAAAGAAATCTCAGTACTCTAAAAGAGGCTGAGTAGTTTAAATAGGCTCAGTACTTTTAAAAGAAAGCTCAGTACTCTAAAAGAGGTTATGTAGTTTAAATAGACTGTTCTTTTTCAAATCAGTCCTAAAAAAGGCTCAGTACTTAAAAATATGTGTCAAACTGTTGCCTTTCTAAAAAAATCAATCACTCTTTATGAGTAAAAGATTAAAAAAAAAAAAAATTTTAATTAAAAAAAAACAGTTTTGACAGAAATATTCTAAAACCAGATCAGGCACATCAAGAAAAAACAAAAAAATTTTTTTTAAATGTTCCATTTAAAAAAAAGGAATAAAAAAAGCAAAGTTTGATTCTCAAAAAATAGAAAATAAAATTAAAATAAAACAAAGATTACATTTACAAAAAAAAAAGGAAAAAAAAAGAAAATGAAAGAAAAAAACACTTTTAGGACTTTTTTTTTTAATGTAAAAAAAAAACAAAAAAAAATCTTTACTACCACATACACATTATCTGCTAGTTAGTCAGTCAGTATGCCTTCAAAACACCTTTCCATTCATCCATTTACGCACAAGAGTTTCCGGATCAGCTAGTTTACCTTCCATCCCCGGAGAGTTCCTAAAAAAAAAGATGCGAACAATAAAAAAAAAAAAAAATTTTTTTTAAACACAAGTTTTGTATAAAGACTACCTGTAACTAAAAATGTACACACACACACACACACATACACACACACACACACACACACACACATAATATATATATATATATATATATAATATATCTTAGCAGAAAGCTAAACATCAAACTCAGCTGCAGTCATCGTGCCAAAATTAGCTTGAGATAAATTATTAGAGCAAAAAAAAGAGATGAATTTTGCTACCTGCTGTAATCAATACAAGACCTGAATATATCAGTGGAAGTCTCATCAATTTTCTATTCAATGGAAAGTTGTCGACGGCGGCCATTTTGGATAGAGATGTGTGACATTGCTTTTGATAAGCAATTAGTAAAAGAAATTCAAAAAACAAAAAAAAACAAAAAAACTTTTTGGTGGAACCTGTTGGAATTCTCCTGTGCATCTTTGAGATTTATGAATACAGAAGTTCATTATTCACAGAATTATTCCGACTAGTATAAGAATTCAAAGCTGTACACTTATAATACACTAGCAGCGGCTACCCGACATCGCCTGGGTAGAGGGGGATTTTCTTAAGTTAGTCCCGCAGATCCATTATTACAGAATCGTGAGTTGAATCCTTCTGGGATGACCCATTTAAATCCCTATGTAAAAAAATAGATCTGGCATTGATCCAGTTACTCTGAAAATAAATGTTAATGTCTACTATCTAAAATATCAAATGAAAAAAAAATCCATGCATAAGCATGGATTTTTTAAAATTTAAATTTAATTTTTTAATTATCTTCATGAATATAAATCAAGTCTCTTATTTTTGCTCAAAAACCAAGCCCTGGTGATATTTAATGTGTATATATATTTAATTTGTCGTTAATTGTTTTATTTTCGAAGTTTCCTCCGGACATACAGATTCACACAACTGCCTTTTATATATGTATAGATTAGGTTTTCCAAAAGAAGGTAACACAATACAGAATATTCGGTAGGGAAAAGACAAGTCAGGTTACACAAGTGATTATATATTGCATATTCCTTATCATTCTTTTACATGTCTAAAGTCACCCTGATGCAACACCATGAAGCTAAGAGGTCCAGAAGAAAGCGGTGGCAAGAAAGCACCGGCACATCAACATCTTCAGGGACAGCCTTCACATGCGACATCTGTGGTCAAGAATGTTTTTCGAACATTGGACTTCAGTCACAGGAGGCGCTGTAACTTCAGGGCCACAAAAACTATATTATAGTCTTCTGAGACTGCAATGCCAATGATGAATTCCCTATTATTCTTCTACATACTGTGAGATTCATTTCCATTTTTCTCTCCTACATTATGTATATATATATATATATATAGTAAAAAGTAAAATCGTCAGGGCGGCCTAATGTCGGTATCAGCCAGACAGCGTGGGAGTCTATCCCCTTTTCACTAGCACTAGACCAAGGAGATTATTTTAGCATCTGAGGTGGAGCGCCACACCTACCATCAGCTCCTTACTTCCTGTGCTATGTGTGTGTGTGTGTGTGTGTATATATATATATATGTGTGTGTGTATGTATGTATGTATATATATGTATATTTATGTATATGAATGTTGCCTTTCTAAAAATCACTCTTTATTAGTAAGAGATAAAAAAATTTAAAATTTAAAAAAACAGTTTTGACAGAAATATTCTAAAACCAGATCAGGCACATCAAGAAAAAAACAAAAATATTTTTAAATGTTTCATTAAAAAAAAAAAAGCAAAGTTTGATTCTCAAAATATAAAAAATAAAAAATAAAATATAAACAAAGATTACATTTACAAAAAAAAAAAATAGGAAAAAAAAGAAAATGAAAGAAAAAAACACTTTTAATAATAAGTATCTTGTTTTTGAAAAAAACAAGAAAATATATCAATGATTGACATTTAAAAAGCCGACACTAAAACGTTTCGGTTTTAATTAAACCATCAACGGGACTCAACTGGGTTAATAATCATACATCACATGAAAAAAAATTGTGAAAACAAGCAAAAGCTTGTGAGCCTTTGTTTATGATGTTAAAAGTCACCTCTCGACACTCAAAATGTAAGAAAAATGTAAAACGAAACACTATGCAGTGATAGCATTCTCATTCAAATTGTGATGACAAAACACCTATCCCAGAAATTGTGGGTTTTAGAAAATCTGAAAAATTGTTAAAATAAAACAAAAAATTCAAAAAATGTTAAATATGAATATATGGGACAGTCGTAATCTTACCTTTTTCCTATAATAGTTATTCCATTTAAAAAGTTTATTTATACACTAAATCTAATAAATATTATCGGACAGAAATAGTATTACCTCTGTCCCATAATAATTCTTACACTTGCATATAAATTCCATACGTTAAATGTAGCAATTATTATAGTACACACAGCTCAATATTGGGAATTCCCCTATAGCCATACACTAATAATTTAACTATAATCAGATCTTCTTATTATAATGGAGATTGTGTGTTTGTCTGTAACTGAAACTATATCACTTACTCAAGTCACAATTCCCCTTGTTATTTACATCACATTCTCCATGAATATATTTTTATTTAAACCTCAATTATTAATAAATTGTTTTACATTATTAATACTGTTGACCATATCTACATATTCATAACATGCAACTGTATTTATATATACAACAAAATAACGGTTTACAGTGTGAACAGGAATGCTAATTTGCATATTAATATTAAAAATTTGATTTTGATAAATATAGGCCTGGTAATTATTGATTTCTAATTGTTTGCTTTTATCTTAATTAAGGAGAGAAAAAGCGTATACATTGTAAAATATTGAATTTATAAAAAAGAAAAGCTAGGGACCCCTTATGTTTTAATTTTATTTTATTTTTTTTCCTTTTTTTTTTTTTTTTTTCAGTCAACCTCTTCAGAGAAATTCTCTTGACAAAAGTTGAAAGACGTACAAATTTTATCTTAATGAATATGAGCAAAAATCTCAGAGATAAATTTTAAAAGAAATCCATTAACAAGAAGAAATATGCATTTTCTTCCTTTTTTTTTTCTTTTTTAATCTTGAATTAAAATTAATAGTTTCACAAATTTCAAGTAGGAATTTTTTTTAATGCAAAAGAGTAGGCTATGGACTGCACTCACAAGTCATTGTGTCTCAAGTACACATTGGTCACACAAGACTAACACACTCCTATATACTCAAACAAGAACAACAACCACAATGTGAAACATGTCAAACACCTTTGACTGTAAAACACTTATTCATGAATGCAGTTTTTTTACTTACATCAGAAACCGTTATTTTAATGCAATCAATATGAAAGATCTATTTGAAAATGTCAACATGGAGGATATTCTCTCCTTTTTGAGGGAAATAAAATTATACCATAGAATATAGACATGAACTTAATCAATACCATACGACATAATCCCCAATAATGCTAACACATTGTTAAAACCAATCACCAAAAAAGTATAAATATAAATACACAACATATATTACTTCCTAACCGTTAGGCATAACATAACCCCAGACAGGTTGATATGCCATTAAAATCAATAAACCAACCAACCAACCAACCAACAACAATGATAAAAACAATGACGACATTTTCATGTAAACTTTTAAAACTTTTTAGTTTAGTATGCGTAACTACTCGTGGATAGGAAGCAACATTTAACATGAATGGAACTAGTTCTTACTGACTGACATTCACATTGTTATCTGATAGTAATCTCTAACAATGTCATTACCAATGCTACTATCTACTTATCTACTACTTACTACTTGTTGTTTCTTTATCTTAAGGCTTAGATCAGTTTTACATTGTGTAACCATTAACCCTTCCACTGCCTTATAGTCAAATTACTAATAGGTGACTATAGTTGAATTACTAGTGTATGGCCATAATTGAATTCCTAGTGCTGGGTGGGACTATAGTTAAATGACTGATACTAGCAAATATATGTACCCTCCGGGTGTAAGTATTTAAGTTTTAATGTAATGTAAAGTAAGTAAAGTAAGTAAAGTCGACGGGGCGGCCTAAAGTCAGTATCAGCCAGTCAGCGAGGGAGTCTATCTATAGCCTTTCAATAGCGCTAGACCAAGGAGATTGTTTTAGCATCTGAGGTGGAGTGCCACACCTACCATCAGCTCCTTACTTTACCGCACAGATCCCTGTGCTACTCATACGCTGAGTTGGCGGGGACCGGTATCGAACTAGGAACCTTGTGGTTTCTAGCTGAACGCTCTACCAACTGAGGAAACTAAATAAGAATGCAGATAAAACGATTTAAAACAGAGGTGGGGTATAATCGAAAAATAGAACAACTGAAACTTACTCTTCCATCACTCTCATCTTTCATTGCTGAATTTTCTTAATTTAATTATTTAGTTTAAATAGGAAGTAAAGAATAAAATTACAGTTATTTCTTCTTGTTAATGGATTTCCTTTAAGATTTATCCCCGAGATTTTTGCTCATATTCATTAAGATAAAACCAAACAATTAGAAATCAATAATACCCCACTCTGTTTTAAATCGTTTTAATCTGCATTCTTATTTAGTTTCCTCAGTTGGTAGAGCGTTCAGCTAGAAACCACAAGGTTTCTAGTTCGATACCGGTCCCCGCCAACTCAGCGTATGAGTAGCACAGGGATCTGTGCGGTAAAGTAAGGAGCTGATGGTAGGTGTGGCACTCCACTCAGATGCTAAAACAATCTCCTTGGTCTAGCGCTATTGAAAGGCTATAAGATAGACTCCCTCGCTGAACTGGCTGATACTGACTTTAAGGCCGCCCCGTCGACTTTACTTACTTTACTTACTTTACATTACATTAAAACTTAAAATACTTACACCGGAGGGTACATATATTTGCTAGTATCAGTCATTTAACTATAGTCCCACCCAGCACTAGGAATTCAATTATGGCCATACACTAGTAATTCAACTATAGTCACCTATTAGTAATTTGACTATAAGGCAGTGGAAGGGTTAATGGTTACACAATGTAAAACTGATCTAAGCCTTAAGATAAAGAAACAACAAGTAGTAAGTAGTAGATAAGTAGATAGTAGCATTGGGTAATGACATTGTTTAGAGATTACTATCAGATAACAATGTGAATGTCAGTCAGTAAGAACTAGTTCCATTCATGTTAAATGTTTGCTTCCTATCCACGAGTAGTTACGCGCATACTAAACTAAAAAAGTTTTAAAAGTTTACAATTGAAAATTCGTCATTGTTTTTATCATTGTTGTTGTTGTTGGGTTGGTTGGTTTAATTGATTTTAATGGCATATCAACCTGTCTGGGGTTTATGTTATGCCTAACGGTTAGGAAATAATATATGTTGTGTATTTTTATATTTATAACTTTTTTGGTGATTGGTTTTAACAAATGTTTAGCATTAATTGGGGATTATGTCGTATGGTATTGATTAAGTTCATGTCTATATTCTATGGTATAATTTTATTCCCTCAAAAAGGAGAGAAATATCCTCCATGTTGACATTTTCCAAATAGATCTTTCATATTGATTGCATTAAAATAACGGTTTCTGATGTAAGTAAAAAACTGCATTCATGAATAAGTGTTTTACAGTCAAAGGTGTTTGACATGTTTCACATTGTGGGTTGTTGTTCTTGTTTGAGTATATAGGGTGTGTTAGTCTTGTGTGACCAAATGTGTACTTGAGACACAAATGACTTGTGAGTGCAGTCATAGCCTACTCTTTTGCATTAAAAAAAATTCCTACTTGAAATTTGTGAAACTATTAATTTAATTCAAGATTAAAAAAAGAAAAAAAAAAAGGAAGAAAATGCATATTTCTTCTTGTTAATGGATTTCTTTTAAAATTTATCTCTGAGATTTTTGCTCATATTCATTAAATAAAATTTGTACGTCTTTCAACTTTTGTCAAAGAGAATTTTCTCTGAAGAGGTTGACTGAAAAAAAAAAAAAAAAAAGGAAAAAAATAAAATAAAATTAAAAACATAAGGGTCCCTAGCTTTTCTTTTTTATAAATTCAATATTTACAATGTATACGCTTTTTCTCTCCTTAATTAAGATAAAAGCAAACAAATTAGAAATCAATATTACCAGGCCTATATTATTCAAAATCAATTTTTTAATATTAATATGCAAATTAAGCATTCCTGTTCCACACTGTAACCGTTATTTTGTTGTAATATATAATACAGTTTGCATGTTATGAATATGTAGATAATGGTCAACAGTTTAATAAGTAAAACAATTTATTAATAATTGAGGTTTAAATAAAAATATATCATGGAGAATGTGTGTAAATAACAAGGGGAATTGTGACTTGAGTAAAGTGAATAGTTTCAGTACAGAAACACACACAATCTCCATTATAATAAGAAGATCTGAATTATATGTTAAATTATTAGTGTATGGCTATGGGAATTCCCAATATTGAGCGTGTGTGACTATAATAATTGCTACATTTAACGTATGGAATTTATATGCAAGTGTAAGAATTATTATGGGACAGAGGTAATACTATCTGTCCGATAATATTTATTAGATTTAGTGTATAAATAAACTTTTTAAATGGAATAAACTATTATAGGAAAAAGGTAAGATTACGATGTCCC
>CM042168.1:43962381-43974331 GCA_023376005.1 Doryteuthis pealeii
ATGACGAGACCACTTTCAATCTTTCTTCTCTCTAATGTCAGTGATTTTAGTTGGCATTCCAAGGTATTGTCCAATTAACAAACCAATATTCTCTTGAGAAACTCCCACCATAGTCGCGAGACAATCGTCCTCAAATAGAGTTTTCTGGTGTTCAGCCTCCTTCAAACCTCCAAATGTCTAGAGCACCGTGTCTGTCGGGATTATTGTAACACTAGCTAGACCCATGGAAATTCCACAGTTAATTGATAATAAAGATTAGTCATCAACTTATTCCTCTGCCTTTGGAGGTGCGTGGTCTAATGGTTTGAGTCGTAGGAATAGGACCGAGTCTATCTTTATTCTAATCTTTGCTTCATTCTTTCCTTTTTTTTGTACTTTTCTTCTTCTTTTTCTTTCTCTTCTTTTCTTCTCTTCACTCATTCTTCCCTCTCTTTTGGATCCCTTCTTCTTCTTCTTCTCTTCTTCTCTCTTCTTCTCACTTCATTCTCCTCTTCTTTTGGACTCCCCTTTTTTCTTCTTCTTCTTCTTCTTCTTCTTCTTCTTCTTCGTGGGGTGCTTCTTCTTCTTCATTCTTTCCTCCTCTTTTTGAACTTTTTCTTCTATATACTTCTTCTTCTTCTCATTCTCTCTCTTTTTGAAACTTTTCTTCTCTTCTTACTTCTTCTTTTCTTCTTTCTTTCTCTGTCTTCTTCTACACTTCATTCTTCCTCTCGTCTTCTCTTCATTCTTTCTTTCTCTCTTTTTGTACTTCTTCTCTTTTAGACTTCTTCTTCTTCTTCGCTTAAAAGAGGTGGGATGAAGGGACAGAAAAAGAGAACATATTGTGACTATTATGATAAACAATGATAATGATGGATAATTTGTTGCTATAAAATTACTTTTTTCTTGCTGTAAAATAATTAAAAATGTAATGGATTGTAGAAATCAACAGGCATGGGAATTTACATACTCAAAAATTTAAAGGGTCTCAAAAACTACATAATTCTGTCGATTAAACAACTTTGTAGTACTGGCATGGCAATTGGTATCTTTCTCAATAGCTGCCACATACATAATAAATCCATGGGGTTAAGATCTGGGGAGTTCGGAGGCCAAACATTGGACTGGTTGTAGTTGTAAAAAATTCACCAACAAACCATTTTGACTTTCCTGTGGTGTGGCAGGGGGGTGAACTGCTGCCCATACATATGCCTATTGGCTATTTTATCATCCAGGGACTACAGTGACAACTCAACGTAGGCATCTGACATTTCAAACTGATACCCTTCTGCAGATTTGCAAGAACTGCTGTACGTGATTCGTCTTTTTAGTTGCTTTTTTCTAGCCACAGCTCTTGTAGTCTCCATTGCAATTCTCCAGTCATGCCCTGATCTTTTACAGTGTTCAGCAGTGGGCAGCAACCATAATCTCCTTATTTTCAAGCTGGCGCAGAGCTAATGATACAATTATTCTCTTCCATGATTCAGGTGGGTTCCAGTCATCCATTCTATCTGTCATCACGTATATGAATGAAGAAGGGTCCAAGCTTTTAAATGTAGCGTGTGTCGTCAATACTCCACATAGGGAGAAAATAAACCAAATATAAATATGTCAATTTATCCCGAACACCCTGTGAATATGTATATATATATATATATACTATATATATATATATATATATATATAAGTAAAGAAAACACAAAAGACTTAGAGATTGAGCATATAGTCTATTCAGGGAGACTTATCTAAGTCTTTGTTATTTCTTTACCTATATATTTGCTCTGTGACTCTAACATTAAGAGCACACATTGAGCTCTCAAACTGCAACAGTTTTTAAAAATAAAACTCTTGTGTCGTAAGGAAGATTCTTCTCTGGACTTTTGGATTATATATATATATATATATATATATATATATATATATAGAAGATATGAGAATAAATGAGAAAAGTATTGGCATAAAAAGGTGCTCCAAAAAAAATCATTCTGGACACCGCATGCACATTAAGACCAAGCAAGTTTGTTTTATTATCATTTTTTTAAATTTTTACACAGATTTAGTTCATAACATTCCATACATGAACACACTCCATGTCAGATAAACACTAAACAAAGCCAAACAGTTTTAAAAAATAATATACCCCTGGCTATAATATTACATATAACAGAATTTATTAATTTCATTTGCATATTCCAGCCAAATATTCTTTATTACAATTGATTTGCAAGTAAAATTAAAGATCTTGCGATTTTATAAGGTTTCATTTATTTTGCAATATTGCTTTCTTGTAATTTTTATGAAATTAGTACATTGCTTTGTTTTTTGGTATTTTTTTGTTTTTTGCTATATTTTAACAAAGCTTTGAGTTCTACTCAATAGATTTATCATTAAGATAATTTGTGCTTTGTAGAAAAGAGTTTTGTAACCTAGAAAGACTGTGCTTTCATTTGACAATTTGACAATTTGACAATAGTTTTTTTTTTTTTAAAAACTTTAGCATTATAACATCCCATCACATGAAAATGCTTCATGTTTATATAAACGCTAAAAAACTACTGGTTTTTAAAATCTCAACTATTTGACTCATCTGAAGATTGCGTAAGCATCAAACTTAAAGTTATGAGTTTAAATCATCCATATATATATATATATTATATTATATATATATATATATATATAGAGAGAGAGAGAGAGAGAGAGAGAGAGATTTGACCTGGAATATCCTGTATATATAATCTAACCACCCCTTAACAGCCAGATTTGAAAACAAATTGTCCTCATTTCTGTTTAGACAGGTGTACATCCTGAGGTAAATTATTTCACCATGTACATCCGCTGGGAGTGCCGTAGTAGCCAAAGGTCCGGCCTTGAATTATAAAATCATAATATGAGAAGAGGAAAAAATAAAATATATTTTTACCTCTTCTTATATTAGTGCTAAATTCAAATGGCTTCATTTATTAATAGTTTTTATAAAATAATTCAATGGTTAAAATGTGTTCAATCAGGTTTGGATATATATGTATATATATATAGATATATAGATATATAGATATATAGATAGATATATATATCTTCATAAAGACATTTCAACATGTTAGTTTTTCTATACAAAACTGTCTACCTGTTTATCATACATTATCTACATTAGCTTTGTTAAAACTTACCTATATCTATTAGTAGTCTTTTCACATCTATCACACAGTGTGTAACACACTCTCTCTCTCTCTCTCTCTCTCTCTCTCTCTCTCTCTCTCTCTTTCTCTTTCTCTTTCTCTTTCTATCTCTCTCTCTATCTCTGTCCCCTGTGTAGAAAATAGAGCAGCCTGGCACCTTAACATTAAGCAAGGCATGGAGAGGGGTGTGGCAGAGATAAGAGTAGCTTTGACAGCAAAGAGAGCCAGAAAGAGGGAGAAAAGACAGCAGTCCCAGATAGCATCACAGTTTGTGTGCATTCAGTGCAGCAAAGACTGTCACTTAGGAATTGGAGTCACTTGCACAGATGCAGATTATTTTTTTTTTTGGACACTACGCCATTGTTCTTAGTTGACAGAAAGGTGCCAACAATGTATCTTATTATAATGGAGATTGTGTGTTTTTCTGTCTGTAACCGAAACTATATTCCTACTCAAGTCACAATTCTCTTTGTTATTGACATCACATTCTCCATGATTTTATTTTTATTTAAACCTCAATTATTAATAAAATTGTTTTACATTACTTACACTGTTGACCATATCTACATACTAATAACATGCAATTGTATTTATATATACAACAAAATAGAGGTTTACAGTATGAATGGGAAGGCTAATTTGCATATTGATCTTTAAAAATTGATTTTAATAAATATATGCTTAGTATTATTGATTTCTAATTGTTTAGTTTTATCTTATTGAATATGAGCAAAAATCTCTTCAATAAATCTTAAAAGAAATCCCTTAACAAGAAGAAATAACTGTAATATTATTCTTTACTTCCTATTTTAACTAAACAGTTTAAATAGGAAAATTTACCAATGAAAGACGGGAGTAACGGAAAATGATGGAAGAGTTAGTTTCAAAGTTGTTCTATTTTTCAATCATACCCCCTCTGTTCAAAATCTTTTTTATCTACATTCTTATTCAGTTTCATTAGCCTTTCTAATTTAATATCATATTTTATTATAAAATTTAACTAAAATACTTGCACCCGGAGGGTGCATATGTTTGCTAGTATATAATAAAATCGATGGAAGAAGTGTGGGAACAGTAAGGCAAGGGGAACTATTTTTTAAATAAACCTCATTTGGTCGCATTCCATGATAGTATCTTGATCAGCCTATGAACTTTTCAGCTGACCCCCATATAATGGTTTGTAAAACTATTATGTATAGCATAAACATTTAAAGAAAATGCTATTTGTCTGTATATGACCCATGTAGATATCATTGCACCAGAAAATATCATTCACTTTCCTTTTTCTCTCTCTCCTCTTTCTCTTTGAATCTGTATAGATGTTGATAAAATGCAGGAATATTGGATCTCGAGTTTCAAGTTTGAAAATGTAAAAACAAAAGGACAGTATTGTTCGCACAATTTAAGAAGGATGCTGACTGGCTAAAATTGTGTCAGATGATAATCATTTACTTTTTTTTTTTTACTTTTTTTAAAATTTTTTTTTTTTGAGGTTGGCGAGTGGGGGTGGGGGGGTTATGAAGAAAAAATTTTCATATCTGGAAAAATTGTTATTTTGCAAAAATATATAAGGAAATTATTCTTTATTGTCTATATTGCAGCTGCTGCTGTTGCTGCTGCTGCTGCTGCTGCTGCTGCTTCTTCTTATATTGGTGGAGGTGGTGGTGACGGGGGTGGTGGTAGTCGTAGTAACTGTTATTGTTATCACATGATACAACCAGATGAAATGGATTTCTATTTTTAAGATATAATGGGGAAAAGTTGAACGAAGAAGAAGATGCTAGATGCAAGTCCGAATACACTGCTGGGGGCATCGTTACTGAACTGCTGATGATGATGATGCTGCTGCTGTTGATGATGATGAGGGATGATGATGATGATGATTTGATAATGAGGGCGATTCTACCAATGATATTAATTCTGATAGATGATGATGATGATGATGATAATGGGCATTGTTACTGAACTGCTGCTGTTGATGATGATGATGATGATGATGATAGGGGATGATGATGATGATTTTGATAATGAGGGTGATTCTACCAATGATATTAATTCTAATAGTTAATGATGATGATGATGATGATGATGATGATGATGATGATGGGAGCAGCCAAAAGAAAATAATATTATCATTCAGCACCTTTTTGTCTGTGGAAATGGTTTCTGCAGAAAATGTAATTTATCTTGTAAAAGGAGAAGGAATGTTGGGGGGGGGGTGAGGGGGTTAGAGCGGATTACACCATCAAAGACCTTTCGGACAGAGTAAGCAAATTCATAATGACTCTGTCTCGAGTCTAGAAGAAAAAAATCGTATCAGACCACCCAAAAATTGGCTAGCTATAAGTACCTTTCTACCAGTACTATTGTATGGTGATATTGTATGGTAATATTGTATGGTGCTATTGTATGGTACTATTGTATGGTACTATTGTACGGTTGCACCACTTGGACTTTAATGAGACATCTGGAAAAAAAAAAAGAAACTAGATGGGAACTGCACAAGGAGGCTGTGTGATGTTTTGAACAAATCTCTGAAGCAGCACCCTACAAAAACAGCAGCTGTATAGCCACTTACCTCCAATCTCACAAACTAGACATAGGTAAATACATGCATACAAGTATAATAAGAATATTAGTACCATATATACTAGCAGATAGGTTGCACTTTTATTACCAAAAATTCTGCCAAAGCCTTTTTTTTACACAAAATATATATATCAAACATTTAATATGATTATATATATTTACCAACCCCTTCGCACGAGCAGGATGTTACCCAAGGTCAATTTTGTAATTCAGAGTTTTCCTTCTCCTAGACCGGTTGCCTAACCAAGGTTAAAGAGCCCAGTCTACCCTACTATTTATCCATAGCTGGAAAGAGAGTAGGATTCATACCTTTCCCAAGGTTATTAGCGCTAAGTGAAAATGCAATTACCACATCCAGGATTTGAACTCAGGATGACGAGTCCATTTCTCATGACTTTAACCATTACACCACGCGCTTCTAAAATTTTATACGATTATAGTACTAAGAAATGCAACCCTTATTTCTATATATTTGCGTTATGCATCAAAGTCTATGGCAAAGTGTTTTAGATTTAATATTTGTAAATAAAGTCTTGAAACAAAGGTGAATATTTGATAAGTTTTATGTTAGAATAGGTTGTGTAACTAGCCAGATTATAATGTGACCAATCTGTGGGTCAACCACAAATACCAACTTTGACAACCACAAATTTGGGGTGCAACCTATCCACTGGTACGACCTAACCATGCGTATATATATATATATATATATATACACATATATATATATATATATATATACATATATATATATACACATATATATATATATATATATATATATATATATATATATATATTACCAACTCCTCCACACAAGCAGAATGCGACACAAGGTCAATTTCTTAAGCAGAGTTTAACAGGTTTGAATTCAGAGTTTTCCTTCTCCTAGAGTAGTTACCTATCCATGGTTAAAGAGTCCAGTCTTCTCTGCTGTTTACCTATAGCTGGAGGGAGAATTAGATTCATACCTTTCTCAAGCGTATTTGCACCATGTAAAAAGGAAAAAGGCTCTTTCCAGGAATTGAACTCAGCTCGACGAATCCATTTCCTATGACTCTAACCATTAAACCAAGCACCTCCATATCTAACCATTAGACCACACACCTATCCATAAGTATATACATTAATGTATAAATACTTCCCTGGTTTGGAGGCTCCAACCTCTAGACTGATGAATAAAATAGAATTAATCATGTGATCCCAGGGGACTCTCTTCTCGTTAGTCAAAACTACTTTGAGAGATCCTCCCCCTCCACTTCCTTCTCAGTTCATTGTACAGGTGTTGTCAGGTATGTAATAGAGAAACCTATCCTTACTTAGAAACATATGTTAACATATATAAACCAATTTGATATCCTTACTTAGAAAATATTCAATTAGACCATTTTTGTCGCACCTTGTTCTCAAATTAATAATGAAATTTATTGTGTACAGTGCTCAGGTGTACCACAACTCATCAAAGTCTCATGTCTAGTATACAGAATAATGTATTAGTGTCAGGAACATGAATAGCATACAGTAATAATATACATGTATGTGTACAGTTCTCATGTGCACCACAACTCATCAAAGTCTCATGTCTAGTACATAGAATAATGTATTAGTGTCAGGAACATGAATAGCTTACAGTAATAATATACATGTATGTGTACAGTGCTCAGGTGCACCACAACTCATCAAAGTCTCATGTCTAGTATACAGAATAATGTATTAGTGTCAGGAACATGAATAGCATACAGTAATAATATACATGTATGTGTACAGTTCTCATGTGCACCACAACTCATCAAAGTCTCATGTCTAGTACATAGAATAATGTATTAGTGTCAGGAACATGAATAGCTTACAGTAATAATATACATGTATGTGTACAGTGCTCAGGTGCACCACAACTCATCAAAGTCTCATGTCTAGTATACAGAATAATGTATTAGTGTCAGGAACATGAATAGCATACAGTAATAATATACATGTATGTGTACAGTTCTCATGTGCACCACAACTCATCAAAGTCTCATGTCTAGTACATAGAATAATGTATTAGTGTCAGGAACATGAATAGCTTACAGTAATAATATACATGTATGTGTACAGTGCTCAGGTGCACCACAACTCATCAAAGTCTCATGTCTAGTATACAGATTAATGTATTAGTGTCAGGAACATGAATAGCATACAGTAATAATATACATGTATGTGTACAGTTCTCATGTGCACCACAACTCATCAAAGTCTCATGTCTAGTACATAGAATAATGTATTAGTGTCAGGAACATGAATAGCTTACAGTAATAATATACATGTATGTGTACAGTGCTCAGGTGCACCACAACTCATCAAAGTCTCATGTCTAGTATACAGAATAATGTATTAGTGTCAGGAACATGAATAGCATACAGTAATAATATACATGTATGTGTACAGTGCTCAGGTGCACCACAACTCATCAAAGTCTCATGTCTAGTACACAGAACAATGTATTAGTGTCAGAAACATGAATAGCATACAGTAATAATATACATGTATGTGTACAGTGCTCAGGTGCACCACAACTCATCAAAGTCTCATGTCTAGTACACAGATTAATGTATTAGTGTCAGGAACATGAATAGCATACAGTAATAATATACATGTATGTGTACAGTTCTCATGTGCACCACAACTCATCAAAGTCTCATGTCTAGTACATAGAATAATGTATTAGTGTCAGGAACATGAATAGCATACAGTAATAATATACATGTATGTGTACAGTTCTCATGTGCAACTCATCAAAGTCTCATGTCTAGTACACAGAATAATGTATTAGTGTCAGGAACATGAATAGCAGTAATAATATACATGTATGTGTACAGTGCTCAGGTGCACCACAACTCATCAAAGTCTCATGTCTAGTACATAGAATAATGTATTAGTGTCAGGAACATGAATAGCATACAGTAATAATATACATGTATGTGTACAGTTCTCATGTGCACCACAACTCATCAAAGTCTCATGTCTAGTACATAGAATAATGTATTAGTGTCAGGAACATGAATAGTATACAGTAATAATATACATGTATGTGTACAGTGCTCAGGTGCACCACAACTCATCAAAGTCTCATGTCTAGTACACAGAACAATGTATTAGTGTCAGGAACATGAATAGCTTACAGTAATAATATACATGTATGTGTACAGTGCTCAGGTACACCACAACTCATCAAAGTCTCATGTCTAGTACATAGAATAATGTATTAGTGTCAGGAAGATGAATAGCATACAGTAATAATATACATGTCTGTGTGTGGAGAGGGGTATCAGGTATAGTGTTGGCGGACAACAGGAAGCATGGAGGCCTTGAAAGATGCAGTATTTTGGTAGCCTACAACGGACGTGGCAGCTTATTCCATGCCTCGACAATTCTGAGCGTGAAAAAATGTTTCCGAAAGTCATGTGAGCAATGCTGTTTTCTGACTTTGTAGGCATGCCCACGTGTGTTAGAAACATGGAGATCAAAAAGGAGCTCAAGGTTGCTGTTGTTAAGATGATTAATGACCTTATGAGCATTTACCAGCTCAGGGTAGAACTGGTGTAGCAGTCCACCAAAGGTTTCATTACGAGCGCTTTCGGCAATTCGATTTGCCATCTTCAGGTAGGAAACTGATGGTATGTTCCGTGTCTCATTTTTAAGGAAAACGAGCAGTAGCGTAGGAATTGGAAGTGGGAGGTAGTAACAATTCCAATTCCTACGCTACTGCTCGTTTTCCTTAAAAATGAGACACGGAACTAACCATCAGTTTCCTACCTGAAGATGGCAAATCGACTTGCCGAAAGCGCTCGTAGAGACACCTTTGTTAGACTGCTACACCAGTTCCACCCTGACACCAAAAAGATGGCCCAAAAATTAGAAAGGATCAAACAAAAACTTGTCCGACAAAAATCGTCAGTACAGTTTAATACAACATGTTTAAAAGAAAAAATGCTGCCAAAATACACTTATATATATATATATACACACACACATATATATATATATATGCTGAGTTAGGATAGTGTGTACATGTAGTCAACAGTGCTTAGTTACTGATAGTTTCTTGCCTGTATTAACCAATTTGATATAGAACCCCCTCCCACTTCCAAATTCTTGTTTACCAAGTCAAACTATGATCAAGATTTCTCTCCACAAGTCAATGAATGAGGTAATGATTGTCATTGGGTGCTCAATACTTCTGGCCTTATGCCAAACTAAATTAAGCTTAGTAAACTGTGTTATAATATTGTTGATAACTTTAAGAAAAGGATGGATTCCTTTTTCTGGTGTAATGGTTATTTCTCTATGCTAGCAGAACATTACTAGTAAGTTTTGTTCTCATTAGGTGCTCAATACTTTTGGCCTTATACCAAACTTAATTAAGCTTAGTGAATTACATTCTTCAACCATTGTCAGGTGTGTTAATAGAGAAGCCTCTTCTTCCTTAAAAAAAACATGTTTTGATAAATCTGATATGGAATCCCCTTTCCCAAATTCTTGTTCACCAAGCAAAACCATATTAAAAATTACTACCCCTCACCTAGGAGGTGCGCTTAGCGTGACAATTGTCATCAGTAAAATGTCCACATTGACCCAAATTCAAATAGTGGACGAGGCATAAATTCATCTATTCTCTCTCCAACGATGGGTAATTTTAATGCCAAAGCCATCCTTGTAGAAGAATAGTAGTGGTAATATTTTAACCTCCTCTTCCTTAAAAAAAAACATGTTTTGATAAATCTGATATGGAATCCCCTTTCCCAAATTCTTGTTCACCAAACGAAACCATATTAAAAATTACTACCCCCTCACCTTGGAGGTGCGCTTAGTGTGACAATTGTCATTATAAAAAATGGCCACATTGACTCAAATTTAAATCCTGAACGAGGCATGAATTCATCTCTTCTCTCTCTATGGGTAATTTTAATACCAAAGCCATCCTTGTAGAAGAATAGTAGTGGTAATAGTTAACCCATAACTGGGGGGATGAGGGGGTTCATACCTTTCCAAAAGGTATTAGTCCAAAAGTAAATGTAACTGGAGTTTGAACTCATTTACTGTCATGTTGCAATCCAACATGTCAGTCACTACACCTAATCCAGTGGGAAACCTGTGGTCCTATGCCGTCACGGTATGAATCATTTCCGTGACTACCACATGTGTCTCTGGCCAGCTGCTCTTTTGATGCCTTCTGCGCCCACGCTATGTTCTTTTAATCCACAGAACTGGGATCGATGCAACTCGGTAGTAGTGTTTTTGTGATGGGTTGAGAAATTAGTAGAAATAAGCTGCCGGGTTTGCTGGTAACTCTAAAAAAATCAGGTAACACACCATCAACAATAACAACTGTTTTTATTCATATATAATAAATAGGAGTAATATATGAGTATGTTGTGCACACTTGTTTGGATAAAAAAAGACACAATGAGGAGTTTTGTCTGGCGTTTTGTCTTATGTGAAATTCTGGAATTAATTTTAGCGGCAAAGTCTATTTCTCCTAGTGGCAATTTTCTTATTTCAGCAATTCCCCGTGGGCCTGTGACAAACGTTGTTTTTGTTGTATATATTGTGTATTTATATTTATACTTTTTAGTAATCGGTTTTAACAATGTGTTAGCACCATTGGTGATCATGTTGCATGGTATTGATTAAGTTCATGTCTATATTCTATGGTATAATTTTATTTCCCTCAAAAAGGACAGAATATCCTCAATGCTGACATTTTCAAATAGATCTTTCATATTGTTTGCATTAAAATAATGGTTTCTGATGTGAGCAAATAACCTGCATTCCTTGAATAAGTGTTTAACAATCAAAGGTGTCTGACATGTTTCACACTATGGTTGTTGTTCTTGTTTGAGTATATAGGAGTGTGACCAATGCGTAATCGGGACACAATGACTTGTTCCTTTCTAGACTTTCTTAAAGTTGGTCTCAAGTCTCCCAAAGTGGGTTTGATTAGGAAGAGTTTATTGTGGATGTTGTTATTCCAGCGTTGTTGCCATTTTGTATGAAGGAATCTATTAATTTTATGTTTCAAGTCAGTATTCTTATTGGATAATTATTTGTTTGTATACAGTTATATGGTATCAAGTATTCCTATCTAATATCAATAACCTCTACACACATTCTACACCACCTCTCTAACGTCAATCCACCTTCTTCAATCGGCGTTTGGGAAATCC
>CM042168.1:43974431-44049431 GCA_023376005.1 Doryteuthis pealeii
TCTCAGTTCGATACTTAATGAAAAGCTAAGACAGAGACAAAATCAATATCCTGATTAATCCAATGGATTTAACCCTGAAGGATCCTTATGAGTGAAAACTCGAGTAGGTTAGTCATTGCACAAAATTTTAAAAACACAAGAAAGTAAAAGATAGAGTTGAAGATATATGCTTGCAAATTTGATGTACATTTGCGAAACTTAGCTCAGAATTCTGGGTAACAACAGTTTTTTTTGGGGGGGAGTGTAAGAGTTGTCGTTTGTGTTGATCTTTAAAAAGAAGTCTTTTGAAATTGAGCTGAATTCTAGAAAAACGAATGCCTTGAGTGTTGAAATTTTCATGAGATTTGTTTATGTTTGGAATTTTCTTTTCTTTAGAGATTTAAGTTGAATTTCGTATATTCATAAAGTAAATGAATGATTTAAAAAAAACCTTTGTATGAAGAAAGACTTTGGAACATTGACTTACCCGAAGTTTGATTTATCGACGGAACAAGAGGGATATGATTAAGTCTACAAAATATACACATGATTTTATTCAACGAATTTGACCTACTAAACATTGCTCAAAATATCAAGACCAGGATCATAAAGTTAAAACGTCTTAAAAGAATTTTGTAAAGCAAATGCAAGACAAAATTATTTTAGAACGAATGTGAATACACGGAATAAAACTACCATCATCAATAGTGAATGCCCCCATCAATAACTCCTTTACTCTTACATCCTTGTGAGAAATTTTCTAAGTCCAGAAGCCCCATTCCTATAAGATTGTATTAAAAAAATGTCTAAAAATGCCTTTCATTAAAGTTACCTGTTATTTCCTTAAATCAAAGACTTCTAAATATGTTTAATATTACAATAAACCAAAGGTATCATTTTAGTTTGGGGTAGATAAAATGAATGTGGCTTCTGTTCAGCAGATGAGGTGGTATAGACATTAAGAAGTTAAGGCAGTTTTAGATAATCTGTGGAAAGATTATAAATATTTCTGTGAATTAGATGAATATTTATAAGGAACAGCTGACAGGTCTCAGACCTAATATACTAAGAATAAGGATATTATTATATTATTTATCATTATTATTATTATTATAGATCACTTTTATGAAAAGTTTAGATTATTATTTGTAACCGGAAGGGCATTTCATTTGTTTTATCCTTTATTTACGTCTGGCTTCTGCTTGTTTTGTTTACGGCATGATCAACATTGGTGGGTCATTTAATGCCAAAAAGTTTTGAAATAAATGCCTACGTAATGGATACTCATTTTTTTATAAACACATTTCTTCAATTTAACACATGCTTCTATTTAAACTATAGAATTGGGACCCTAAAAAAAACCCAGGGGGTTATTACCAGTCCGTGGACCAGGGAGCCAATGGCGATGAAGGGGCTTATTTACTTGTTTGGTTCATTTCTTGTTTAATTGCATATCAACCTACAGGGTTATTTAATGCCAAAACCTTCCTTATAGATTTTCTTTGTTTAAATGCATATCAAACCTACATGGGTATATTTAATGCCAAAGCCATCCTTGAAAAAGGTTCTTGTTTAATGCATTATTCAACCTACATGGTTATATTAATACCCAATCCAGCATTGTAGTGAACAGTAGTGTATTATTATTTAACCCATAACAAGGGAGATGAGTGCTTTCATACTCTTCCCAGGATTAGCTGAAAGTGAATGTGAATAGTTCCTACTGGATTCGAACTCACTGGATGTCACAGTTCAGCATTGATAACCACTTATGCCTTGGTAGAAATTAACAGAAACATGCGAACTTAAAAAAGATCATTTAAAAACAAAGAAGATTTGTCCATTACTATCTTCTATATATAAAAAGCGTACCTCCGTGTTCATGGTCAGTCGTCACCTCAGTAGCAAATATTTACTTCAATTATTTCATTTTATTTTATTGTTTCTTGATGCCTCACCAGGCTGTTATCAATGTGAGGTCTTTTTTATGGAGGGATTTGAATGGGCATCCACGATGACCAAACTAGCAATTCAGAAATAGCGATCTGTAAGCGTACACTTTCTCTATCCATGCAAACGCTGGTAGCTGATCAACAGAAGGTTTTTGTTTTATGTAGGGATTTTAATGGGCATCCAGTGATGATCCAACTAACAATTCAGAAATAGTGAGCTTAAGAACTAACTTCCCCTCTATCCAGGCAATGTGGGTTAGCCAGATGCAGCGCAAGGTTTTTTTATGTAGGGATTTTTAAGGGCAGCCAGTGTTGATCCAACTAGCAAATTCAGAAATAGCGGATCTGTAAGACGTACTTTCCTCTATCCAGCAAACGCCGGGTATCCGGATCAGCGCAAGGTTTTTTTATGTAGGGATTATGGGGCATCCTGGCTGATGATCCAACTAGCAATTCAGAAAGAGCGGATTCTGTAAGACGTAACTTTCCTTCTATCCAGGCCAACGCCGGGTAGGCCCGATTCAGCGCAAGGTTTTATGGTAGGGATTTTTAACTGGGGCATCCAGCGATGATCCAACTATCAACAGAAATAGGGATCTGTAAAAACTAACTTTCCCCCCTCTATCCAGGCAAATGTCGGGTAGCCGTGATCAACGCAAGTCGTTTTTTATGTAAGGTTTTAATGGGGTAATACCGGCGAGGGGATCTCGAATGGGCATAGCCGATCCCCCCAATGCAAGCGGTAGTGAACGCTGTGGCCGTGCACGAGAGATCTGGATGGGACGAACGTAATTTCATGAAGGTAAGTGAGCCAGAATAAAAAGAGACAGTGCTGACACTGAGAGAAATGAACGAAGCAGTGATGCGTGAGATGGTGAAATTCGGTTTTGTGGGAGAGAAGGAAAGTCAGGGCAGGGATTACTGTTGTTATTGAACAGACTCCAGTTCAAAAACGTTTTAATTTTTCAGATGGAGAAAGAGGTCAAAAGATTGATATTTTTAAATATTGTATTTAAAGATATCTTACTTACAAACCCCTTGTCAAGTGTGCGCTTAGATACCCCAAAAATGGTCATGCGCCGTGTTGAATTTTTAATGGATATAAGGCATCAGGTAAATGGTCACTCCTACTTATAACCGACTATAAACACTGACCTGAGAAAGGAATTCTTATTGTCCAATCACTGGCCACTGCTGCTGCTGCTTCTCTGTATTAATAGAGATCCCAATCTAGATTATTTCATTGACATTTGATTCCCTGGACGACGGACTTTACAGGAATACGTTAACACCGATTCTTTATTGGCTTGCTTACTTATTCATTACATCTGGAACGAAGGATGGCTGCCAGATACTTAACCAACTTGGGTATGATACATTGGTTTTCCTATAAAATTGGTATGGTATGACACTAAACTTGCATCTGAAAAAGTGGAGAACGCGATGTCCAGTTTTGTTTATCTTGAGGAGGTGTGCAAATTACCCCTTCATTGCCAATTACTCCCATGTCCCACTGACTCAGAGTGCGTAGTTGCCTGTTGCGGTCTTATCTCTGTTTTAAAATGATTTATATTTGATAGGTCATATGCAAAAAAACTCTAAACAATTACACAAAAAAAAGCAATTATGGCATACAATGAATGTGATTCCCTAACCTCTAAGTATAAAAACCCTAGATGGGTTGACATCCATTAAGCACCTAATTTCCCCCTCTTATCTCAGGCAATGCTAGGTAGCCGTTTCTATTTGTTAATCCATATGTATTTATTTATACAAAGAGATAAATGGGCATAAAATAAAAGTTTGTACAGAACAAAGCTGATTATCATCACGTTTTCTTTATTGTACAATAAAAGCTTTTGTTTTTTGGCACAAACAAAAAAGCTGCAAAAACACTCAAGGAAGATAACCGATTTTAAAGTATGGTAGGTATTTATCTAAAACATGGCCTGGTATGTTGTGACACAGTCACAAGATATGGGGCATGCCAGTGAGGACCAAACTCGCTATTCATTAGTAATGGTTTGTGAGACCAGCTTGCTAAATCCTTATTGCCACCAATGGATGGTTGTGGTAGGTATTTATCCAAAACATTGGCATGGTAGGATATGACAACAAGCGTCATGGGGCATCTTAAGAGTATTGAACTTGCTATTCAGTATTTAATGATCTGTAGACTAGGCATGCCTAACAATTACACCATGGTCGGTGCCCTTTACCCAAATGGTTCACCACAGGTAGCGGTAATCCAAGGGTCCAATATGGAAATAGGATGTGACACAAGGTGCAGGTATGGCATCCAAGGAGTATTGAACTTACTATTTCAGTAGTATGGATCTGTTGAGACTAGCATGCAAACAATTAACCATAGCTGGAATTGCCCTTTTTATCCAGAGGGTTACCCACAGGTAGCTGGTGATGCAAGTCGCAAGTATGAAGATTAGGATGTGACACAAGTTGCAGGTAGGGGCACCAAGGAGGTATTGAACTTGCTATCAGTAGTAAGGATCGTGAGGACTAGCTTTGCTACAATTTAAACCATGGTGGATCCCTTTTATCCAAAGGTTCACCACAGTAGGCTGTGATGCAAAGGGCGCCAAGTATTGAAAGATAGGAGTGACACAAGGTGCAGGTATGGGATATTGAAGCTTGCTATTCAGTAGTTAATGGATCTGTGAGACTAGCTTTTTAAACATTAAATCATGATGGTTACGTTCTTATCTACCTGTTCACCACTGGTTAGCTTGTGATGCAATGTGGCAAGTAGAGAGCATCCAAGAAGCGATAAAATCTCGCTTATTCAGTGTAATGTCTTGCGAGACTAAGCTTGCTAACAATTACGCTATGATGGGATGCCCTTTTACCCACCTAATTGCACACTGGTAAGATGTGACACAAGGTAGAAAATATGTGAAGATTGAACTTGCTATTCAGTAGTAATGGATCTGCCGAGACTAGGCTTGCTAACAAATTACGCTATGATGGGATGCCCTTTTACCCAACCTAATTTTCCACTGCGTAAGATGTGACACAAGGTAGAAAAGATGTGAAGATTGAACTTGCTATTCAGTAGTAATGGATCTGCGAGACTAGCTTGCTAAACAATTACGCTATCATGGATGCCCTTTTACCCAACCTTAATGCCACTGGTAAATATGTGACACAAGGCGTAAAAAATATGTGAAGATTGAACTTGCTATTCAGTAGTAATGGATCTGCGAGACTAGCTGCTAACAATTACGCTATGATGCGATGCCCTTTTACCCAACTAATTGCCACGTTAAGATGTGACACAAGTAGAAAATATGTGAATTATTTGAACTCCACCAGCTATGTCAGTAGTAATGCGATCTGCGAGACTTAGCTTGTAAACAATTACGCTATGATGGGATGCCCTTTTACCCAACCTAATTGCCACTGGTAAGATGTGACACAATAGAAATTGTGAAGAGAACCTTGCTATTCAGTATTAATATCTCGAGACTAGCTGCTAACAATTACGCTATATGGATGCCCTTTTACCCAACCTAATTGCCACCGTAAGATGTGACACAAGGTAAAAATATGTGAAGATATAACTTGCTTTCAGTAGTAATGGATCTGCGAGACAGCTTCTAACAATAACGCTATGATGGATGCCCTTATTACCCAACCTAATTGCCACTTGGTAAGAGGTGACACAAGGTAAGAAAGATATGTGAAGACTTAGAACTTGCTATTCATAGTAATGGATTGCGAGACAGGCTGTGCAACAATACAACATGATGGATGACCTTTTACCCAACCCATATCGACACGGGTAGGATGTGACAAGAAAGGTTGTAGAATAGGGCATCCAGCGATTGTCGAAAAATATGAGTGGGAAAGAAAACGAGCAAAAAAAAAAAATTACCATTTTTACGTACTATGATTATGTTGGTTGAATTATGAATAAAAGTAAAATCCTCTTGGGTGGCCTAATAGTCGGATCAGCCAATCAGCCAGCCAGTCTATCCCCTTTTCACTAACACTAGGACCAGGAGATTGTTTTGCGTCTGAGGTGCGAGCACCACACCTACCATCAGCTGTGACGATTCTTTTGTATTATAAGGTGATGTGCTTAGATACTTGTTCATACTTATAGACTAGCGAGATCATGTGATCTATTGGCCAATCACTGGCAGGGAACGTCTGAGGCTGATGAGAATACTTATACCGACCCACGTCATAATTACTGTAGTGTTCATCGAGGATGGACATTAGGATTAAATCACTGCGACCTTACCAATACGCAGGGATAGACTTATCACGATCATCAAAGATTCCATACACATAGGACTTTCTTTAACCCTTTCAACTGGCCAAGAATGGCATTTAAAAACTACATCAGCTCCCCACGTTTACCGAACACAGATCCCTGTTGCTACTCATTATGCTGAGTTGTGTGGCGGTATTGAACAGAACCTTGTGGCTTCTAGCCGAACACTTCTACTGACTGAGCTAAACCCGGTCCTTATTTTTTACTTGTGGTCCATAGTTCAGATGTTCTACTGATTGAGCTAACCAACCCTATTGACTAATAGAATCCTGTGCTACTCCATATGCTGAGTTGTTGTGGGCCTGGTATTGAACCAGGAAACCTTGTGGCTTTCTAGCCGAACACTCTACCGACTGAGCTAAACCTGGTCCTATTTTCTTGTGGTTCCTAGTCAGACGTTCTACTAACTGAACTTTCTTAAAATTTATTGCCGCGATGTGTAAAATGTTTATGCATCTGCAATGGTGACTCCAACCTCAACACCAGGCTCGTTACTGATGGATGTAATTTTGTTTCACAATTGCTGAAGCTGTGAGATCGAATGATTCTTTTATGAATTCTCTCTGTACCTGGCCTCCCAGTCTAGAAACCTTCACCACAGGAGTTTTTGTGTAGTAATACGAGATTCTTTGTAGGCATAGTATGCATTTACCAAACCCTCCTCACGGAAGGATGCGACACCAAGGTCAATTCTTAAGCGGAGTTCAACAGTTTGAATTCAGAGTTTTCCTTCTCCTAGACTGGTTACCTAGCCATGGTTAAAGACCCAGTCTGCCTGTTTTCCACTATCTTTAGTATAATGAAGCCATTCATTTGATTATTTCTAAACCACCCTATTAATAAATAGCTGGAGGGAGAGGAGATCTACCTTTCCAAGGTATTTAGCGCGAAGTGAAATGCAATTACCACGTTCCAGGATTTGAACTCGGGGCGACAATCCATTTCCATGACTTAACAATTACACCACGCCTTTTTGTGGCATATACATACAGGTCCTTTCACCTTCAGTTGTTTGATCTTTGGCTTCCCTCTGATGTGAGATTCAGCACATTAACTTTTCCAAAACTTTTAACATGTTCTGCTAGTCAATGGTAATTTCGGATACGATGAATCTGAATCTCATCAGAGGAGCTTTTCCACGCTCTATAATGAGCCATCGTTTTGATATCCTCTAACTGACCCTATAATAATAGTTGATTAAGTCTTTCTAAACTGACCCTAATTATAATAGTCGGACTAAAATAAATGTAAAGTGTAATGTTTTTTTTTATGCACAGTCGGTTAGATTATATTGATGATACTTTGTATAAACACACAATGTTCAGCATCTTCAAACAAGTTACATCTACGTGTACTACATGCCTATTGAGTACATATACGTAACTTGTTATTAGAGATGCTGTAACATTGTGTGTTATACTAAAGCTAGTACAAGAATAAGCAAAAAGGCTTTAGAGGTGAGTAGTAGTTTATCAAGATTGTGACTGCTAATGTAAATCCCTTTCACATGAGCAACCCCCTCAAATAGTCTCTCATCATTTTGAAAATTTCATTACTGAGGTCAGTAGGTACCCCATAATACTTCACCGTGATCAAGTTTAAACCATATTCAGGAAGAAACGTAAATATGTTTAAAACTTTAAAAGAAAAATCTTGCAAACAAAGAAAGTAACCAAACATAAGAGTTGCTACAAAGAAAAACAGTTAATTCAAAGATCAAATACGCTGATTGGGGAAAAACTACTCACCATTATTTTAAAAAAATAAGTAAAAACAGTCCGTGGTTTATTATAACAGGTCAGTTTCTTTTAATGATAATTATTTTTAGCAGATTCTGTATTCATGGTTAGAAACTTATAAAATCTTCTGATGACATTATTCAGAGCTCTTATCTTTATAGAAAAAAAGGGAAATCGTTCATTTTTTTCACATTTCATAAAATAAAAGAGGGAGGGGGTAAGACCTTGTAAAAAAAGAATTTCTTTAAGATTATTTTAAGAATAAACTATTTCAGACATATTTCATCGAAAAGGTAAAAGTAATTAGTGGGAAATTTTGTGAAAATCAGACCATTAATTGATTTTCATAGATATTGTTTAAAAAAGCTGGTAATCATAACTTGCTTTTGGCTATGTTAAATTTTCAATTGATTTAATGGGTGCAAAATGTAAACATTGTAGATGAATGTTAGGATCAAACCATAGAACTCAATCTGTAAACAACAGACGAGTAATTGCCTTACACTAAACAGACGAAGTTCTTGTAAAGTCCCCTCTAGACGAGCTCTACCAGGTTTGGGAGCATAATATATATATATTTTATGTATGTTTTATTATTTTTATTTATTTGCTTTTTTATGAGAAATCAGTTGAACAGGAAGCTTAAGATATTACATTGTATCTTTTTGTTAGGCTTAGAATTTTTAATTCTATCATTGTTATTCTGTCATTAAATTTTGGTGAATAATGAGACAGATTATAAGATTTTCTGGTTATACAATTCTTTTTGCAGAGGAGTCTCTGTAATTTGTAAAACTCGTCTGATGAGACTAGAGCTCAAAATAATTTTTTTAAAATAAACAAAAATCTTTTGGTTTCAGGCTTGAAATAAAATTATAACGGAATGGACGGTTTTGTTAAGTTATTTCTTCTTGAAAGTCAAATATTGTCTTTATATAAATCTAATTTATTATTATAATACATTTGAGCTGCTCTTTAGGATTTATAAAATCTTTATGAGTTATATAGTTTCACCCAATACAAGAGCATTACCGAGGGTTACCTACAGGTGATATTTTGAAGATCCCCAAATAAAATCCACCCTTACAACCAGTCATTGGGATTACTTTACATTTAATATATATATAAATATATAAACATATATATGTAGAATTAAACAAAAGGCACGTCTCCTTGGTTTCAAGCTCTCTGCCAAATTTTTTAGACTTGCGATGGGAATTTCGTGGATTAGTCCAGCCGAAAGATTTCATATCCCGAGTATTTTCGACACTTCGAGTGCCATCATCAGGTTGATGTGTTCCAGTTTTTTTTCAAGTAGTATATCAATGGATGTGGGGCGGAAGGAGGAGAAATTGATGGAAAAGGGTTATAGGCATTTTAAAATGTGAGTACTGCATTGAAATTAATTTATTTAAGGATGGTTTGTCATTGTTTGATGTCA
The DNA here is from genome assembly GCA_023376005.1 of Doryteuthis pealeii. Classification (NCBI taxonomy): domain Eukaryota; kingdom Metazoa; phylum Mollusca; class Cephalopoda; order Myopsida; family Loliginidae; genus Doryteuthis; species Doryteuthis pealeii. The sequence goes on from CM042168.1 coordinate 43,983,840, forward strand.
TACGGCCTCCTTCACCCCTCCAATCCATAATATTTACTTTTGAAAAAAACCTGGAACACATCACCCCTGATGATGGCCACTTCGAAGTGCTGAAATGACTCGCGAATATGAACTGCGCGTGGACTAATCCATGAATTCAGCAAGTAATAAAAAAATTTTGCCAGAAAGCTTGAAAAGATCATCAAATAAAATTCGTTAAACAGGAGAAGTGCCTTTTGTTTAATTCTACATATATATATATATATAATAATAATATATATATATATATATAATATATAAGATATATAGATATATAATATATAATAAATGTAAAGTAATCCCAATGACTGATGGATGGCAGTTTGAAGTGCCGAAATACCGCGGATATGAACTTCAGGATTAATCCATGATTTCCATCCAAATATAAAAAAAGTTGTCCAGAAAAGCTTGAAAAGATCACTAATAAAATTGTTAAACAGGAGACCTGCCTTTTGTTTAATTCCACATGTATAAGTGAAAGAATGCTGCCCAAATACACACACACACAAACATATATATATATATATATATATATATATATAAGAATAGCTCAACACTAAAAGTGCCATTGTTATGTACATCCTTATTGTAAAAAAAATATAAAGTACAATATAGTGATTTCTAAGCAAGTTGACAGTTGTACAGTGAATTTGCAACCTCATAAACCTGGCAATGTTTCCTTCATGTTGAAAAATGATTGCCATTTGAAGTAGAATAATCAAGAAGCCTCTTAGCTGACTGGATTTCGGCTTTATTTTACCAGCTAATCAATTAAGAGAGAGGAGAGGGGGGGGAGAAAGAAGAGAGAAAGGGGGAGAAAGAGAAAGAGAGGAAGAGAGAGAAGAAAAGGGGAGAAAGAGAGAGAGAGAGAAAAGAGGGGAGAAAGAGAAAGAGAGAGAAAGATAAGAGAAAAAAAAAGAGAGAAAGAGAGCAAAGAGAGAGAAAAAGAGAAGATAGAAAAAAGAGAGAGAGATAGAGAAAAGAGAGAGAGAGAGAGAGAGAGAAGAAAGATAAAAGAAGAGAGAAGGAGAGATAGAAAGAGAAGAAGAAAGTAGAGAGAGGAGAGGACGAGAAAAGAAAAGAGAGAGAAGAGAGGAGAAACGAGAAAGAGAGAGAGAGAGAGAAGATGAGAGAGAAAAGAAGAAAGAGAGAAATAGAAAGAGAAAGAGAGGAAATAGAAAGAGAAGAGAGAGAGAGAGAGAAAGAGAGAAGAAGAGAAGAGAAAGAGGAGAAAAGAAGAGAGAGAGAAAGAGAGAAATAAGAAAGAGAGAGAGAGAGAAGAGAGAAAGAAAGGGAGAAAAAGAAAGGGAGGAGGGGAAGAAAAGGGGGGGGGGAAGAAGGAGGAGGGCGAGAAACGAAAGAAAAGAGAGAGAGAAAGAGAAAGAGAAATAGAAAGAGAGAGAGAGAGAGAGAGAGAGAGAGAGAGAAGAGAGAAGAGAGAGAGAGAGAGATTACGCCATATTGTATTGTGAAACCCATTAATCTGAACATTGTAGTAAACCCCCTGAATCAATATTAACTGTTGCCAATGTCCTCTCTGCTGTTTTATTTTCCACTATCGTTTTCCCTCTGCATTCCGTACTTTAAACAGTCAATCCTATATTGCGTTGCTAACAGTAATCTTATCTTTTTTCTTTCTGCTAACATAATACTCCGGGCTGAACAATTTTAATAACATCTGTGCTTTTTCACTTCAAAATTGGAAAAAAAAAAAAAAAAAAAAAAAAACGAAAAAAAAAAAAAAGAAAAATTTTTTTTTTTTAAATTGGAAAAAAAAAAAAAGAAAAAATTGACAAAAAAGAAGAAAGAAAAACTTGACAAACAAAAATCAGTTAATATATTTTTTAAACTAGAACCTCCACCTCATCACAAAAGAAACAAAAAAAAACAACACCAAAACAATGTATCACCTGATCATATTAAATAACAATGCCCCACCCCCACCCCTCTATATTTAGAAAAAAAAATTTTTTTTAAAATGATATTTAGAACAATTTTAATAAACATCTGTGGCTTTTTGCTTAAAATTGAAAAAAAAAAAAATTTTTATATAAAAAAAAAAAAAAAAAAAAAAATAACAAAAAAATCAGTTAATCCATAAAAAATAAAAATTTCTATTTAAAATTGTTGAATCTAATTAAATAGACTGACCGACCATAAAGCAAAAGAATCTCACTGATTTCTTATTTTCTGTGATATATCTATTTTTCCTTAAACTAACGAAAGCCCTGATGAAGATCTATTGAAACAGATCGAAACACTGCAGCGTAGGCGAAATAAACATTACTCGTTTATGAATTTGTGTTTTTTCAATTTTTCATAATATCACATACTGTCGGATTCACTTCTACTTTTTCTTCACACACATATATATATTTTAATACCCATCCCCTTTCGATTAAGTTAATTCGTCTTGTTGCCAACATCTCAAAATCCGCTACAATGGAGAGTTTACGACAAAAGGTATACACATCGGCATACAGACAAATATATGGCGCGAATGCCCACATTGGTGAATAATGTAACAACTTTCGTTCTTTTTTGCAAAATTAAGGTTTTTTTTTTTGAACTGATTTGACATTTTTCTCCGACCCAAACACCACGGAGTAAATGAGCTCTGATGATGATTTTTGTAAAATCGAAATATTGATCAAATATCAGCTATGATTATATTATAAATTGTTTTCTCTTTAACAGCATTGTGTGATGTTTTCATTCCACCTTTTCATACTCATACTGTCGGATTCATTCCTTTCTTTTAACATATATATATATGTAAATGAAAATGGAAGTGAATCCGAAGGTATGTTGAAAAATGAAATGAAGGAAGAAAGTATTGAATGGATAAAATAGGATATTTTAATCAATTTTACTTACATGTGTTTCGGTCAGAGTTTATCCATGTGTACATTATTCAAACTATTATTATTTTTAAATAACAAAATGAAATATTCTATTATTATTATTATTTCATTTCATTTGGTTATCTAAAATAATAATAGTTTGAATAATGTACACATGGATAAACTCCTGACCGAAACACATGTAAGTAAAATTGATTAAAATATCCTATTTATCCATTCTATACTTTCTTTCCTTTATTTATTTTTTCAACATATAACATATATATAATATATAGATACATATATGTTTCATATACATATATCTATGCATATATATATGGGTGTGTGTGGGAGGTTTGTGTGTGTCTCTGTGTATATAATATATATAATATATATATATATTATATATATATATATATGTGCATACTCAACATGGTTTTAATTAAAAATGAAAAATTCTTCTTTTTAAACAAATTTTTTTTACAATTATACAGGGGAAATATTCTTCTATCCTCGTACTTCCTGCCCCAACTGCTGGGGAAGTGCTGTCTTAATCCCGAGAAATTATCAGCAATAGAAAATGAAAATCTTCTAGCTGAGATATATATATATTTACGGATTCGGTAGGCCAATGTTGATGGAAGCAGTAAGGTTTCTCTAAGTTTGGTTTTGGCGCTCTAAGCCACTAACCAACAACACCGGCACCAGAAATGTCAAGAGCCTTCGCAGCTGTAAGTAAAACAAGATTCATGGAATTGCTATTACTAGCAGAAGATACTGTGATCGGTCACTTCATTAAGAGAAAGAGAAAGAGAAGAGAGAGAGAGAAAGAGAGAGAGAGAAAGAGAGAGAAAGAGAAAGAGAGAGAAAGAGAGAGAAGAGAAAGAGAGAGAAGAAAAGAAAGAAAGAGAGAGAGAGAGAAAAAGAGAAAGAAGAGAGAGAGAAAAGAGAGAGAGAGAGAGAGAAAGAGAGAGAGAGAGAGAGAGAAAGAGAGAGAGAGAGAGAGAAAGAGAAAGAGAGAGAGAAGAGAAGAGAGAGAGAAAAAGAGAGAGAAGAGAGAGAAATAGAAAAAGAGAGAAAGAGAGAGAGAGAAAGAGAAGAGAAGAGAGAGAGAGAGAGAGAGAGAGAGAGAGAGAGAGAGAGAGAGAGAGAGAGAGAGAGAGAGAGAGAGAGAGAGAGAGAGAGAGAGAGAGAGAGAGAGAGAGAGAGATGTCAGATTGTTTATATTGTGGAATGGTGAATGATAGTTCAAAATGGAGTAGCCTTTAAGCCTTTAGTCCAGTAGATGTTTGTTAACTGTTGATATTGCCTAGGAGGAGTGAAGGATCATGGGATACATCTATTCACCATTGTAGATACAGCTGAAGCCAGATGCTTTTAATTAAAAATGAAAAATTCTTCTTTTTTTCTATTCTTTTACATTTTTTAATAATCATCTCTGACATAAAAATAAAAATGAATCATGCAACTGTATATATATAGCTACCGGCAAACATTGCCAAGGGAGGTAATTTTTTTTTTAATTTTCTTAATTTTAAAACAATTACCAAAAATCAGGGAATTGTCCGATTTAATGAAATTTTCACCAAATTATTTTCCCACGACTTGATTTTATAAGGATTAGTTTATTTTATGGAAGAAACTTGAAAAAATACTTTTTTTATAAAATCAGAATGTGGGTGGGGGGTTTGACCTTTGACCATTTGAAGAAAAAAAAATCCCGGTCCCTAACTTTTACATTTCTTGAAAGATCATATCCTGAAGAATATTAGAAAAAATAAAAAAAATTAAAAATATAAATTCAATAACCTAAAAAAGTGATTTTAAAATTTAAAATTCATTTTCTTAAAACTCAAAAAATAATTAATGTAGCAATTTTTTTTTCGTAGTATTATAAAATATAGTTGTCTTTAAATTGATGTAAAAAAAAAGCCAGATGCTTTTAATTAAAAATGAAAAATTCTTCTTTTTTTTCTATTCTTTACATTTTTTAAATAATCATCTCTGACATCAAAATAAAAATGAATCATGCAACTGTATATATATATATATATATGAGAAGAAAATATTTTTAAAATATAACAAACACAGGATGTTATGATCAGGAAACAATTTTTAGTGTCAATACTTAAGCATTTCGGTATATTGTACCATCTTCAGGACACTGTTAAGTAATGTTTATGTGAGGACAAAATGAAAGATGTTAAGTGTATATTGATTGTGTGAATATGATGCTATTAACTGTTAATTTTTATATGCGCGTTTGTTTACGAAAGCCAATGACGTGATCAATGCATGTGCAAAAATGGAAGGTGAAGATCATATAATGACGCATGCATTAACATGAATAGATGCGCAGAATAAGAAAAGTGCGCTAACCAAAGATATGACGTATTTCATATGGAATACTTTCATATATAATATATATAATATATATATATATATATATATATATATATATATTATCTGTCTTCATATGACAGATAATAGCCCCATTTCATAACATCTAAAATTACATGCATGCCCCCACTCTAATTACCGAAATATCTTAACAGAAAATACGCACATTCTGCACAAAGAAGAAAAATAAACAAAAACTCCAAATACTAGAAGCTTTATACATAAAACAATACAAACCATCCTTAAACAAAATTAATTTCCAATGCAGTACACACATTTTAAAATGCCTATAACACCTTTCCCATCAATTTTCCTCCTTCCAGCCTCCACATCCACTAATATAATTTGAAAAAAAAAACAACTGGAACACATCACCCCTGATGATGGCACTTCGAAGTGCCAAAAGTACTTGGGATACAAACTTTGGTGGACTAATCCACGGATTCCATCCAAATATAAAAAAGTTGTCCAGAAAGCTTGAAAGATCATCAATAAAATCGTTAAACAGGAGACGGGCCTTTTGTTCAATTCTACATGTATAACTTATTTATATATGTATATGCTCCCAAACTCGGTAGAGCTCTGTAGAAGGGACATTAATTGAAATTTCACCGCTTGGCGTATATCTGAACCTAGACTTGTTTACAAAAGTCTAAGATGCCTCTGGTGTTAATAAAATCATTCTGCGTAAGAATGTATCAATTAATTGTTCACTTAAAATTGACAGCCACTAATAGCTACATGGGTAAGAAACTTGGCAGATGAAAATTCAGTCAGGTATCGATCCCAGCTGTTAAAAAAGTAAAGCCACACTGATGAGAAGTAAACTTCAAAACATGTGTTGTGGATAACTTATTCTTATATATATATATATATATATATATATATATATATATAATATACCTCAGTGGTAAATCCTCGCGGTGAGAAAAAACCCAGCAAATAGTTTGATTGTAAAAATATACTACCAAACATCACCTGGGGAGAAAAAAATTTTGGCAAAAAAGAAAAGAACAAGATAATCGTACCAACCAAAAATAATCTATTGGTACAATATTTGGCCAAAAGAAAAAACAATTTATATGTATATATATATATATATATATATATATATATATATATATAAGATATATATATTCATACAAAACTAAAGCTAATATATAAAAAGTGCTCAATATCTAAGTAAAGCAAATAATAAAGATAAATCTAGTGAGTCAGACAAACCTACTAAAAGTTTCGCTTAGTGCTCTTCAGGGCTAAGATCTGACTCTTAGTCGGATCTTAGCCCTGAAGAGCATTAAGCAAAACTTTTAGTAGGTTTATCTGACTCATTAGATTTATATATATATATATATATATATATATATGCCAACCCCTTCACAGGAAGTGATACAAGGTCAATTTCTTAAGCGGAGATTACCAGGTTTGAAATCAAAATTTTCCTTCTCCTAGACTACTTGCCTAACCAAGGTTAAAGAGCCCAGTTTGCTCTACTATTTACCCATAGCTGGAGAGAGAATATTTGGATTCATACCTTTCCCAAGGGTATTAGCACTTTGTGAAATTCAAACAGTTTTATCCAAGATTTGAACTCATCTCATCAAGTCCATTTCCTGTGACTCAAACCATTATACAACGTACCTCCATCTAAAATATATGTTTTTTTTCTTTGTTTAATGGCATATCACCCTTTGTGGGTTATCTAATGCCAAAGACATTCTTGTTGAAGAACACCAGTGATGCTGTTTAACCCAGCGGTCCCCAACCACTGGGTCGTGACCCTGTACTGGGCCATGGGCCATTAGGTACTGTGTCGCGGACCATTAGGTACCGTGCCGCGGGCCATTAGGTACCGGGCCGTTCAGAACATTTGAATTTTTCTTATTATTGATTGTTGATTATTAATTTATGAACAAAAGGTTGTTTATTATCTGTTGATGTTTGCATTTGACATAAGACCACTGCGGATGATTTATTATGAGATTACGTCATTAACTAGGCCGGAGCATAGGAAGGTTGGTCCGTGAAAATATTGTCTTAGATGAAACCGGTCCGTGGCGCAAAAAAAGGTTGGGGACCGCTGGTTTAACCCATATCTGGAGGATAAAGGGAGTTCATACCTTTCCCAAGGGTATTAGCACTTTGTGAAATTCAAACAGTTTCGTTCAAGATTTGTACTCATCTGATCATTTCCTGAGACTCAAACCATTATACCATGGACCTCCATCTACAATATACGTTGTTTTTTCTTTGTTTAAAATGGCATATCAACCTTTGTGGGTTATCTAATGCCAAATAATGCTACAACGACAATGGATATTTATTGTAGGTAGTGATGTCAAAGTTGTAACGTTTTGGTCTGTTAGACCTTCTTCAGGACTTTAGGATAGAGTTCTTGCTTCAATGGTGAACATTTTCTGTCTAGTGAATTAGGAGGTTGTGAATAAGGGGAAGGGTGGTCGGTTGATGGTGTCAGAAGAGGTTGGAGGTGGATTTTCCTTTTCACTCAGATAGGGAGTGTATCACAGTGGATTCTGATAGTAGTGTCACAGGTGTTTGTTAAGTGTTTCTTTGTTTAAAATGGCATGTCAACCTTTGTGGGTTATCTAATGCCAAATACATTCTTGTTGAAGAACAGCAGTGATACTGTTTAACCAATATCTGGAAAATGAAGAGAGTTCATACCTTTCCCAAGGGTATTGATCCAAAAGTGAACATAATAGCACAATTGGAGTTCAAACTTCCTTATTATTATTCCTTGTAGTCCAGCACATTATCCACTTGCTCTTTTATGATTTTGGTTTTATTCTCGGGTCATAGCCACCACGTGGTAAGGAAATTCCTTCCAGACCAGTAGTCGTGTCTTGCCTCAGATAAGACCAAAGTCTGAATGGCCGAGAGAATCTCTTGGGGGTCAGAAGTGGGTCCTTTTTCCTGCACATGCTCAGCAGGTTCTTCAAGTAAAGCTCTTTGTTATTTAAAAAAATTTTTAATCTTATTTTAATCCCCACAAATGCATGTATTATTAAAAAGAATAAACAAGGAAGGATGTCCAAATTTAAAAAAAAATGAGATTTGATAATTTGCTTTAGAAGAATTGTGGAGTAAAGTATATTATCATTTATATTTTTTTGCTTGAAGGCAATTACAATTATAAAACTCATAATTATTGAAAATAATCATGACAAGCGAACTTCCTAATTATGTTCTTTATAGTCCAGCACATTATCACTCGCTATCTTTTAATGATTTGGCTTGTAATTCTCGTGGTCATAGCCATCCACGTGTAAGGAAGGGATTCCTTCTTGACACATGTAGTTGTGTATGTATGGTGGATGGCATAAGGATTGGTTATGAGTGCATGTGTGTATTTTTTTTTTTTTTTATATGGGAAAAGTATTGGGAAGATGGATTTACAATTAACATTCTGTTTGTTGCTTGGAATATTTGTGTAAATTTTAGATAAATAGATAAATATAAGGAAAAAATTCATTATAATACCTAAATCAGGGCCGTGGAGTCAGAGTTGGAGCCGTGGAGTCGGAGCATACATAGGTAGTAATATCTTATCTACTGAAAGCAATGTAAATATACACATAGGAAAAGCATGCTGTCTCCACATCTCATGTGGAGGGTTGGTAAATACATACATAGAGCATTGTGTGAATTTCAAAATGCATACAGGCGCACTTGAGAGGTCCCCCCCTCCCCTGAACTTTCCCTTGATTAAAAAAAGATGAAAATATTTTTGATACACCCTAATATAATTGGCTTAATGTCAAGTTTGTGAATTTCTCTTATTTGTTTTGTTTATAATTTTCAATTTATTCAGACAGAGTAGGTGTATCTTTTCTTTTAATTTGTTATTTGTCTGAATTTTTGAGATGTGGCTTGATAACTGATTTTAAAAGTAGTCCAAAATGTAATGAAAACTTGGATTAAAGGAATATGCATGAAGATAATAAATGCACAAAGTCTGGTGTTCAACTCACCTCAAACACAAAGTCTGACGTCCAACCTGCCTCAAACAAAAGTCTGGTGTTCGACTTCCTTCAAACACAAATACTGGTGTTTGACTCCCTTCAGACATAAAGTCTGGTGTTCGACTCGCCCCAAACACAAAGTCTGGCGTTCGACTCATCTTAAACACAAAGTCTGGCGTTCGAATCGCCCTAAACACAAAGTCTGGTGTTCGACTCCCTTCAAACACAAAGTCTGGTGTACGACTCACCCCAAACACAAAGTCTGGCGTTTGACTCGCCTCAAACACAAAGTCTGGTGTTCGACTCACCCCAAACACAAAGTCTGGCGTTTGACTCCCTTCAAACACAAAGTCTGGCGTTCGACTCATCTCAAACACAAAGTCTGGCATTCAACTCGCCCCAAACACAAAGTCTGGCATTCAACTCTCTTCAAACACAAAGTCTCACTGCCTTCTTTTCAAAATAGTTTGCTTTTTATTGAGCACATATTCAAATTACGAGGGTCATAAAATGACCCACCCTGCCCATGTGCAGCAACAGAACGACAGATTAAGCATCAAGGACACTTGGAGTCAGGTAAGTTTGGACCCATTTCACTACAATAACATGCTGGACACTGCTGGAGAAGTAAGGATAAACTCATAAGTGACGTTCTCCTATTGACACGTGTACATGGCACACCAGAGTAGGTCGACCAGCAAAGACTTACATTGATCAGTTCTGTAATCAATAGAGACGAATAGTGAGAGAGAGAGAGAGAAGAGAGAGAGAGAGAGAGAGAGAGAGAGAGAGTATCATGGTAACCCGTGCTGTCATTAGATCATGATGTATATATATATATATATATATATATATATATATATAGGAAGTCACTAATAACGACCACCCACACACCACCCAACAAGGTCACAACAGATGATACTACTAGCACCATACTACTAATACCGCGTGTGACGTGCGCAGCACTGGACAAGAGCATACAGTATGGATGTACAATAGGGTTTCTATGATCCCAAATAGAATGATCCCTTTCTTACCAGTCATTTGGATTATCTTACACAGACACACACACAGACACACACACACACATATATATATATATATATATATATATATATATGAGAAGTAAATACACAAACGATGTGTTTTTTATATGGCTTTTTTAGCCGACAATTTTTGGGAGAATATGTGCTTAATTGAAGTCGTACCTAATTTTGAAAGTTAATTAATTAATAATTAATTAATTAGGCGGGCATACCTATTCAAATGTAAGGCTAAACAAATCGAGAAAAATCAATCTCTGTATGTACATTTCGGCCTATTAGGCCTCATCAGCAGAGCTATAGATCTCATCAGCAGGTGGTCTTCCTATCTATAGCTCTGCTGATGAAGCCTAATAGGCTGAAATGTACATACAGATTGATTTTTCTCGATTTGTTTAGCCTTACATTTAAATAGGTATGCCCACCTAATTAATTAATTATTAATTAATTAACTTTCAAAATTAGGTACGACTTCAATTAAGCACATATTCTCCCAAATATATATATATATATATATATATATATATATATATATAACAAAGGAAAGGGACTTAACATTAACAGGTTTATGACTAACATAACTCACCAAATATTGCAAAAGCTTTAAAAAAAAACAAAAAAAAACAGACTATGAAAAAAAAAGTTACAATACTTTTGAAGCACTTTAATATGAACTATAAAAAAAAAAACAAAAAAAAAACAAACCAAAAAAACCCAAAAAATCAAAACAAGTTTTTTTAAAACTTGTGTGGTTACATTTATCATTTGTACAACAGTAAAGTATTAACTACCGCCTACCTACCAGGTGTTCAACTGTGAAATATACCCTCCCCCATAACCAAAATGCAAGCTTAAAACCATCCTCTGCATTGTTTGCATATCAGAACATGATATGTTAAATTATAATAATGGAGGCATGCTTAGCGCAATGGTTATTGTCATAACAAATAGAATCAGTAACCCAACTGATTGATTTTAATGGCATGTCAACCTGTCTGGGATTATCTTGTTATGGAATTGCATATATTGGTTGGGTCACACCATCTGCATGCTTGCAGACAGACCACCCCCATAAACTACTTTAAAGTGAACTCACTGATGGCATACAGAGAACAGGAGCCCCCCCAAAAGCAGTTCAAAGACCATATTAAGACAACGCTGAAGAAATGACACACCTTCAAGCGTGGAAGATCTGGCCTCCAGCAAACAGGGTTGGCGAGACACCTGTCGTACAGGAGCTAAGCAGCTTAATAATGAGATAAATAGGACTGCAGAGCAGCGACGTCTTTGTCGTCATGAACAACCGAATGTAGATGGGAATTTCCCCTGCAATGTGTGTGACCGCATCTGCAAGTCCAGAATTGGACTAACGAGCCACCAAGGGTCTACAAATGAAGATATGGAGTGACTCCGTTAGCTCAACAGACTACAAAAAAAAGAAAAAAGAAATGTATATATTTACATTTTTTGTGTTTCTTAAGATTTTTTTTGCACAAATACAAATAAAGGTTAAGTTTCTTTGTTTAACTCTTTGCCTACTAAATTTCCCCTACAGCTAAACCAAATTTTCTTTCTTGGTATGTTTTAGCTGTATGATAGAATATTCCAAAGTTTACTATCTATTCACATCAGACCTCATTCTATTCAAATAAAGTTTAATCATTCTTGTAATTTAAGTCTTTCCGCTCAGTTATAATGAACTAACCATCAGCGGTTTACAGTAGGATCACAGGATAGCCGCACTAATCAGCTATACTTTTTGACTGCCAAATTTTCCCCACGGCTGTATGACATTTTCTTGGTATTTTTGGCCTGTATGATGGGATATTTCAAATTTCACTATCTATTCACCTCAGAACTCATTCTATTCAAATAAAGTCATATTATTATTATTGGATTCTGAGTCCTTCTGCTCAATTATAATGAACTAATCTGTTTGATGAAATGCTGTTTGAAGAAATGTGTTTGGCCAGATATCTGTTCGATGAAATACCCATCGAAGAAATGTCTGTTTGGCCAAATGTCTGTCAATTAATATGTCTGTTTAGTTAATAGCCAAATGTCTGTCAATTAATATGTCTGTTTGGCCAAATGTCTGTCAATTAATATGTCTGTTTGGCCAAATGTCTGTCAATTAATATGTCTGTTTGGCCAAATGTCTGTCAATTAATATGTCTGTTTGGCCAAATGTCTGTCAATTAATATGTCCGTTTAGCCAAATGTTCATTCACCCTTTGTTCAGGAATCCTCATCCCTTATTTTTGATTTTGCTTTAACATGAGAAAACAGAAGTACAACCATACTTGCCTAATTCTTTTTTTTTTATTTACTTTGTAATTCTTTTTTTAATTTTTTTTTACAATTGATGGACTGATAATGTTTGACAGTATCTCACAAGTGTTTTGCTTTGTTTTGTGGCATATCAACATCAGTGGTCATTTAATGCCGGCAAAGTTCTGGAATAAAATTAATTCTTAATGGATACTCAATTTTTTTTATAAACACATTTTTCTATTTAACCCATAGATAGGACCCTAACAGGTACTACCACTCCGGGTCAGAGTAGACCTGGGAGTAATGGTGATGAAGGGGTGCTCCACATTTCCCAGAACTCCAGAACTGAAACCTCATCATCAGTTAGAGTTTAGCGTCCTACCCAGGATATGAAGACCCTCAGCCACCGCATTCTAGCACCCATATAATAAAAGGGGTTGGGGTTTGCTATAAGAGCAATATGATTGGGGCAATCATATAGGTGCTAGGGCTTGACATGACTAGCCGATTGATCGGAGAGGGCCTCTCTGACCGCCTGTATAGCCTAAGTAAGAATGAAAGTGGAGTATTGCATATCATGGACTGCTCAACCATCTGGGTTCTATCCTTAAGCATGGGTCGCCACCCACGGCCAACAGATGACCCCATTAGGGAGGGGTCTTACCCTTCTGAAGAGGAGCAGTGTATTCTAATGTCCCAGCTGACAGGGCGGGTCTCACAAGTGACGATTAAAACAAATACCATGGGTCACATGGTGTCATGATTTACACATTTTAGAAATGTCACCAGTGCTTCTTTGTTGGGACGTGTAAACAAGGGAAGCAAAGAAAAAAAAATAAAGAGAGAAAAAAAAAAGATAAGAAACAGCAACGGTGTACACTTAAATATGCAGACTATAGATAATATCAATCTGACACTTTTATAGGCTTTTTGCACACACATTTTGCCAGCACTTTTTGCCAGCACTTTTTGCCAATACACTGACAATAAATAGAAAAATAGTTTTATTTTTTTTAAGCAATATGTAATTAAAAACAACCTTAATCTTCTAAAACCGTAACCCAATTCGCAAAATGTTAATTCATAGACTGTAGTTAAACTGTCATTGGGTACCACCAAAAAACTTTCCGTTTTAATTTTTCCAACCTAAATCAGAAGTCAGCCGAAATGAATTGCAAAATGCAGTGATGCTGATAGCTTTTCAATTTAGTGTATCCTGGGATGCACATATTTGTTTTGAATAAGTCCCCGGGAAAATTTGATGGGTCCCAACTAAAGTTTCTTAATAGATTATAAGGTTTTTATTCATGATCTAGGGAAACAACTAAAGCGTCTAACTTCTACCTTGTAATCTATCCTGTGTAATTGTTTCTAAGAAACTATTGAAATGTATTTACAGTTCACTGAAATGGTGAGGGAAGAAAAAAGAAAGACACTGGACTCATGGATATGATTTTACTAACACCTTTTAGATTTTATGCATCAGGGATGCAGGACCTATCAGCATCTGAAATGGTATACTATAGAAATGCATTGCAAAATGTATACTATAAAAATGCATTGCAAATGTATACTATAAAAATGCATTGCAAATGTATACTATAGAAATGCATTGCAAAATGTATACTATAAAAATGCATTGCAATGCATTGCAAAATGTATACTATAAAATGCATTGCAAAATGTATACTATAAAATGTGCATACTATAAAAATGCATTGCAAAATGTATACTATAGAAATGCATTGCAAAATGTATACTATAAAAATGCATTGCAAAATGTATACTATAAAAATGCATTGCAAAATGTATACTATAGAAATGTATTGCAAAATGCATCTATATATATAAAAGAAAGTTTGGCATGTATGTGTTGACATATAACTCCGAAAAGAGACATCCTCAGATTCGAAATCTTGCATACACATTAATATTCTTCTAACTAAGAAACACACCAAATTTGGGTATTGATTTTTTACTGATTAAGGGATATAACTAATTAATCAAACCAAAATCAACTGATTTGTGGAACTGTCCATATACCAGCTGTTGCTGATAATAAAATATTGCTCGCTGTCTGTTTTCTATTATAGCTATACCAGCAGTTTAGTTTAATTTTAGTAAACAAAATCGCATTCTAAGCAGTTCAGCTCGGAATTTCTCCGTCATTTCTGGTCCAATCTTTAAGATATTTATTTGGTTCAAAATAAAATAAAATAATCTTTCTAAATATGTAATTTGTATGTGTTTTTATCAAAATTATTTAAAATTGTTTCAAAAATATAAACAACAAAAAGATCATCATCGTTAAATCTTTAATAAACAAATAATTTGCATTTTTTTCCCCTTTAGTCTGGTCATGGACTGGGTACTTTTGCTAGTACAATATAAAATGCATTGAAAATGATTTTACTACAGAAGTAAAGATTATTTTATTATAAAAATTGAAAACCAGAAATCAAAAATATATACACACTTTGATCAGTGACTATGTTTTCAAAAAAGAATGGTCCAATTACACCCAACAATGATAATCCACACACACTGTAACCCCTGTCATGTGGTGTTCAGCCTTAACATGCAGATACTAAGGTGCCCAGTAGATGCAATTGCACCATTTAACTGAGCCATTTCACTTTATAGCAGAAAATCTGCAACAATCACAGAGTTGAGTGCATCAATAGAAACAGAATGCATCGAAATAGACAATTGAAATGTTCTGCAATGGACACACCAAATGTTATAAAGACTACCAAGAATATGTGCCCTCTGTGCGTAAATATTAAGTTTTAATGTAATTAAATATATAAGATTAGAAAGACTAACAAAATTAAATCAGAATGCATATAGAAAGATTACGCTTATTTTAATTATATTTTAATTGGTTTCTATATAAAATCCTTCATAGTATTGATTTTAATATGTTGGAGAATAGAACAATAATGTTAGAGATCAATAACACCAAGTAATTATTTATTAAACCCAGTTTTGTTAAAACCAGTATGCAAATTAACCACACCATATTTTATGTAAACATTTATTATTTAGTAATTTTTAAGACATATTGCAGGATTTTAAATGCACAAATAATGTGGGCTGTTTTGAGGCAAATTTAACTTAGATTTTCATAGTGACATCGTTAATAAATAAGATTTATTCTATGTAACTCCATCTATTTGTTTTTATCAGTTGTGGCTTTAAAAAGAATTGTTATCAGTTTAAACACCTGCGTTAAATCAGCGATGTTTGCAATTGCATCTGTTCACGTTATCAGCTGCGTCTCAAACAGATGATCGTTCTGTTTGAACACCTGGGATACCTCAACATATTCACTATTCATCTTCTTTAACTTGGATTATAAGACTTGAATATATCTTAATAAACATTGGCTGCCTAGCTTGAGGCGGGCGGTAGCTGTCCAGTAAGACCAATACATCTCTCCCACTGACGGAGGTCGCCCCAGGTGCCCGAATGAGAAAGGACTTATAACCAGTAACTGCTGACCTCCCATGCTGTGCCTTAACAGCACAGTGTAGAAGGAATTTCTCCTCCAGGGCATAAAAAAAAGACCCAAGGCAAGATGTATGGAGGCCCTGGGTTGCCCAAGTGGCAG
Source organism: Doryteuthis pealeii (assembly GCA_023376005.1). Taxonomy (NCBI): domain Eukaryota; kingdom Metazoa; phylum Mollusca; class Cephalopoda; order Myopsida; family Loliginidae; genus Doryteuthis; species Doryteuthis pealeii. The sequence goes on from CM042168.1 coordinate 44,000,014, forward strand.
AGCCCCCGTTCTCTGCCTCGCTGGCATGATCCAAAGGAATGTTGAGCCAATACCTTCGTTGTCAGTTTGGCTGCAGGAGTTGCCAGATAGTGTTTTACACACTGAACTGCCTAATAGAGTCCAAACCGTGATTTCTGTCAAATTTCTCCCTTAGCCTTTTCCTATCCAGAGGGATACCCACAAAGCGTTATTAGACTATTACAGCGCCTGAATGCGAAGAACATAGAAATACCTGGGTTGGTATTCAGCGGTTAATAGTCTAAATAACGCCCTTGGGTATCCTCTGGATAGGAAAAGGCTAAGAGAAAATTATGATAGAAATCACGGCTTGACTCCATTAGGCAGTTCAGTGTGTAAAACACTATCTGGCAACTCCTGCAGCCAAACTGACAATGAAGGTATTGGCCTCAACATTCCTTTGGATCATGCCAGCGAGGCAGAGAAGGGGCTCTGTCACTTGGCAAAACCCAGGGCCTCCATACATCTTTGCCTTGGCTCTTTCTTTTATGCCCTGGAGGAGAAACTCCTCTACACTGTGCTTTAAGCACAGCATGGGAGGTCAGCAGTTACTGGTTATAAGTCCTTTCTCATTCGGCATAGAGTTGGGCACCTGGGGGCGACCTCCGTCGGTGGGAGAGATGTATTGGTCTTACTGGACAGCTACCGCCCGCCTTCAAGCTGGCAGCCAATGTTTATTAAGAAATATTCAAGTCTTATAATCCAAGTTAAAGAAGATGAATAGTGAATATGTTGAGGTATCCCAGGTGTTCAAACAGAACGATCATCTGTTTGAGGCGCAGCTGATAACATGAACAGATGCAATTGCAAACATCGCTGATTTAACGCAGGTGTTTAAACTGATAACAATTCTTTTTAAAGCCACAACTGATAAAAACAAATAGATGGAGTTACATAGAATAAATCTTATTTATTAACGATGTCACTATGAAAATCTAAGTTAGATTTGCCTCAAAACAGCCCACATTATTTGTGCATTTAAAATCCTACAATATGTCTTATATATCACTAAATAATAAATGTTTACATAAAATATGGTGTGGTTAATTTGCATACTGGTTTTAACAAAACCGGGTTTGATAAATAATTTCTTGGTGTTATTGATCTCTAATATTATTGTTCTATTCTCCAACATATTAAAATCAATACTATGAAGGATTTTATATAGAAACCAATTAAAATATAATTAAAATAAGTGTAATCTTTTTATATGCGTTCTTATTTAATTTTGTTAGTCTTTCTAATCTTATATATTTAATTACTTAAAACTTAGATATTTACGCACAGAGCGGCATATTCTTGTAGTCTTTATAACATTTTGTGTGTCCATTGCAGAACATTTCAATTGTCTATTTCATGCATTCTGTTTCTATTGATGCCACTCAACTCTGTGATTGTTGCAGATTTTCTGCTATAAAGTGAAAATGGCTCAGTTAAATGGTGCAATTGCATCTACTGGCACCTTAGTATCTGCATGTTAAGGCTGAACACCACATGACAGGGGTTACAGTGTCGTGTGGATTATCATTGTTGGGTGTAATTGGACCATTCTTTTGAAAACATAGTCACTGATCAAAGTGTGTATATATTTTTGATTTCTGGTTTTCAATGCATTTTTATAATAAAATAATCTTTACTTCTGTAGTAAAATCATTTTCAATGCATTTCTATATTGTACTAGCAAAAGTGCCCAGTCCATGACCAGACTAAAGGGGAAAAAAATGCAAATTATTTGTTTATTAAAGATTTAACGATGATGATCTTTTTGTTGTTTATATTTTTGAAACAATTTTAAATAATTTTGATAAAAACACATACAAATTACATATTTAGAAAGATTATTTTATTTTGTTTTGAACCAAATAAATATCTTAAAAGATTAGACCAGAAATAACGGAGAAATTCCGAGCTGAACTGCTTAAAATGCGATTTTGTTTACTAAAATTAAACTAAACTGCTGGTATCACTATAATAAAAACACATACAAATTACATATTTAGAAAGATTATTTTATTTGTTTTGAACCAAATAAATATCTTAAAGATTGGACCAGAAATGACGGAGAAATTCCGAGCTGAACTGCTTAGAATGTGATTTTGTTTACTAAAATTAAACTAAACTGCTGGTATAGCTATAATAGAAAACAGACAGCAAGCAATATTTTATTATCAACAGCAGCTGGTATATGGCCAGTTCCACAAATCGGTTGATTTTGGTTTGATTAATTAATTATATCCCTTAATGAGTAAAAAATCAATACCCAAATTTGGTGTGTTTCTTAGTTAGAAGGATATTAATGTGTATGCAAGATTTCGAATCTGAGGACGTCTCTTTTCGGAGTTATATGTCAACACATACACGCCAAACTTTCTTTTATATATATAGATGCATTTTGCAATACATTTTTATAGTATACATATTTGCAATGCATTTTTTATAGTATTACCATCAATGCATTTTTATAGTATACATTTTGCAATACATTTCTATAGTATACATTTTGCAATGCATTTTTATAGTATACATTTTGCAATGCATTTTATAGTATACATTTGCAATACATTTTTATAATATGCATTTTGCAATACATTTTTATAAATATACATTTTGCAATGCATTTTTATAGTATACAATTTGCAATGCATTTTTATAGTATACATTTTGCAATGCATTTTTATAGTATACATTTTGCAATGCATTTCTATAGTATACATTTTGCAATGCATTTTTATAGTATACATTTTGCAATGCATTTTTATAGTATACAATTTGCAATGCATTTTTATAGTATACATTTTGCAATACATTTTTATAGTATACATTTTCAGATGCTGATAGGTCCTGCATCTCTGATGCATAAAAATCTAAAAGGTGTCAGTAAAATCATATCCATGGGTCCCAGTGTTTTTCTTTTTTCTTCCCTCACCATTTCAAGCTAATTGTAAATACATTTCAATAGTTTCTTAGAAACAAATTACACAGGATAGATTACAAGGTAGAAGTTAGACGCTTTAGTTGTTTCCCTAGATCATGAATAAAAACCTTATAATCTATTAAGAAACTTTAGTTGCGACCCATCAAATTTTCCCGGGGACTTATTCAAAGCAAATATGTGCATCCCAGGATGCACTAAATTGAAAAGCTATCAGCATCACTGTATTTTGCAATTCATTTCAGCTGACTTCTGATTTAGGTCGGAAAAATTAAAATGAAAAGTTTTTTGGTGGTACCCAATGACAGTTTAACTACAGTCTATGAATTAACATTTTGCGAATTGGGTTACGGTTTTAGGGGATTAAAGGTTGTTTTTAATTACATATTGCTTAAAAAAAATAAAACTATTTTTCTATTTATTGTCAGTGTATTGGCAAAAAGTGCTGGCAAAAAGTGCTGGCAAAATGTGTGGGCAAAAAGCCTATAAAAGTGTCAGATTGATATTATCTATAGTCTGCATATTTAAGTGTACACCATTGCTGTTTCTTATCTTTTTTTTTCTCTCTCTTATTTTTTTTTTCTTTGCTTCCCTTGTTTACACGTCCCAACAAAGAAGCACTGGTGACATTTCTAAAATGTGTAAATCATGACACCATGTGACCCATGGTATTTGTTTTAATCGTCACTTGTGAGACCCGCCCTGTCAGCTGGACATTAGAATACACTGCTCCTCTTCAGAAGGGTAAGACCCCTCCCTAATGGGGCCAGCTGTTGGCCGTGGGTGGCGACCCATGCTTAAGGATAGAACCCAGATGGTTGAGCAGTCCATGATATGCAATACTCCACTTTCATCCTTACTTAGGCTATACAGGCGGTCAGAGAGGCCCTCTCCGATCAATCGGCTAGTCATGTCAAGCCCTAGTACCTATATGATTGCCTCAATCCTATTGCTCATAGCAAACCCCAACCCCTTTTTATCATATGGGTGCTAGAATGCGGTGGCTGAGGGTCTTCATATCCTGCAAATGACGTTAAACTCTAACTGATGATGAGGTTTCAGTTCTGGAGTTCTGGGAAATGTGGAGCACCCCTTCATCACCATTACTCCCAGGTCTACTCTGACCTGGAGTGGTAGTACCTGTTAGGGTCCTATCTATGGGTTAAATAGAAAAATGTGTTTATAAAAAAAAATTGAGTATCCATTAAGAATTAATTTTATTCCAAAACTTTGCCCGCATTAAATAACCCACTAAGGTTGATATGCCACAAAACAAAACAAAACACTTGTGAGACACTGTCAAACATTATCAGTCCATCAATTGTAAAAAAAAATTAAAAAAAGAATTAAGAAGTAAATAAAAAAAAAAGAATTAGACAAGTATGGTTGTACTTCTGTTTTCTCATGTTAAAGCAAAATCAAAAATAAGGGATGAGGATTCCTGAACAAAAGGGTGAATGAACATTTGGCTAAACAGACATATTAATTGACAGACATTTGGCCAAACAGACATATTAATTGACAACATTTGGCCAAACAGACATATTAATTGACAGACATTTGGCTAAACAGACATATTAATTGACAGACATTTGGCCAAACAGACATTTCTTCGATGGGTATTTCATCAAACAGATATCTGGCCAAACACATTTCTTCAAACAGCATTTCATCAAACAGATTATTAGTTCATTATAATTGAGCAGAAGGACTCAGAATCCAATAATAATAATATGACTTTATTTGAATAGAATGAGTTCTGAGGTGAATAGATAGTGAAATTTGAAATATCCCATCATACAGGCCAAAAATACCAAGAAAATGTCATACAGCCGTGGGGAAAATTTGGCAGTCAAAAAGTATAGCTGATCAGTGCAGCTATCCCATTACTGCGATCCTACCATAAACCGCTGATGGTTAGTTCATTATAACTGAGCGGAACGACTTAAATTACAAGAATGATTAAACTTTATTTGAATAGAATGAGGTCTGATGTGAATAGATAGTAAACTTTGGAATATTCTATCATACAGCTAAAAAATACCAAGAAAGAAAATTTGGTTTAGTTGTAGGGGAAATTTAGTAGGCAAAGAGTTAAACAAAGAAACTTAACCTTTATTTGTATTTGTGCAAAAAAAATCTTAAGAAACACAAAAATGTAAATATATACATTTCTTTTTTCTTTTCTTTTGGAAGTCTGTTGCAGACAACGATGATGTCACTCCATATCTTCATTTGTAGACCCTTGGTGGCTCGTTAGTCTAAATCTTGCAGATGCGGTCACACACATTGCAGGGGAAATTCCCATCTACATTCGGTTGTTCATGACGACAAAGACGTCGCTGCTCTGCAGTCCTATTTATCTCATTATTGAGCTACTTAGCTCCTGTGTGGCTGGTGTCTCGCCAACCCCTTTTGTTGGAGGCCAGATCTTCCACGCTTGAAGGTGTGATGTTGCATTTCTTCAGCGTTGTCTTAGTATGGTCTTTGAACTGCTTTTGGGGGAGCTCCTGTCCTCTGTATGCCATCAGTGAGTTCACTGTAAAGTAGTTTATGGGGGAGTCTGTCTACAAGCATGCGGATGGTGTGACCCAACCAATATATGCAATTCCATAACAAGATAATCCCAGACAGGTTGACATGCCATTAAAATCAATCAGTTGGGTTACGGATTCTATTTGTTATGACAATAACCATTGCGCTAAGCATGCCTCCATTATTATAATTTAACATATCATGTTCTGATATGCAAACAATGCAGAGGATGGTTTTAAGCTTGCATTTTGGTTATGGGGGAGGGTATATTTCACAGTTGAACACCTGGTAGTAGGCGGTAGTTAATACTTTACTGTTGTACAAATGATAAATGTAACCACACAAGTTTTAAAAAAACTTGTTTTGATTTTTTGGGTTTTTTTTGGTTTTTTTTTTGTTTTTTTTTTATAGTTCATATTAAAGTGCTTCAAAAGTATTGTAACTTTTTTTTTCATAGTCTGTTTTTTTTTGTTTTTTTTAAAGCTTTTGCAATATTTGGTGAGTTATGTTAGTCATACAACCTGTTAATGTTAAGTCCCTTTCCTTTGTTATATATATATATATATATATAATATATATATATATATATTTGGGAGAATATGTGCTTAATTGAAGTCGTACCTAATTTTGAAAGTTAATTAATTAATAATTAATTAATTAGGTGGGCATACCTATTTAAATGTAAGGCTAAACAAATCGAGAAAAATCAATCTGTATGTACATTTCAGCCTATTAGGCTTCATCAGCAGAGCTATAGATAGGAAGACCACCTGCTGATGAGATCTATAGCTCTTGCTGATGAGGCCTAATAGGCCAAATGTACATACAGAGATTGATTTTTCTCGATTTGTTTAGCCTTACATTTGAATAGGTATGCCCGCCTAATTAATTAATTATTAATTAATTAACTTTCAAAATTAGGTACGACTTCAATTAAGCACATATTCTCCCAAAAATTGTCGGCTAAAAAAGCCATATAAAAACAGATCGTTTGTGTATTTACTTCTCATATATATATATATATATATATATATATATGTGTGTGTGTGTGTGTGTCTGTGTGTGTGTCTGTGTAAGATAATCCAAATGACTGGTAAGAAAGGGATCATTCTATTTGGGATCATAGAACCCTATTGTACATCCATACTGTATGCTCTTGTCCAGTGCTGCGCACGTCACACGCGTATTAGTAGTATGGTGCTAGTAGTATCATCTGTTGTGACCTTGTTGGGTGTGTGTGGGTGGTCGTTATTAGTGACTCCTATTATATAATATATATATATATATATATATATATATATATATATATACATCATGATCTAATGACAGCACGGTTACCATGATACTCTCTCTCTCTCTCTCTCTCTCTCTCTCTCTCTCTCTCTCTCTCTCTCTCACTATTCGTCTCTATTGATTACAGAACTGATCAATGTAAGTCTTTGCTGGTCGACCTACTCTGGTGTGCCATGTACACGTGTCAATAGAGAAACGTCACTTATGAGTTTATCCTTACTTCTCCAGCAGTGTCCAGCATGTTATTGTAGTGAAATGGGTCCAAACTTACCTGACTCCAAGTGTCCTTGATGCTTAATCTGTCGTTCTGTTGCTGCACATGGGCAGGGTGGGTCATTTTATGACCCTCGTAATTTGAATATGTGCTCAATAAAAAGCAAACTATTTTGAAAAGAAGGCAGTGAGACTTTGTGTTTGAAGAGAGTTGAATGCCAGACTTTGTGTTTGGGGCGAGTTGAATGCCAGACTTTGTGTTTGAGATGAGTCGAACGCCAGACTTTGTGTTTGAAGGGAGTCAAACGCCAGACTTTGTGTTTGGGGTGAGTCGAACACCAGACTTTGTGTTTGAGGCGAGTCAAACGCCAGACTTTGTGTTTGGGGTGAGTCGTACACCAGACTTTGTGTTTGAAGGGAGTCGAACACCAGACTTTGTGTTTAGGGCGATTCGAACGCCAGACTTTGTGTTTAAGATGAGTCGAACGCCAGACTTTGTGTTTGGGGCGAGTCGAACACCAGACTTTATGTCTGAAGGGAGTCAAACACCAGTATTTGTGTTTGAAGGAAGTCGAACACCAGACTTTGTGTTTGAGGCAGGTTGGACGTCAGACTTTGTGTTTGAGGTGAGTTGAACACCAGACTTTGTGCATTTATAATATCTTCATGCATATTCCTTTAATCCAAGTTTTTCATTACATTTTGGACTACTTTTAAAATCAGTTATCAAGCCACATCTCAAAAATTCAGACAAATAACAAATTAAAAGAAAAGATACACCTACTCTGTCTGAATAAATTGAAAATTATAAACAAAACAAATAAGAGAAATTCACAAACTTGACATTAAGCCAATTATATTAGGGTGTATCAAAAATATTTTCATTTTTTTTAATCAAGGGAAAGTTCAGGGGAGGGGGGGACCTCTCAAGTGCGCCTGTATGCATTTTGAAATTCACACAATGCTCTATGTATGTATTTACCAACCCCTCCACATGAGATGTGGAGACAGCATGCTTTTCCTATGTGTATATTTACATTGCTTTCAGTAGATAAGATATTACTACCTATGTATGCTCCGACTCCACGGCTCCAACTCTGACTCCACGGCCCTGATTTAGGTATTATAATGAATTTTTTCCTTATATTTATCTATTTATCTAAAATTTACACAAATATTCCAAGCAACAAACAGAATGTTAATTGTAAATCCATCTTCCCCAATACTTTTCCCCATATAAAAAAAACAAAAAAAACATACACACATACACTCATAACCAATCCTTATGCCATCCACCATACATACACAACTACTGGTCAAGAAGGAATTTCCTTACCACGTGGTGGCTATGACCCGAGAATAAAGCCAAAATCATAAAAGAGCGAGTGGATAATGTGCTGGACTACAAGAACATAATTAGGAAGTTCGCTTGTCATGATTATTTTCAATAATTATCGAGTTTTATAATTGTAATTGCCTTCAAGCAAAAAAATATAAATGATAATATACTTTACTCAACAATGCTTCTAAAGCAAATTATCAAATCTCATTTTTTTTTAAATTTGGACATCCTTCCTTGTTTATTCTTTTTAATAATACATGCATTTGTGGGGATTAAAATAAAATTAAAATTTTTTAAAAATAACAAAGAGCTTTACTGGAAGAACCTGCCGAGCATGTGCAGGAAAAAGGACCCACTTCTGACCCCCAAGAGATTCTCTCGACCATTCAGACTTTGGTCTTATCTGGGGCAAGACACAACTACTGGTCAGGAAGGAATTTCCTTACCACGTGGTGGCTATGACCCGAGAATAAAGCCAAAATCATAAAAGAGCAAGTGGATAATGTGCTGGACTACAAGAACATAATAAGGAAGTTTGAACTCCAATTGTGCTATTATATTCACTTTTGGATCAATACCCTTGGGAAAGGTATGAACTCCCTTCATTTTCCAGATATGGGTTAAACAGTATCACTGCTGTTCTTCAACAAGAATGTATTTGTCATTAGATAACCACAAAGGTTGACATGCCATTTTAAACAAAGAAACACTTAACAAACACCTGTGACACTACTATCAGAATCCACTGTGATACACTCCCTATCTGAGTGAAAAGGAAAATCCACCTCCAACCTCTTCTGACACCATCAACCGACCACCCTTCCCCTTATTCACAACCTCCTAATTCACTAGACAGAAAATGTTCACCATTGAAGCAAGAACTCTATCCTAAAGTCCTGAAGAAGGTCTAACAGACCAAAACGTTACAACTTTGACATCACTACCTACAATAAATATCCATTGTCGTTGTAGCATTATTTGGCATTAGATAACCCACAAAGGTTGATATGCCATTTTAAACAAAGAAAAAAACAATGTATATTGTAGATGGAGGTACATGGTATAATGGTTTGAGTCGCAGGAAATGGACATGATCAGACGAGTACAAATCTTGAACGAAACTGTTTGAATTTCACAAAGTGCTAATACCCTTGGGAAAGGTATGAACTCCCTTTATCCTCCAGATATGGGTTAAACCAGCGGTCCCCAACCTTTTTTTGCGCCACGGACCGGTTTCATCTAAGACAATATTTTCACGGACCAACCTTCCTATGCTCCGGCCTAGTTAATGACGTAATCTCATAATAAATCATCCGCAGTGGTCTTATGTCAAATGCAAACATCAACAGACAATAAACAACCTTTTGTTCATAAATTAATAATCAACAATCAATAATAAGAAAAATTCAAATGTTCTGAACGGCCCAGTACCTAATGGCCCGCGGCACGGTACCTAATGGTCTGCGACACAGTACCTAATGGCCCGTAGCTCAGTACAGGGTCACGACCCAGTGGTTGGGGACCGCTGGGTTAAACAGCATCACTGGTGTTCTTCAACAAGAATGTCTTTGGCATTAGATAACCCACAAAGGTTGATATGCCATTAAACAAAGAAAAAAAAACATATATTGTAGATGGAGGTACGTTGTATAATGATTTGAGTCGCAGGAAATGGACATGATCAGACGAGTACAAATCTTGAACGAAATTGTTTGAATTTCACAAAGTGCTAATACCCTTGGGAAAGGTATGAATCCAAATATTCTCTCTCCAGCTATGGGTAAATAGTAGAGCAAACTGGGCTCTTTAATCTTAGTTAGGCAAGTAGTCTAGGAGAAGGAAAATTTTGATTTCAAACCTGGTAATCTCCGCTTAAGAAATTAACCTTGTATCACTTCCTGTGAAGGGGTTGGTATATATATATATATATATATATATATATATATATATATATATAAATCTAATGAGTCAGATAAACCTACTAAAAGTTTTGCTTAATGCTCTTCAGGGCTAAGATCCGACTAAGAATCAGATCTTAGCCCTGAAGAGCACTAAGCAAAACTTTTAGTAGGTTTGTCTGACTCACTAGATTTATCTTTATCATTTGCTTTACTTAGGTATTGAGCACTTTTTACTTATTAGCTTTAGTTTCCTGGTGGTTTTGTATGAATATATATATCTTATATATATATATATATATATACATATAAATTGTTTTTTCTTTTGGCCAAATATTGTACCAATAGATTATTTTTGGTTGGTACGATTATCTTGTTCTTTTCTTTTTTTCCAAAATTTTTTCTCCCCGGGTTATGTTTGGTAGTATATTTTTACAATCAAACTATTTGCTGGGTTTTTTCTCACCGCGAGGATTTACCACTGAGGTATATATATATATATATATATATATATATATATAATATATATATATATATATATATATAAGAATAAGTTATCCACAACACATGTTTTGAAGTTTACTTCTCATCAGTGTGGCTTTACTTTTTTAACAGCTGGGATCGAAACCTGACTGAATTTTCATCTGCCAAGTCTCTTATCCATGTGGCTATTAGTGGCTGTCAATTTTAAGTGAACAATTAATTGATACATTCTTACGCGGAATGATTTTATTAACACCAGAGGCCTCTTAGACTTTTGTAAACAAGTCTAGGTTCAGATATACGCCAAGCAGTGAAATTTCAATTAATGTCCCTTCTACAGAGCTCTACCGAGTTTGGGAGCATATACATATATAAATAGGTTATCCATGTATATATATATATATATATATACATACATGGATAACCTATTTATATATGTATATGCTCCCATATATATATATACATATACATGTAGAATTAAACAAAAGGCCCGTCTCCTGTTTAACGATTTTATTGATGATCTTTTTAAGCTTTCTGGACAACTTTTTTATATTTGGATGGAATCCATGGATTAGTCCACCAAAGTTTGTATCCCAAGTACTTTCGGCACTTCGAAGTGCCATCATCAGAGGTGATGTGTTCCAGTTGTTTTTTTTTTTCAAATTATATTAATGGATGTGGAGGCTGGAAGGAGGAGAATTGATGGGAAAGGTGTTATAGGCATTTTAAAATGTGTCTACTGCATTGAAAATTAATTTTATTTAAGGATCGTTTGTATTGTTTGATTTATAAAGCTTCTAGTATTTGGAGTTTTTGTTTATTTTTCTTCTTTGTGCAGAATGTGTGTATTTTCTGTTAGGATATTTCGGTAATTAGAGTGGGGGCATGCATGTAATTTTAGATGTTATGAAATGGGGCTATTATCTGTCATATGAAGACAGATAATATATATATATATATATATATATATATATATATATATATATATATATATGAAATATTCCATATGAAATACGTCATATCTTTGTTAACTTTTCATTCTGCGCCTATTCACGTTAATGCATGCGTCATTATATGATCTTCACCTTCCATTTTTGCACATGTATTGATCACGTCATTGGCTTTCGTAAACAAATGCGCATATAAAAATTAACAGTTAATAGCATCATATTCACACAATCAATATACACTTAACATCTTTCATTTTGTCCCTCACATAAACATTACTTAACAGTGTCCTGAAGATGGTACAATATACCGAAATGCTTAAGTATTGACACTAAAAATTGTTTCCTGATCATAACATCCTGTGTTTGTTATATTTTAAAAATATTTTCTTCTCATATATATATATATATACAGTTGCATGATTCATTTTTATTTTGATGTCAGAGATGATTATTTAAAAAATGTAAAAGAATAGAAAAAAAATGAAGAATTTTTCATTTTTAATTAAAAGCATCTGGCTTTTTTTTTACATCAATTTAAAGACAACTATATTTTATAATACTACGAAAAAAACAAACTTGCTACATTAATTATTTTTTGAGTTTTAAGAAAATGAATTTTAAATTTTAAAATCACTTTTTTAGGTTATTGAATTTATATTTTTTATTTTTTTTATTTTTCTATATATTCTTCAGAATATGATCTTTCAAGAAATGTAAAAATTAGGCACCAGGATTTTTTTTTCTTCAAATGGTCAAAGGTCAAACCCCCCACCTACATTCTGAATTTATAAAAAAAAGTATTTTTTCAAGTTTCTTCCATAAAATAAACTAATCCTTATAAAATCAAGTCGTGGGAAAATAATTTGGTGAAAATTTCATTAAAATCGGACAATTCCCTGATTTTTGGTAATTGTTTTAAAATTAAGAAATTAAAAAAAAAAAAAATTACCTCCCTTGGCAATGTTTGCCGGTAGCTATATATATACAGTTGTATGATTCATTTTTATTTTTATGTCAGAGATGATTATTAAAAAGATGTAAAAGAATAGAAAAAAAAAAGAAGAATTTTTCATTTTTAATTAAAAGCATCTGGCTTCAGCTGTATCTACAATGGTGAATAGATGTATCCCATGATCCTTCACTCCTCCTAGGCAATATCAACAGTTAACAAACCATCTACTGGACTAAAGGCTTAAAGGCTACTCCATTTTGAACTATCATTCACCATTCCACCAATATAAACAATCTGACATCTCTCTCTCTCTCTCTCTCTCTCTCTCTCTCTCTCTCTCTCTCTCTCTCTCTCTCTCTCTCTCTCTCTCTCTCTCTCTCTCTCTCTTTCTCTCTCTCTCTTTTTCTCTTTCTCTCTCTTTTCTCTCTTTTTTCTATTTCTCTCTCTCTCTCTCTTTCTATTTCTCTCTCTCTCTCTCTTTCTCTCTCTCTTTCTCTTTCTCTTCTCTCTCTCTCTTTCTCTCTCTCTCTCTCTATTTCTCTTTCTCTTTCTCTCTCTCTCTTTCTATTTTCTCTTCTCTCTCTCTTTCTCTCTCTCTCTCTTTCTTTCTCTTCTCTCTCTCTCTTTCTCTTTCTCTCTCTTTCTCTCTCTCTTTCTCTCTTCTCTCTTCTCTCTCTCTCTTTCTATTTCTCTCTCTCTTTCTCTTTCTCTTTCTCTCTCTCTTTCTCTTTCTTGCTCTCTTTCTCTCTCTCTGTCTCTCTCTCTGTCTCTTTCTCTCTCTCTCTCTCTTAATGAAGTGACCGATCACAGTATCTTCTGCTAGTAATAGCAATTCCATGAATCTTGTTTTACTTACAGCTGCGAAGGCTCTTGACATTTCTGGTGCCGGTGTTGTTGGTTAGTGGCTTAGAGCGCCAAAACCAAACTTAGAGAAACCTTACTGCTTCCATCAACACTGGCCTACCGAATCCGTAAATATATATATATCTCAGCTAGAAGATTTTCATTTTCTATTGCTGATAATTTCTCGGGATTAAGACAACACTTCCCCAGCAGTTGGGGCAGGAAGTACAAGGATAGAAGAATATTTCCCCTGTATAATTGTAAAAAAAATTTAAAAAAAAAAAAGAATTTTTCATTTTTAATTAAAACCATGTTGAGTATGCACATATATATATATATATATATATATATATATATTATATATATATATATATACACACAGACACACACAAACAACCTCCCACACACACACCCATATATATATGCATAGATATATGTATATGAAACATATATGTATCTATATATTATATATATATGTATATATGTTGAAAAAAGAAAGAAAGGAAAGAAAGTATAGAATGGATAAAATAGGATATTTTAATCAATTTTACTTACACGTGTTTCGGTCAGGAGTTTATCCATGTGTACATTATTCAAACTATTATTATTTTTAGATAACCAAATGAAATGAAATAATAATAATAATAGAATATTTCATTTTGTTATTTAAAAATAATAATAGTTTGAATAATGTACACATGGATAAACTCCTGACCGAAACACGTGTAAGTAAAATTGATTAAAATATCCTATTTTATCCATTCAATACTTTCGTTCCTTCATTTCATTTTTCAACATACCTTCGGATTCACTTCCATTTTCATTTTACATATATATATATGTTAAAAGAAAGGAAATGAATCCGACAGTATGAGTATGAAAAGGTGGAATGAAAACATCACACAATGCTGTTAAAGAGAAAACAATTTATAATATAATCATAGCTGATATTGATCAATATTTCAATTTTACAAAAATCATCATCAGAGCTCATTTACTCCGTGGTGTTTGGGTCGGAGAAAAATGTCAAATCAGTTCAAAAATAAAAAACCTTAATTTTGCAAAAAAGAACGAAAGTTGTTACATTATTCACCAATGTGGGCATTCACGCCATATATTTGTCTGTCATGCCGATGTGTATACCTTTTTTGTCGGTAAACTCTCCATTGTAGCGGATTTTGAGATGTTGGCAACAAGACGAATTAACTTAATCGAAAGGGGATGGGTATTAAAATATATATATGTGTGTGAAGAAAAAGTGGAAGTGAATCCGACAGTATGTGATATTATGAAAAATTGAAAAAACACAAATTCATAAACGAGTAATGTTTATTTCGCCTACGCTGCAGTGTTTCGATCTTTTTCAATAGATCTTCATCAGGGCTTTCGTTAGTTTGAGGAAAAATAAATATATCACAGAAAATAAGAAATCAGTGAGATTCTTTTGCTTTATGGTCGGTCAGTCTATTTAATTAGATTCAACAATTTTAAATAGAAAGTTTCTAGTTTTATTTATGGATCAACTGATTTTTTTGTTATTTTTTTTTTTTTCAATTTTTTTTTTATTATAAAAATTTTTATTTTTTTCAATTTTAAGCCAAAAAGCCACAGATGTTATTAAAATTGTTCTAAATATCATTTTAAAAAATTTTTTTTTTCTAAATATCAGAGGGGTGGGGGTGGTGCATTGTTATTTAATAAGATCAGGTGATACATTGTTTTGGTGTTGTTTTTTGTTTCTTTTATGGTGAGGTGGAGGTTCTAGTTTTAAAAATATATTAACTGATTTTGTTTGTCAAGTTTTCTTTCTTCTTTTTTGTCAATTTTTTCTTCTTTTTTTTTTCCAATTTAAAAAAAAAAATTTTTCTTTTTTCTTTTCAATTTTTTCGTTTTTTTTTTTTTTTTTTTCTGTTTTTTCCAATTTTGAAGTGAAAAAGCCACAGATGTTATTAAAATTGTTCAGCCCGGAGTATTATGTTAGCAGAAAGAAAAAAAGATAAGATTACTGTTAGCAACGCAATATAGGATTGACTGTTTAAGTACGGAATGCAGAGGGAAAACGATAGTGGGAAATAAAAACAGCAGAGAGGACATTGGCAACAGTTAATATTGATTCAGGGGGTTTACTACAATGTTCAGATTAATGGGTTTCACAATACAATATGGCGTAATATCTCTCTCTCTCTCTCTCTCTCTTCTCTCTCTCTCTCTCTCTCTCTCTCTCTCTCTTCTATTTCTCTTTCTCTTCTCTCTCTCTTCTTTCTCTTTCTCTCTCTCTCTCTCTCTCTTTCTATTTCTCTCTTTCTTCTCTCCTCTCTCTCTCTTCTCTCTCTCTCTTTCTCTCTTTCTCTCTCTCTTTCTCTCTTTCTCTTTCTATTTCTCTCTTTCTCTTTCTATTCTCTTCTTTCTTTCTCTCTCTCCTTCTCTCTCCTTCTCTTTCTCTTTCTCTCTCTCCTTCTCTCTCTTTATCTTTCTCTTCCCTCTCCTCTCTCTCTCTTTATCTTTCTCTTCCTCTTTCTCTCTCTCTCTCTCTCTCTCTCTCTCTCTCTCTCTCTCTCTCTCTTTCTCTATCTCTCTCTCTTTCTATTCTTTCTCTTTTTCTCTCTCTTTCTCTTTCTCTCTTTCTTTTTTTCTCTCTATCTCTTCCTCTCTCTTTCTCTTTCTCCCCCTCTTTCTCTCTCTCTCTCTCTTTCTCCCCCTCTTTCTTTCTCTCTCTTTCTCTCTCTTTCTCTTTCTCCCCCTCTTTCTCTCTCTCTTTCTCCCCCCCCCTCTCTCTCTTATTTGATTAGCTGTAAAATAAAGCAGAAATCCAGTTCAGCTAAGAGGCTTCTTATTATTCTACCTTCAAATGGACCAAATCATTTCACATGAAGAAACATTGCCAGGTTTTTATGAGGTTGCCATATTCACTGTACAACTGTCAACTTGCTTAGAAATCACTATATTGTATTACAATAAGGAATGTACATAACAATGCCACTTTAGTGGTATGAGCTTATATATATATATATATATATATATATATATATATTATGTTGTGTGTGTGTGTATTTGGGCAGCATTCTTTCATTTATACATGTGGAATTAAACAAAAGGCAGGTCTCCTGTTTAACAATTTTATTAGTGATCTTTTCAAGCTTTCTGGACAACTTTTTTTATATTTGGATGGAAATTCATGGATTAATCCACTGAAGTTCATATCCCGAGTACTTTCGGCACTTCAAACTGCCATCATCAGTCATTGGGATTACTTTACATTTATATATATCTATATATCTATATATCTATATATATATATATATATATATATATATATATATATATATATATATGTAGAATTAAACAAAAGGCACTTCTCCTGTTTAACGATTTTATTGATGATCTTTTCAAGCTTTCTGGCCAAATTTTTTATACTTGGCTGAAATTCATGGATTAGTCCACCGAAGTTCATATTCCGAGTACTTTCAGCACTTCGAAGTGCCATCATCAGGGGTGATGTGTTCCAGTTTTTTTCAAAGTATATTAATGGATGTGGAGGGTGGAAGGAGGAGTATACATCAAACAATACAAACCATCCTTAAATAAAATTAATTTTCAATGCAGTACTCACATTTTAAAATGCCTATAACACTTTTCCCATCAATTCTCCTCCTTCCAGCCTCCACATCCATTGATATACTAACTTGAAAAAAAACTGGAACACATCAACCCTGATGATGGCACTTCGAAGTGTCGAAAATACTCGGGATATGAACTTCGGTGGACTAATCCACGAATTCCATCCAAGTATAAAAAATTTGGCCAGAGAGCTTGAAAAACAAGGAGACGTGCCTTTTGTTTAATTCTACATATATATGTTTATATATATATATATATATATATAAATGTAAAGTAATCCCAATGACTGGTTGTAAGGGATGATTCTATTTGGGATCTTCAAAATCTCACTGTATAACCATACGGTATGCTCTTGTAGGTGAAAACATATACTCATACAAGGATTTTTATAAATCCCTAAAGAGAGCTCAATGTATAATAATAATAAATTAGATTATATACAGAGCAATATTTAACTTTCAAAGAAAGAAAAACTTAACAAACCGTCATTCCGTTATAATTTATTTCAACCTGAAACTCAAAAAAGATTTTTTTTATTTTAAAAAAATTATTTTGAGCTCTAGTCTCATCAGACGAGTTTTACAAAATACAGAGATCCTCTGAAAAAAGAATTGTATAACCAGAAAAAAATCTTCTCATTATTCACAAAATTTATGACAGATAACAATGATAGAATTAAAAATTCTAAGCCTAACAAAAAGATACAATGTATATCTTAGCTCCTGTTCAACTGATTTCCTCATAAAAAGCAAATAAATAAAAAATAATAAAACATCATAAAAATATATATATATATATGCTCCCAAAACCTGGTAGAGCTCTCTAGAGGGGACTTTAAAAGAACTTTCTCTGTTTAGTGTAAGGCATTACTCGTCTGTTGTTTACAGACTTGAGTTCTATGGTGATCCTAACATTCATCTACAATGTTTACATTTTTGCACCATTAAATCAATTGAAAATTTAACATAGCCAAAAGCAAGTTATGATTACCAGCTTTTTTTAAAAATTCTATGAAAAATCAATTAATGGTCTGATTTTCACAAAAATTTCCATAATTACTTACCTTTTGATGAAAATATGTCTGAAATAGTTTATTCTTAAAATATCTTAAGGAAATTCTTTTTTACAAGGTCTACCCCCTCCCTATTTTATTTTATGAAATGTGAAAAATGAACGATTTTCCCTTTTTTCTATAAAGATAAGAGTCTGAATAATGATATCAGAAGATTTTTATAAGTTTCTAACCATGAATACAGAATTCTGCTAAAAATAATATCAATAAAGAAACTGACCCTGTTATAATAAAAACGGACTGTTTTACTTATTTTTCAAAATAATGGTGAGTAGTTTTTCCCCAATCAGATAATTTGATCTTTGAATTAACTGTTTTTCTTTGTAGCAACTCTTTATGTTTGTTATTTCTTTTTTGCAAGATTTTTCTTTTAAAGTTTTAAAATATTTACGTTTCTTCCTTGAATATGGTTTAAACTGATCACGTGAAGTATTATGGTGGTACCTACTGACCTCAGTAATGAAATTTTCAAAAATGATGAGAGACTATTTGCGGGGGTTGCTATGTGAAAGGGATTTACATTACAGTCACAAATCTTGATAAACTACTCACCTCTAAAGCTTTTTGCTTATTCTTGTATAGCTTTAGTATAAACACACAATGTTCAGCATCTTCAAATAACAAGTTACGTCTATATGTACTCAATAAGGCATTGAGTACAGATAGATGTAACTTGTTTGAAGATGCTGAACATTGTGTGTTTATACTAAAGTATCATCATATAACTCTAACCCGCACTGTGCATAAAAAAAAAAAACATTTACACTTTACATTTATTTAGTCCAACTATTATTAATAGGGTCAGTTTAGAAGATAATCAACTATTATAATAGGGTCAGTTTAGAGATAATCAAAACGATGGCTCATTATAGAGAGTGGAAAAGCTCCTGCTGATGAGATTCAGATTCATCGTATCCGAATTACCTTGACTAGCAGAAATGTTAAAAGTTTGGAAAAAGTATGTGCTGATCTCATCAGAGGAGCCAAAGATAAACAACTGAAGGTGAAAGGACCTGTATGTATATGCCTACAAAGAAGGCGTGGTGTAATGGTTAAAGTCATGGGAAATGGACTTGTCGCCCCGAGTTCAAATCCTGGACATGGTAATTGCATTTCACTTAGCGCTAATACCCTTGGGAAAGGTATGAATCCTACTCTCCCTCCAGCTCGGTTAGAAGATAATCAAAATGATGGCTCATTATACTAAAGATAGAAAACAGGGCAGACTGGGTTCTTTAACCATGGCTAGGTAACCAGTCTAGGAGAAGGAAAACTCTGAATTCAAACCTGTTGAACTCCGCTTAAGAAATTGACCTTGTGTCGCATCCTTCTCGTGAGGAGGGGTTGGTAAATGCATATATGCCTACAAAGAATCTTCGTATTACTACACAAAAAACTCCCTGTGGTGAAGGTTCTAAGACCTGGGAGGACAGGTACCAGATGAGAATTCATAAAAGAATCATCGATCTTCACAGCCCTTCAGAAATTGTGAAACAAATTACATCCATCAGTAACGAGCCTGGTGTTGAGGTTGAAGTCACCATTGCAGATGCATAAACATTTACACATCGCGGCAATAAATTTGTAAGAAAGTTCAGTTAGTAGAACGTCTGACTAGGAACCACAAGAAAATAAGGACCAGGTTAGCTCAGTCGGTAGAGTGTTCGGCTAGAAGCCACAAGGTTCCTGGTTCAATACCAGCCCACAACAACTCAGCATATGAGTAGCACAGGATCTATTAGTAATAGGGTTGGTTTAGCTCAGTCAGTAGAACATCTGACTAGGAAACACAAGTAAAATAAGGACCGGGTTAGCTCAGTCAGTAGAGTGTTCGGCTAGAAGCCACAATCAATACCGCCCACAACAACTCAGCATATGAGTAGCACAGGGATCTGTGCGGTAAAGTGGGGAGCTGATGTAAAGTTTTTAAATGCCATTCTTGGCCAGTTGAAAAGGGCTTAAAGAAAGTCCTATGTTATGGAATCCTTTGATGATCGTATAAGTCCTATCCTGCGTATTGGTAAAGGTCCAGTGATTTAATCCTATGTCCATCCTCGATGAACACTACAGTAATTATGACCAGTGGGGTCGGTTAAGTATTCTATCAGCCTCAGAGTTCTGCCAGTGATTGGCCAAAAAATAGATCACATGATCTCGCCTAGTCTATAAGTATGAACAAGTATCTAGCACACACCTTATATACCAAAAGAAATCTCAACAGCTGATGGTAGGTGTGGTGCTCCACCTCAGACGCAAAAACAATCTCCTTGGTCTAGTGTTAGTGAAAAGGGGATAGACTGGCTGGCTGATTGGCTGATACCGACTTTAGGCCACCCTGAGGATTTACTTTTATTCATAATTCAACCAACCATAACATAGTACGTAAAAATGGTTAATTTTTTTGCTCAGTTTTCTTTCCCCCACTCATATTTTTCGACAATCGCTGGATGCCCTATTCTTACAACCTTCTGTCACATCCTACCCGTGTCGAATGGGTTGGGTAAAAGGTCATCCCATCATGGTGTAATTGTTAGCAAGCTAGTCTCGCAGATCCATTACTACTGAATAGCAAGTTCAATCTTCACATATTTTCTACCTTGTGTCACATCTTACCAGTGGCAATTAGGTTGGGTAAAAGGGCATCCCATCATAGCGTAATTGTTAGCAAGCTAGTCTCGCAGATCCATTACTACTGAATAGCAAGTTCAATCTTCACATATTTTCTACCTTGTGTCACATCTACCGTGGCAATTAGGTTGGGTAAAAGGGCATCCCATCATAGCGTAATTGTTAGCAAGCTAGTCTCGCAGATCCATTACTACTGAATAGCAAGTTCAATCTTCACATATTTTCTACCTTGTGTCACATCTTACCAGTGGCAATTAGGTTGGGTAAAAGGGCATCCCATCATAGCGTAATTGTTAGCAAGCTAGTCTCGCAGATCCATTACTACTGAATAGCAAGTTCAATCTTCACATATTTTCTACCTTGTGTCACATCTTACCAGTGGCAATTAGGTTGGGTAAAAGGGCATCCCATCATAGCGTAATTGTTAGCAAGCTAGTCTCGCAGATCCATTACTACTGAATAGCAAGTTCAATCTTCACATATTTTCTACCTTGTGTCACATCTTTACCAGTGGCAATTAGTTGGGTAAAAGGGCATCCCATCATAGCGTAATTGTTAGCAAGCTAGTCTCGCAGATCCATTACTACTGAATAGCAAGTTCAATCTTCACATATTTTCTACCTTGTGTCACATCTTACCAGTGGCAATTAGGTTGGGTAAAAGGGCATCCCATCATAGCGTAATTGTTAGCAAGCTAGTCTCGCAGATCCATTACTACTGAATAGCGAGATTTATCCTTGCTGGATGCTCTCTACTTGCAACATTGCATCACAAGCCTACCAGTGGTGAACAGGTAGATAAGAACGTACCATCATGATTTAATGTTTAAAAAGCTAGTCTCACAGATCCATTACTACTGAATAGCAAGTTCAATATCCCCATACCTGCAACCTTGTGTCACATCCTATCTTCATACTTGCGACCTTGCATCACAGCCTACCTGTGGTGAACCCTTTGGATAAAAGGGCATCCCACCATGGTTTAATTGTTAGCAAGCTAGTCTCACAGATCCATTACTACTGAATAGCAAGTTCAATACTCCTTGGATGCCCATACCTGCAACCTTGTGTCACATCCTATCTTCATACTTGCGACCTTGCATCACAGCCTACCTGTGGTGAACCCTCTGGATAAAAGGGCATTCCACTATGGTGTAATTGTTAGCATGCTAGTCTCACAGATCCATTACTACTGAATAGTAAGTTCAATACTCCTTGGATGCCCCATACCTGCACCTTGTGTCACATCCTATCTTCATACTTGCGACCTTGGATCACAGCCTACCTGTGGTGAACCCTTTGGTAAAAGGGCATCCGACCATGGTGTAATTGTTAGCATGCTAGTCTCACAGATCCATTAATACTGAATAGCAAGTTCAATACTCCTTAGATGCCCCATGACCTTGTGTCATATCCTACCCATGGCCAATGTTTTGGATAAATACCTACCCAACCATCCCATTGTGGCATAAGGATTAGCAAGATGGTCTCACAAATCCATTACTAATGAATAGCGAGTTTGGTCCTCACTGGATGCCCCATACTTGTGACCTTGTGTCACATCCTACCCATGGCCAATGTTTTAGATAAATACCTACCATACTTTAAATCGGTTATCTTTCTTGAGTGTTTTTGCAGCTTTTTGTTTGTGCCAAAAACACAAAGCTTTTATTGTACAATAAAGAAACGTGATGATAATCAGCTTTGTTCTGTACAAACTTTTATTTATGCCCATTTATCTCTTTGTATAAATAAATACATTATGGAATTATAACAAACTAGAAACGGCTACCTAGCATTGCCTGGATAGAGGGGGAAAATTAGGTCTTAATGGCATGTCAACCCATCTAGGGTTATTTTATACTTAGAGGTTAGGGAATCACATTCATTGTATGCCCATAATTGCTTTTTTTGTGTAATTGTTTAAGAGTTTTTTTGCATATGACCCTATCAAATATAAATCATTTTAAAACAGAGATAAGACCCTAACAGGCACTACCACTCTGAGTCAGTGGACATGGGAGTAATGGCAATGAAGGGGTATTGCACACTCCTCAGATAAACAAAACTGGACACTCATTTCCAGATGCAGTTTAGTGTCATACCATACCATTTTATAGGACACCATGTATCATACCCAGTGTTAAGTATCTGGCAGCCATCCTTCGTTCCAGATGTAATGAATAAGTAAGCAAGCCAATAAGAATCCGGTGTTAACGTATTCCTTGTAAGTCCGTCGTCCAAGGGAATCCAAATGTCAATGAAATAATCTCAGATTGGGATCTCTATTAATACAGCAGAAGCAGCAGCAGCAGTGCCAGTGATTGGACAATAAGAATCCTTCTCAGGTCACGTGTTTATAGTCGAGTCTATAAGTAGGAGTGACCATTTACCTGATGCCTTATATCATTAAAAATTCAACACCCAGGACCACTTTTTGGGGGTATCTAAGCACCACTGACAAGGTGTATTGTAAGTAAGATATATTTAAATACAATATTTAAAATATAATCTTTTGACCTCTTTCTCCATCTGAAAAATTAAAACGTTTTTGAACTGGAGTCTGTTCAAATAACAACAGTAATCCCTGCCTCTGACTTTCCTTCTCTCCCAACAAAACACAGAATTTCACCACTCTCACCATCACTTGCTTCGTTCATTTCTCTCAGTGTCAGCAACTGTCTCTTTTTATTATGGCTCACTTACCTTTCATGGAAATTACGTCTCGTCCCATCCAGATCTCTCGTGCACGGCACAAGCGATTCACTACCGCTTGCATTGGGGGGATCGGCTATGCCCATTACGAGATCCTCGCCGGATACCCCATTAAAACCCTTACATAAAAAGACCTTGCGTTGATCCGGCTACCCGACATTTGCCTGGATAGAGGGGGGAAGTTAGTTCTTACAGATCCACTATTTCTGAATTGCTAGTTGGATCATCGCTGGATGCCCCATTAAAATCCCTACATAAAAAAAACCTTGCGCTGATCCGGCTACCCGGCGTTGCCTGGATAGAGGAAAGTTACGTCTTACAGATCCGCTCTTTCTGAATTGCTAGTTGGATCATCACCGGATGCCCCATTAAAATCCCTACATAAAAAAACCTTGCGCTGATCCGGCTACCCGGCGTTGCCTGGATAGAGGAAAGTTACGTCTTACAGATCCGCTATTTCTGAATTGCTAGTTGGATCAACACTGGATGCCCCATTAAAATCCCTACATAAAAAAAACCTTGCGCTGATCTGGCTACCCAGCATTGCCTGGATAGAGGGGGAAAGTTAGTTCTTACAGATCCACTATTTCTGAATTGTTAGTTGGATCATCACTGGATGCCCATTAAAATCCCTACATAAAAAAAAACCTTGCGTTGATCCAGCTACCCAGCGTTGCCTGGATAGAGAAAAGTTACGTCTTACAGATCCGCTATTTCTGAATTGCTAGTTGGATCATCGCTGGATGCCCCATTCAAATCCCTACATAAAAAAGACCTCACATTGATCCAGCCTGGTGAGGCATCAGAAAAATAAAAAATAAAATGAAAATAATTGAAGTAAATATTTGATAACTGAGGTGACGACTGACCATGACACACGGAGGTACAAGCTTTTTAATATATAGAAGATAGTATGGACAAATCTTCTTTGTTTTTAAATGATCTTTTTTAGTTCCATGTTTCTGTTAATTCTACTAAAGGCATAGTGGTTATCATGCTGAACTGTGACATCATAGTGAGTTCGAACTCCAGTAGGACTATCACATTCACTTTCAGACTAATACCCTTGGGAAGATATGAACGCACTCATCTCCCTTGTTATGGGTTAAATAATAATACCACTACTGTTTCACTACAATGATGGATTGGGTATTATATAACCCATGTAGGTTGATATGCCATTAAACAAAGAAACTTTTTCAAGGATGGCTTTGGCATTAAATAACCCATGTAGGTTGATATGCCATTAAACAAAGAAACATCTATAAGGAAGGTTTTGGCATTAAATAACCCATGTAGGTTGATATGCATTAAACAAAGAAACTGAACCAAACCAAGTAAATAAAGCCCCTTCATCGCCATTGCTCCCTGGTCCACGGACTGGTACTACCTGTTAGGGTCCCATCTATAGGTTAAATAGAAGCATGTGTTAAATTGAAGAATGTGTTTATAAAAAAAATGAGTATCCATTAAGTAGGAATTTATTTCAAAACTTTTTTGGCATTAAATGACCCACCAATGTTGATATGCCGTAAAACAAAACAAGCAGAAGCAGAAGTAAATAAAGGATAAAAACAAATGAATGCCCTTCAGGTACAAATAATAATCCTAAACTTTTCATAAAAGTGACTCTATAATAATAATAATAATGATAATAATAATAATAATATCCTTTCATCTAGTATATTAGGTCTGAGACCTGTCAGCTGTTCCTTATAAATATTCATCTTAATTCCACAGAATATTTATAATCTTTCCACAGATTATCTAAAACTGCCTTAACTCTTAATGTCCTATACCACCTCATTCCTGCTGGCCAGAAGCCACATTCATTTTTCTAATCTACCCCAAACGATAGCCTTTGTTTAAATGTAATATTAAACATATTTAGAAGTCTTTGATTTAAGGGAAATAACAGGTAACTTTAAATGAAAAGGCCATTTTTAGACATTTTTTTATAAATCCTTATAGGAATGGGGCTCTGGACTTAGAAAATTCTCAACAGGATGTTAAGAGTTAAAGGAGTTTATTGATGGGCATTCACTATTGATGATGGTAGTTTATTCCGTGTATTCACCATTCTGTTACTAAAATAATTTTGTCTTGCATTTGCTTTACAAAATTCTTTTAAGAGTTTTAATTTATGACCTGGTATTGATATTTTGAGCAATGTTTAGTAGGTCAAAGTTCGTTGAATAAAATCCATGTGTATATTTGTAGACTTCAATCATATCCCCTCTTGTTCGTCGATAAATCAAACTTGGTAAGTCAATGTTCCAAAGTCTTTCTTCATACAAAAGGTTTTTTAAATCATTCATTACTTTATGAATATACGAAATTCAACTTAAATCTCTAAAGAAAAGAAATTCAACAATAAACAAATTCAATGAAATTTCAACACTCAAGGATTCGTTTTCTAAGAATTCAGCTCAACTTTCAAAGACTTCTTTTTAAGATCAACACAAACGACAACTCTTACAACTCCCCCCCAAAAAAAAACTGTTGTTAACCAGATTCTGAGCTAAGTTTCCGCAAATTACATCAAATTTGCAAGCATATATCTCTCAACTCTATCTTTACTTTTCTTGTGTTTTATAAAATTTGTGCAATGAATAACCTACTCGAGTTTCACCATAAGGATCTTCAGGGTTAAATCCATTGGATTAATCAAGATATTGATTTGTCTTCTGTCTTAGCTTTTCATTAAGTATCCGAACTTGAAAGTTGACATATTTATCCATGTGTATATTTGCAGACTTCAATCATATTCCCTCTTGTACATTGACTCTACATTCTTTATTTTTTTTAATAACGGCCATCTTACTTCCACGAATTATGAGTCATGCCTGTTGAGGTTTTAATACATATAAGAAGATTGTTTTTGATTTGAACTGTCTCTTGCTCTCCATGATTTACTCTCTGTAAAAGGGCGTTCGTGTCACGCCCAGCCCTCAAGAATCCATTCTCTTGGTAATCTTTATGAGAGTCAGTTGGACCTTCCACCCCCACCCCCAACCCTTAGATCCACTTAGAGCCTTTTTGTCACACCCTATTCTCAAATTAAGCTTACGTTCATTTCAACTCAATGGTTGCCCAGGCAAAAAAAAAAAAAAAATGTTCTTTAAATTCTGTTTTCTATTGGTAATTATATATATATATATATATATATATAAGAGATTTATCCAAAACTTGGTAGTAAGGGATGATTTATGGGATTACGGTGTTGAGTTCTTCCTTCCTTTATTGATATATATATATATATATATATATATATATATATATATATATATTTACCAACCCCTCCGCACGAGCAGAATGCGACACAAGGTCAATTTCTTAAGCGGAGTTCAACAGGTTTGAAGTCAGAGTTTTCCTTCTCCTAGACCGGTTGCCTAACCAAGGTTAAAGAGCCCAGTCTGCCCTACTATTTACCCATAGCTGGAGGGAGAGTAGGATTCATACCTTTCCCAAGGGTATTAGCGCTAAGGGAAATGCAATTACCACATCCAGGATTTGAACTCGGGGCGACGTGTCAATTTCCCATGACTTTAACCATTACACCACGCACTTCCTATATATATATATATATATATATGAGGGCCGGGTTAGCTCAGTCAGTAGAGTGTTCGGCTAGAAACCACAAGGTTACTAGTTTGATACTGAAGTAGCACAGGGATCTGTGCGGTAAAGTAAGGAGCTGATGGTAGGTGAGACACATATTTAGCATACATAACCCAACATTTTTGCATAAAAGTTATAAAAGTTAAATCAAAGCAGATTTTAGAGAGGGCCGGTTTAGCTCAGTTGGTAGAGCGTTCGGCTAGGAATCACAAGGTTCCTGGTTTGATATCGGCTGTAGAGAACAAACTCTGGGTTAACAGTTTAATAACAGGTTTTATTTACAGGAACATACATATTATGGTCTGTCTGGTTATTCACGCCATGTTAAAAGTGATAGTCCATTTTTATGGATCTCGCCCTATTGAGATTTTCCCTAATCTCGCTAGGTCGGATCTCAGTACACTACACCGGCCCTCACAAAGTCAGTGAATATATATAATATATATAATATATATATATATATATATATATATATATATATAAGGGGCCGGTTTAGTTAAGGGACCGGTTTAGCTCAGTCGGTAGAGTGTTCGGCTAGAGGTTTCTAGTTCGATACCAGCCCCACCAACTCAGTATGAGTAGCATAGGAATCTGTGCGGTAAAGTAACGAGCTGATGGTAGGTGTGGCGCTTCACCTCAGACGCAAAAATAATCTCCTTGGTCTAGCACTAGTGAAAAGGGATAGACTCCCTCGCTGATTGGCTCATATCGACTTTACTTTACTTTATATATATATATATATATATATATATATATATATATATATATGGTATCTGTGGAAAAAGTGACTTACCGGTGAAAATGGTCACAATGGTTAGTTGATTCAAATTTCACAATGATAAGACAGCGATATAACAAATATAAAGTGCTCAATACGTTAGTAGAGCAAATTTATTATCAAAAGGTACACGGTAATGACCTACTCGAGTTTCACCATAAGGATCTTCAGGGTTAAATTCACTGGATTAATCAAGATATTGATTAATTGCAGTTGATTGCACATGTGTATTTTTTTGCAATAAATGGTTGGTTACAGGATCGCAGTCAAAGAACGCTGATTCAATATTCGAAAATTCAAAAAATTTAAAAAAACCAACCATCTATCGCAAAAAAATACACGTGCAATCAACTGCAATCAATCAATATCTTGATTAATCCAGTGGATTTAACCCTGAAGATCCTTATGGTGAAACTCGAGTAGGTTATTACCATGTACCTTTTGATAATATATATATATATATATATATTTACCAACTCCTCCATACAAACAGGATGTGACCCAAAGTCAATTTCTTAAGCGGAGTTCAACAGGTTTGAATTCAGAGTTTTCCTTCTCCTAGATCAGTTGCCTAACCAAGGTTAAAGAGCCCGGTCTGCCCTACTATTTACCCATAGCTGGAGGGAGAGTAGAATTCATACCTTTCCCAAGGGTATTAGCACTAATTGAAATGCAATTACCACATCCAGGATTTGCACTAGGGGTAACGAGTCCATTTCCCATGACTTTAAGCATTACACCACACGCTTCCATATATATATATATATGTGTGTGTGCTGAGTTAGGGTAGTGCTTAGTTACTGTCAGTTTCTTGCCTATGTGAAACGAGTGTTCTCTCAAAATGATAAATTCAATTTGATACTTTGTTACAGAGTCATTATTATGTTTTACAGCAAACAATCGTTTTGTAACTATGTCTGAGTATTTGAGACCATTCAGCTGTTTAATGATTTACAAAAATTTTTTCGCTATTCCTCTAGTAATTGAAATAGAATTGCATTTCATTAACTTTTTCTGTATAATCATTTAAATTATATTGTTACACACACACACACACACACACACACACAATATATATATATATATATATATATTTACCAACCCCTCCGCACGAGCAGGATGCGACACAAGGTCAATTTCTTAAACGGAGTTCAGCAGGTTTGAATTCAGAGTTTTCCATCTCCTAGCCAAGGTTAAAGAGCCCAGTCTGCCCTACTATTTACCCATAGCTGGAGGGAGAGTAGGATTCATACCTTTCCCAAGGATATTAGCGCTAAATGAAATGCAATTACTACATCCAGGAATTGAACTCAGGGCAACGAGTCCATTTCCCATGACTTTAACCTATACACTACGCGCTTCCTACCTATATATGTATATATATATGTGTGTGTATGTGTGTCAGTGTATATATATATGTACAGATATATATATCTATTATTATACTAAAGCTGAGTTAATCAACTTTTGCTTCCTAAAGGCTTTTTTACTGTTTAGTTTAATGACACAAAAATTATACTAAATTATTCCTTACTTTTAGGATTGAATTATGCTTTTAAAAAATTCTGTTTTAATTGGTTCTAATTAGTCGTAATTTGCAATTAAGTCAAAAACCGAACCAATCTCTTTACTCTCTGTCTATCACTTTCTTCCCCTCTATGTATCTCTTGAGTACCTTCTTGTTATATAATATTAGTTTCTCTGGTGAGTAGAGAGAGAGAGAAAGAGACTGGAGAATTTGAAATGTATTTCTATTTTAAATTTCACAACCAGCAACCCATAGCTTAAATGAGGTCTAACATTTATTATCTTAGAACAGTTACAAAAGGATTTTAAGGTTTTGTCCCGCTGTATTTATTTATTTTTTTAATTTTATGCTTTGCTAACTTCCTTTTCCTTAATTATCTATCTAGAGCTGAATGGGTGACCCAATGGGTCAATGGTCATGTTTTGTCTAGTTAGCTCTAGATAGATATTTGAGATTAGGGAAAAGGGAGTTAGCAAAGCATTAAAATTTAAAAAATAAATAAATACAGGACAAAAATAGAGAGACAGACAGACAGACAGACTGAGGCAGAGTCAAACAGACATACAGACAGACAGACAGAGATAGACAGAAACTGTCAGTAACCAAGCGCCTTACTCAGATCTGTCCAAGATATTGAGCTCTATCCATGATATTGAGCATGTGATTGTTCAAACCAAGTCCTTGGCTTGAACTGTCACATAAGTGAGAAACTGTCAATAACCAGGTGCCATTGACTCCATGCTACCCTAATATATATATATATATATATATATATATATATATATATATATATAATAATGGAAGCGCGTGGCATAATGGTTAGAGTCATGGGAAATGGACTTGTCGACCCGATTTCAAATCCCAGACAAGGCTGTTTGCATTTCACATAGCGCTAATACCCTTGGGAAAGGTATGAATCCATATATTCTCC
This sequence comes from Doryteuthis pealeii, assembly GCA_023376005.1. NCBI lineage: Eukaryota > Metazoa > Mollusca > Cephalopoda > Myopsida > Loliginidae > Doryteuthis > Doryteuthis pealeii. The sequence continues at coordinate 44,030,363 of CM042168.1, forward strand.
CTCCAGCTATGGGTAAAATAGTAGGGCAGACTGGGCTCTTTAACCTTGGGTAGGTAACCAGTCTAGGAGAGGAAAACACTGAATTCAAAATTCCTAAGGTCAATCGTTGATTGGGTTTGTGGCATTCGTGCACCAATTCTTTCCTATCAACTGTGCCAAAAAGGTGGATGGTCCAACACAAGCCTTCACCACTATAAACAAATCACTGTGTGGGTTGTTCATTGTATGAACCCTCATGCGTCGAAATCGAAAGAGAGTCCATAATATAATATAAAATAAGATAACAATATATTGTTTGCGTTTTTAAAAATCTACGAACACCCACGTCTTGTCAACAATTTTAAAACAGACTGACCGACCATAAAACAAAAGAGTTCGCAGACTTCTTATTTTCTGTGATATATTTATTTTTTCTCAAACTAATGAAAGCCCTGATGAAGATCTATTGAGGCAGATTGAAACACTGCAGCATAGGCGGAATAAACATTACTCGTTTATGAACTTGTGCTTTTTCAATTTCTTTCACAATATTACATACTGACGGATTCACTTCCACTTTTTCTTCACACACACATATATATATATATATATATATATATATATATATATGCTTTCCACCCTGGTGGATTGAGCTCTCTGGAAGGAAAATGCACTGACAGCTGCTGTTTATGCTAAAATTGCAAGGCTCTCCTTTAAAAAAAAGGATGGAGCTTTCTTCTATAGCCTTTACATATATATGCATTTATCTGTAAAAAATTCTGTCTGCTGTTGGGTGTGCTGATGGCTCCTACTGATGATAAATCAGTCATTTCAATCCCTGCTTGAAGCAGCTTACCAATCTAGCCGCACTGAAGAGACATGATATGTTGAAACAGGACTGTATGTGGATGACTCGAATTCATTTCCTTTCTTTTAACTTATATATATATATATATATATATATATATATAGAGAGAGAGAGAGAGAGGGATGCTAATAGGTATACATCCTGGATCACTGTTGCACAAAAAATGTTAAAGGACGGAATAAAATTGTATCCATGCATCCCAGTGTTTTTCTTTTTTCTTTCCTCACCATTTCAAGCTAGCTGTAAATACATTTCAATAGTTTCTTAGAAATGAATTATACAGGATAAGTTACAAGGTAGGAGTTAGACGGCTTTAGTTGGAACCCATAAGGGGACTCATTCAAAGCTAACATGTGCATCCCAGGACACACCATATCAAAAAGCTATCAGCATCACTATATATATATATATATATATATATATATGTGTGTGTGTGTGTGTGTGTGTGTGGATCATTTTCATTCATTCATTATCTGCATAAAGTAAGTAAAAATGAACAAGTACAAATAAAATAGGTTTATTTCTAAATTCCATTACCTAGTAACAATGAAAAAGAAATTTAAAGTAAGTCATTGGAGCAGCCTAATGTATGTATCAGCCAATCAGCGAGGAGTCTATCCCCTTTTCACTAGCGCTAGACCAATGAGATTGTTTTTGCATCTGAGGTGGAGCGCCACACCTACCATCAGCTCTTTACTTTACCACACAGATCCCTGTGCTACTCATTCGCTGACTTTGCGAGGGCCAGTATCAGACTAGGAACCTTGTCGTTTTTAGCCGAATGCTCTACCGACTGAGCTAACCCGACCCTAGAACCTCATAAACCTTCCTCGAACATATTTGCTTATACAAAGCCTCCATTTCCTCCTGCCTTTTGCCAGTCTTTTTCAGCTGTTAGCAGAGATACTTTTGTGTCGTCTCTTATTAGGTCATTTCTTTGCGTTGGTGTTTGTCCTCTGAGTCTTTTGCTATTAAAAGCATTCTTGCATGAATGGTTGTCATCGGTGGTATTGTCTTTCTATACCACATGACGAGACCACTTCAATCTTTTCTTCTCTCTAATGTCAGTGATTTTAGTTGGCATTCCAAGGTATTGTCCAATTCAACAAATATTCTTTGAGAAACTCCCACCATAGTCCCGAGACAATCGTCCTCAAATAGAGTTTTCTGTTGTCATCCTCCTTCAAACTCCAAATGTCTAGAGTGCACGTGGCTGTCGGGATTATTGGTACACTAGCTAGACCCATGGAAATTCCAGAGTAATTGATAATAAAGATCAGTCATCAAATTATTCCTCTGCATTTTGGAGGTGCGTGGTCTAAATGTTTGAGTCGTAGGAATAGGACTCGTCTACCTGAGTTCGAACTCTCCCCATTGACTTCTAAAACTTCTTTGCTTCATTCTTCCTTTCTTTTTGTACTTTTCTTCTTCTTCGTCGTCTTCTTGCCCTTCTTCTTCTCACCCTTCTTGCCTTCTTCACTTCATTCTTCCTCTCTTTATGAACTTTTCTTCTTCTTCCTCACTTCTTCTTCTTCACTTCATTCTTCTTCCTCTCTTTATGAACTTTTCTTCTTCTTCTTCTTCTTCTTCTTCTTCCTCTCTTTATGAACTTTTCTTCTTCTTCTTCTTCTTCTTCTTCTTCTTCTTCTTCTTCTTCTCTTTTTGAACTTTTCTTCTTCTAAAACTTCTTTGCTTCATTCTTCCTTTCTTTTTGTACTTTTCTTCTTCTTCATTCTTTCTCTCTTTTTGAACTTCTTCTCTTTTTAGACTTCTTCTTCTTCGCTTAGAGAGAGGGGTGGTGGAGGGAACTGAAAAAGAGAAACATATTGTGACTATTATGATAATGATGATAATTGTTGCTATAAAATTACTTTTTTTGTTGCTGTAAAATACTAAAAAACTTTAATGGATTGTAAAGAAATTCAACAGGCATGGAAATTACACTACTCAAAATTTAAGGGTCTCAAAAACTACCTTAATTCTGTTGATTGACTGGACTTTTGTAGTACTGGCATGGCAATTGGTTTCTTTCTCAACAGCGCCCCATACATAATAATCCCTGGGGTTAAGATCTGGGGAGTTCGAAGGCCAAACATTGGGACTGGTGTAGTCGTAAAAATTCACCAACAACCATTTTTGACTTTTCCTAGAGGTGTGGCAGGGGGCTGAATCCTGCTGCCATACATATGGCCTATTGGCTATTCTTATTATCCAGGGCTTGACTACAGTGTTTAGCAACTCAACGTAGGCATCTGAATTCAACCTGATACCCTTTCTGCAGATTTGCAAGGAATTCTGTTGTACGAACGCAATCAGATTGTCTTTTAAGTTGCTTTTTTCTAGCCACAGCCTCATAGTCTCCATTGCAATTCTCCAGTTCATGCCTGCTTGTTTTTAGAGTGTTCAGAGAGCATTGGGCAGCAACAATAATCTCATTATTTTTATGGCTGGTGCAGATCATCTTGATACAAGTTATTCTCTTCCATGATTCAGCTGGGTTCCAGTCATCCATTCTATCTGTCATCATGTATATGAATGAAGAAGGGTCCAAGCTTTTAAATGATGCGTAGTGTGCGTCAATATTTCCAACATATGGATAAAACTAACCAAATATAAATATGTCAAATTTATCCCGAACACCCTGTGTATGTATATATATATATATATATATATATATATATAAGTAAAGAAATAACAAAAGACTTAGAGATTGAGCATTATAGTCTATTTCAGGGAGCTTAGACTATAATGCTCAATCTCTAAGTCTTTTGTTATTTCTTTACTTATATATTTGCTCTGTGACTCTAACATTAAGAGCACACATTGAGCTCTCAAACTGCGACAGTTTTTAAAATAAAACTATTGTGTCGTAAGGAAGATTTCTTCTCTGGACTTTTGGATTTTATATATATATATATATATATATATATATATAGAATGAATAGAGAATAAATGAGAAAAGTATTGGGATAAAAAGGTGCTCAAAAAAAAAAATCATCTGGACACCTTGAGCATTAAGACCAAAGCAAGTTTGTTTTATTATCATTTTTTTTTTAACACAGATTTAGCGTCATAACATTACATCATGTGAACACGCTCTACATCACATTTTCAGCCATATATATATATATATATATGTATATATATATATATATATATGTATATATATACATATATATATATATGCGATAATGTAAACAAATATGGCTATTTTCAGCCGACAATATTTGGGAGAATATGTGCTTAATTGAAGTCAAACCTAATTTTTTTGAAAGTTAATTCATTAATGATTAAATCTCGCATAATTAATCATTAATGAATTAACTTTCAAAAAAAATTAGGTTTGACTTCAATTAAGCACATATTCTCCCAAATATATATATATATATATATATATATATATATATATATATATAGAGAGAGAGAGAGAGAGAGAGAGAGAGAGATTTGACCTGGAATATCCTGTATATATAATCTAACCACCCCTTAACAGCCAGATTTGAAAACAAATTGTCCTCATTTCTGTTTAGACAGGTGTACATCCTGAGGTAAATTATTTCACCATGTACATCCGCTGGGAGTGCCGTGGTAGCCAAAGGTCCGGCCTTGAATTATAAAATCATAATATGAGAAGAGGAAAAAATATATTTTAAGAAACTGATAAATTCAAATGGCTTCATTTATTAATAGTTTTTATAAAATAATTCAATGGTTAAAATGTGTTTAATCAGATTTGGATATATATATATAGATAGATATATAGATATATATATAGATATATGTTAAGCATATATATACATGGAGGCGCATGGGCTAATGGTTAGAGTCGTGGGAAATGGACTCATCGATTTGAGTTCAATTCCTAGACGAAGCTGTTGGCATTTCACATAGCGCTAATACCCTTGGGAAAGGTATGAATCCATATATTCTCCCTCCAGCTATGGGTTAAATAGTAGGGCAGACTGGGCCCTTCAGCCTTGGGTAGGTAACCAGTCTAGGAGAGGGATAACTCTGAATTCAAAATTCCTGTGGTCGGTCGTTGATTGGGTTTGTGGCAACCCTTGATGCACCAATTCTTTCCTATCGACTGTGCCAAAAAGTGTGGATGGTCCAACACAAGCCTTCACCACTATAAACAAATCACTGTGTGGGTGTTCATCGTGTGTGTGAACCCTCATGCGTCAAAAATCAACGAGAAAGTCCATAACGTAGATATATAGATATATATATATATCTTCATAAAGACATTTCAACATGTTAGTTTTTCTATACAAAACTGTCTACCTGTTTATCATACATTATCTACATTATCTTTGTTAAAACTTACCTATATCTATTAGTAGTCTTTTCACATCTATCACACAGTGTGTGACACACACTCTCTCTCTCTCTCTCTCTTTCTATCTATCTATCTATCTATCTATCTCTATCTCTGTCCCCTGTGTAGAAAATAGAGCAGCCTGGCACCTTAACATTAAGCAAGGCATGGAGAGGGGTGTGGCAGAGATAAGAGTAGCCTTGACAGCAAAGAGAGCCAGAAAGAGGGAGAAAAGACAGCGGTCCCAGAAAGCATCACAGTGCAGCAAAGACTGTCACTTAGGAATTGGAGTCCCTTGCGCAGATGCAGATAATTTTTTTTTTTTTTTTTTTTGTTGGACACTACGCCATCATTCTTAGTTGACGGAAAGGTGCCAATAATGTATCTTATTATAATGGAGATTGTGTGTTTTTCTGTCTGTAACTGAAACTATATTCCTACTCAAGTCACAATTCTCTTAGTTATTGACATCACATTCTCCATGATTTTATTTTTATTTAAACCTCAATTATTAATAAAATTGTCTTACATTACTTACACTGTTGACCATATCTACATACTAATAACATGCAATTGTATTTATATATACAACAAAATAGAGGTTTACAGTATGAATGGGAAGGCTAATTTGCATATTGATCTTTAAAAATTGATTTTAATAAATATATGCTTAGTATTATTGATTTCTAATTGTTTGGTTTTATCTTATTGAATATGAGCAAAAATCTCTTCAATAAATCTTAAAAGAAATCCCTTAACAAGAATAAATAACTGTAATATTATTCTTTACTTCCTATTTTAACTAAACAGTTTAAATAGGAAAATTTACCAATGAAAGACGGGAGTAACGGAAAATGATGGAAGAGTTAGTTTCAAAGTTGTTCTATTTTTCAATCATACCCCCTCTGTTCAAAATCTTTTTTATCTACATTCTTATTCAGTTTCATTAGCCTTTCTAATTTAATATCATATTTTATTATAAAATTTAACTAAAATACTTGCACCCGGAGGGTGCATATGTTTGCTAGTATATAATAAAATCGATGGAAGAAGTGTGGGAACAGTAAGGCAAGGGGAACTATTTTTTAAATAAACCTCATTTGGTCGCATTTCATGATAGTATCTTGATCAGCCTATGAACTTTTCAGTTGACCCCCATATAATGGTTTGTAAAACTATTATGTATAGCATAAACAGTTAAAGAAAATGCTATTTGTCTGTATATGACCCATGTAGATATCATTGCACCAGAAAATATCATTCACTTTCCTTTTTCTCTCTCTCCTCTTTCTCTTTGAATCTGTATAGATGTTGATAAAATGCAGGAATATTGGATCTCGAGTTTCAAGTTTGAAAATGTAAAAACAAAAGGACAGTATTGTTCGCACAATTTAAGAAGGATGCTGACTGGCTAAAATTGTGTCAGATGATAATCATTTACTTTTTTCTTTTTTTTTTACTATTTAAAATTTTTTTTTTTTTTTTTGAGGTTGGCGGGGTGGGGTGGGGGGTTATGAAGAAAAAATTTTCATATCTGGAAAAATTGTTATTTTGCAAAAAATATATAAGGAAATTATTCTTTATTGTCTATATTGCAGCTGCTGCTGTTGCTGCTGCTGCTGCTTCTTCTTATATTGGTGGAGGTGGTGGTGACGGGGGTGGTGGTAGTCGTAGTAACTGTTATTGTTATCACATGATACAACCAGATGAAATGGATTTCTATTTTTAAGATATAATGGGGAAAAGTTGAACGAAGAAGAAGATGCTAGATGCAAGTCCGAATACACTGCTGGGGGCATCGTTACTGAACTGCTGATGATGATGCTGCTGTTGATGATGATGGGGTATGATGATGATGATGATGATTTGATAATGAGGGCGATTCTACCAATGATATTAATTCTGATAGATGATGATGATGATGATGATAATGGGCATCGTTACTGAACTGCTGCTGCTGATGATGATGATGATAGGGGATGATGATGATGATTTTGATAATGAGGGTGATTCTACCAATGATATTAATTCTAATAGTTAATGATGATGATGATGATGATGATGGGAGCAGCCAAAAGAAAATAATATTATCATTCAGCACCTTTTTGTCTGTGGAAATGGTTTCTGCAGAAAATGTAATTTATCTTGTAAAAGGAGAAGGAATGTTGGGGTGTGGGTGTGTGTGTGAGGGGGTTACACCATCAAAGACCTTTCGGACAGAGTAAGCAAATTCATAATGACTCTGTCTCGAGTCTAGAAGAAAAAAATCATATCAGACCACCCAAAAATTGGCTAGCTACAAGTACCTTTCTACCAGTACTATTGTATGGTACTATTGTATGGTGATATTGTATGGTGCTATTGTATGGTACTATTGTACGGTTGCACCACTTGGACTTTAATGAGACATCTGGAAAAAAAAAAAGAAACTAGATGGGAACTACACAAGGAGGCTGTGTGATGTTTTGAACAAATCTCTGAAGCAGCACCCTACAAAAACAGCAGCTGTATAGCCACTTACCTCCAATCTCACAAACTATCCAAGAAAGACAAGCAAAACATGTTGGACTCTGTCAAAGACATAGGTAAATACATGCATACAAGTATGATAAGAATATTAGTACCATATATATATAGCGGATTAGTAGAAAGCACATGGTGTAATGGTTAAAGCCATAGGAAATGGACTCAACGCCCCGAGTTCAAATCCTGGACGTGGTAATTGCATTTCACTTAGCGCTAATACCCTTGGGAAAGGTATGAATTCTACTCTCCCTCCAGCTATGGGTAAATAGTAGGGCAGACTGGGCTCTTTAACCTTGGTTAGGCAACCGGTCTAGGAGAAGGAAAACTCTGAATTCAAACCTGTTAAACTCCACTTAAGAAATTGACCTTGTGTCATATCCTGCTCGTGCGGAGGGGTCGGTAAATATATATATGAGTATGTTGTGCACACTAGTTTGGATAAAAAAAGCCACAATGAGGAGTTTTGTCTAGCGGATAGGTTGCACTTTTTTAACCAAAAATTCTGCCAAAGCCTTTTTTTTACACAAAATATATATATCAAAGATTTAATACGATTATATATATTTACCAACCCCTTCGCACGAGCAGGATGTTACCCAAGGTCAATTTCGTAATTCAGAGTTTTCCTTCTCCTAGACCAGTTGCCTAACCAAGGTTAAAGAGCCCAGTGTACCCTACTATTTATCCATAGCTGGAAAGAGAGTAGGATTCATACCTTTCCCAAGGTTATTAGCGCTAAGTGAAAATGCAATTACCACATCCAGGATTTGAACTCGGGATGACAAGTCCATTTCTCATGACTTTAACCATTACACCACGCGCTTCTAAAATTTTATACGATTATAGTACTAAGAAATGCAACCCTTATTTCTATATATTTGCGTTATGCATCAAAGTCTATGGCAAAGTGTTTTAGATTTAATATTTGTAAACAAAAGTGAATATTTGATAAGTTTTATGTTAGAATAGGTTGTGTAACTAGCCAGATTATAATGTGACCAATCTGCGGGTCAACCACAAATACCCACTTTGACAACCACAAATTAGGGGTGCAACCTATCCACTGGTGCGAGCTAACCAAGCGTATATATATATATATATATATATATATATATATATATATATATATATATTACCAACTCCTCAGCACAACCAGAATGCGACACAAGGTCAATTTCTTAAGCAGAGTTTAACAGGTTTGAATTCAGAGTTTTCCTTCTCCTAGAGTAGTTACCTATCCATGGTTAAAGAGTCCAGTCTTCTCTGCTGTTTACCTATAGCTGGAGGGAGAATTAGATTCATACCTTTCTCAAGCGTATTTGCACCATGTGAAATGTAAACAGCTTCGTCCAGGAATTGAACTCAGCTCGACGAATCCATTTCCTACGACTCTAACCATTAGACCACGCACCTATCCATGAGTATATACATTAATGTATAAATACTTCCCAGGTTTGGAGGCTCCGACCTCTAGACTGATGAATAAAATAGAATTAATCATGTGATCCCAGGGGACTCTCTTCTCGTTAGTCAAAACTACTTCCTTCTCAGTTCATTGTTCAGGTGTTGTCAGGTATGTAATAGAGAAACCTATCCTTACTTAGAAACATATGTTAACATATATAAACCAATTTGATATCCTTACTTAGAAAATATTCAATTAGACCATTTTTGTCGCACCTTGTTCTCAAATTAATAATGAAATTTATTGTGTACAGTGCTCAGGTGTACCACAACTCATCAAAGTCTCATGTCTAGTACATAGAATAATGTATTAGTGTCAGGAACAGGAATAGCATACAGTAATAATATACATGTATGTGTACAGTGCTCAGGTGCACCACAACTCATCAAAGTCTCATGTCTAGTACACAGAATAATGTATTAGTGTCAGGAACATGAATAGCTTACAGTAATAATATGCATGTATGTGTACAGTGCTCATGTGCACCACAACTCATCAAAGTCTCATGTCTAGTACATAGAATAATGTATTAGTGTCAGGAGCATGAATAGCATACAGTAATAATATACATGTATGTGTACAGTGCTCAGGTACACCACAACTCATCAAAGTCTCATGTCTAGTACACAGATTAATGTATTAGTGTCAGGAACAGGAATAGCATACAGTAATAATATACATGTATGTGTACAGTGCTCAGGTGCACCACAACTCATCAAAGTCTCATGTTTAGTACACAGATTAATGTATTAGTGTCAGGAACATGAATAGCTTACAGTAATAATATACATGTATGTGTACAGTGCTCAGGTGCACCACAACTCAGCAAAGTCTCATGTCTAGTACATAGAATAATGTATTAGTGCCAGCAATATGAATAGCATACAGTAATAATATACATGTATGTGTACAGTGCTCAGGGGCACCACAACTCATCAAAGTCTCATGTCTAGTACACAGAATGATGTATTAGTGTCAGGAACATGAATAGCATACAGTAATAATATACATGTTTGTGTACAGTGCTCATGTGCACCACAACTCATCAAAGTCTCATGTCTAGTACACAGAATAATGTATTAGTGTCAGGAACATGAATAGCTTACAGTAATAATATACATGTATGTGTACAGTGCTCATGTGCACCACAACTCATCAAAGTCTCATGTCTACTACATAGAATAATGTATTAGTGTCAGGAACATGAATAGCATACAGTAATGATATACATGTATGTGTATAGTGCTCATGTGCACCACAACTCATCAAAGTCTCATGTCTAGTACATAGAATAATGTATTAGTGTCAGGAACATGAATAGCATACAGTAATAATATACATGTATATGTACAGTGCTCAGGTGCACCACAACTCATCAAAGTCTTATGTCTAGTATACAGAATAATGTATTAGTGTTAGGAAAATGCACAGTTTATAGTAATAATATACATGTATGTGTGTGGAGAGGGGTATCAGGCATAGTGTTGGCAGACAACAGGAAGCATGGAGGCTTTGAAAGATGCAGTGTTTTGGCAGCCTACAATGGACGTGGGCATTCCATGCCTCGACAATTCTGAGTGTTAAATAATGTTTCCGAAAGGCATGCCCACATGTGTTAGAAACATGGAGATCAAAAAGGTGTTCAAGGTTGCTGTTGTTAAGATGATTAATGACCTTATGAGCATTTACCAGGTCAGGATGTGCGCTTAGCGTGACAGTTGTCATCAGTGAAATGTCCACAAATTTGTCTCAAATTTAAATAGTGGACAAGGCATGAATTCATCTCTTCTCTCTCTATGGGTAATTTTAATGCCAAAGCCATCCTTGTAGAAGAATAGTAGTGGTAATAGTTAACCCATAATTGGAAGGATGAGGGAGTTCATACCTTTCCAAAGGGTATTAGTCCAAAAGTAAATGTAACTGGAGTTTGAACTCATTTACTGTCATGTTGCAATCCAACATGTCAGTCACTATACCTAATCCAGTGTGAAACCTGTGGTCCTATGCCGTCACGGTATGAATCATTTCTGTGACTACCACATGTGTCTCCGGCCAGCTGCTCTTTCGATGCCTTCTGCGCCCACGCTATGTTCTTTTGATCCACAGAACTAGGATCGATGCAACTCAGTAGGAGTGTCATTGTGATGGGTTAAGAAATTAGTAGAAATAAGCTGCCGGGTTTGCTGGCAACTTATTTAAAAAATTAAGCAACACACCATCAACAATAACAACTGTTTTTATTCATATATAATAAATAGGAGTAATATATGAGTATGTTGTGCACACTAGTTTGGATAAAAAAAGACACAATGAGGAGTTTTGTCTGGCGTTTTGTTTTATGTGAAATTCTGGAATTAATTTTAGCAGCAAAGTCAATTTCTCCTAGTGGCAATTTTCTTATTTCAGCAATCCCCCCGTGGGCCTGTGACAAACGTTGTTTTTGTTGTATATGTTGTGTATTTATATTTATACTTTTTAGTAATTGGTTTTAACAATGTCTTAGCACCATTGGGGATCATATTGTATGGTATTGATTAAGTTCATGTCTATATTCTATGGTATAATTTTATTTCCCTCAAAAAGGGCAGAATATCCTCAATGCTGACATTTTCAAATAGATCTTTCATATTGTTTGCATTAAAATAACGGTTTCTGATGTGAGCAAATAACTTGCATTCCTTGAATAAGTGTTTAACAGTCAAAGGTGTCTGACATGTTTCACACTGTGGTTGTTGTTCTTGTTTGAGTATATAGGAGTGTGACCAATGCATAATTGAGATACAATGACTTGTTCCTTTCTAGACTTTCTTAAAGTTGGTCTCCAGTTTCCCAAAGTGGGTTTGATTAGGAAGAGTTTATTGTGGATGTTATTATTCCAGTGTTGTTGCCATTTTGTATGAAGGAATCTATTAATTTTAGATTTCAAGTCAGTATTCTTATTGGATAATTATTTGTTTGTATACAGTTATATGGTATTAAGTATTCCTATCTAATATCAATAATCTATACACAATTACACAGTCTCAAGTAACTATGCCACACATTCTTCAATTCTTCAATCAGTGTTTGGATCCCATTGGTAAAAAAGTCATCCACAGTAGATATGATGTTGTTGGTTTGGTTTGGTTTGGTTTGGTTTGTTTTGTTTTACGGCATATCAACCTCAGTGGGTCATTTAATGCCGATAAAGTTTTGAAATAAATCAATTCTTAATGGATAATACAATTTTTTTTATAAATACATTTTTCTATTTAACCCATAGATGGGACCCTAACAGGTACTACCACTCCGGGTCAGAGTGGACCAGGGAGCAATGGTGATGAAGGTGTGCTCCACATTACCCAAACCTCCAAAACTGGAACCTCACCATCAAATAGAGTTTAACATAATTCCCAGGACATGTAGACCCGCAGCCACCGCCTTCTAGCACCCATATGATAAAAAGGGCAATAGTGTTGGGGAAATCATATAGGTGCTAGGGCTTGACGTGACCAGCCGATTGATTGGAGGGGGCCTCTCCGACCGCCCGTCTAGCCCAAGATAGGGCCAAAGTGGAGTATTGCATGCCATGAACTGCTCATCCACCTGGGCTCTATCCTTAAGCATCACGGGTCGCCACCCACGGCCAACAGGTGGCCCCATTGGGGGAGTCTTACCCCACTGCTGAGGTGCAGTCGGTGCATTCTAACGCCCCAGCCGACAGGGCGGTTTGTCTCTTTTATTTCTGTATTATTTATTGCAAAGTCAAAAGTAGGATTTATATGTAATGACATTGCAAATCATCGTTTCTGGCTTAAATAGCTCCTCTTGATTTTTTTGTTTTGTTTTGTGGAAATTCTACAGGTCCTGCTAGTTAAAATATAATTAAAATAAGTGTAATCATTTTAAATGCATTCTTATTTGGTTTTGTTAGTCTTTCTAATTTAATATATTTTTAAGGGACAGTTTAGCTCAGTCAGTAGAGCTTTCGGCTAGAAACCTCAAGGTTCCTAGTTTGATACTGGCCCTCGCCAACTCAGCGTATGAGTAGCATGGTGATCTGTGCGGTAAAGTAAGGAGCTAATAGTAGGTGTGGTGCTCCACCTCAGACGCAAAAACAATCTCTTTGGTCTAGCGCTGGTGAAAAGGGGACTCCCTCGCTGATTGGCTGATACCAACTTTAGGCCACCCCGATGACTTTACTTTCTTTTTTTTTACATTAAAACTAAAATACTTACGCCCGGTGGGTACTTATTCTTGTTAGTGAATATAATTATTCAAAAACACTCAGTTTTTATTTTGTTTTTTGTTTTTTTTTTCTTTTTTTTACAATCTCACTGACCTAATTTTTTTTTTTTAAATATTTTTTGTCATTCTTTTTGCTTCAAGTGTTTTCCTGTCCGTTGTACTTAGATCTTTCTTGCTGCGTCTTTGGGCATTAAACTATTTCTCATAGAAATTCTTTGCATTTCAACAATCCCCATATTAATACAACTTACGACACTGCATAGGAAACAAAGAAACCATTTATTGAAATTGTTGGTTTGTGTGGTTCACTGGTCCACAAAGCCGTCAAATTTGTTTATAAATACCAGACACATAACGTGAAAGTCCCCATTGGCTGAGATTTTGATTCTCAGTAGGGACTGTCATTTGATATATCCAGTTTGTTAAAAGCTTTATATTGAGCAGCCAGCCCAGTCAACATTTCTGGCTCTTGATAAATTTAAATTAGGTCAAACGTTGCCTTTCTTAGAAATCTTACAAAATGATTTTAATGTATTTTTTTAAAATTCTCCAAATTTATTTTTGGCTGTATTTATTATTTTTTTAAATTATGATTTGCAAACACACTTTTCCCTAATCCCAATTATCTACCTAGACCTCAATGGGGACTCAATGGTTCACATTTTGTCTAGTATATATATATATAATATATATATATATATAATATAATAATAAGTCATCCATAGACATGTGTTTCGGCTAGACACAACAACTACCTCTGGCCAGTAGTGAACTCCAACCCAATTTCTTAACCTCTCGGCCATTTTGACAGCTGCCGTATTGGGGTGGTGTTTAAACTATTAAATACATACGTTTGTTTATATATTTTACGATAACCAGAGAGATCCAGTCTGCAAGCAGATGATCATTATAGATATATATATATGTATTTTATACTGCATTTGTAGTGTCTCTGACTGCCTATCTGTCTGGGAAGCAATTGAAAACTAAGTCCTGTATTAAGATCAAACTAGATTTTTCCGGGATAGAATTTTACAAGGAATCTAGTGGTGGTATTTATATTTACTCTTGAATTCATTTGGGGCAACCAAGGACCAATAACCGGCTGTGGTATGAGAAAATAGAAAGAAATAAAAAGACTAAGGGGAATAGTTAGGTAGATAAAAAGATATTTAGATAAAAGAATTTGTAAAACTAGAATGACCTTTTAGCAAAAACGGTGCACTATCACTTGCAGGAATAACAGAATTAATTCCGATGTGTGTGTGGCATGTTCATTCCATGTGAGTAAACATGGACCCGCAGCAAAAGGATCATAGGTTCATCAAGAAAGGTCCACGTTTTTTTTTTGCTGCTGAACTGTGTTTGGTGAGCCTTAAATTGTTTATATATTTAATTCTTCATAAAGATAAAAGATAATTAGATTTTCTGCTCACTTCATAAGTAATCGCATGTTCTTTTCCATATATATGTATATATATGGAAAAGATTAAACATTTGTTATATATACTCTTTTGAGTTTTATTATGGTTTATAATGCTTCTGATTTTTTTAAATAAAATTTATTTTATTTTTAACGCAGAATACGCATTTTTTTTATTCCAGCATCGAACACTAGCGTTCGTTTGTACCTCCTATCTAATGGTTATTTATTCCGTCTTTCATTCATATGTTGCTCTTGATGAAGACCGCTCTATTAAAACGGTCGAAACAGATTCTGTCAGCAAACTATTAACATCATTTGTTTTTTTCAAAAAATGTTAAATTCATACTGTCGGATTAACTTCCATTTACTTTCATATATATATATATATATATATATATATATATACCAGGGTGAGTCAAAAAGTAATGCCATTTTGTTTAGGACAGGTATAATTACTAACACAAGAACATGTCTCATACATCAAGGGTTTAATTACGGACAATAATTGTTACATTGACTTTGGCATGAAATGACCCAACTATGGTTTACATTCCATAAAAATCAACTTTTTTCAGGGTTTGGGTAAGTACTTCACTTTTATCTTTAGTTAGGGTCCAGACTTGTCGAATTGATTTTGGTATGGAATAACCCAAGAAGAGTTTACATGCCATAAAAAAAAAACCAACCCACTCTTTTCAGGGTTTGGGTAAATACATCACTTTTATATATAATTAAGGACCATAATCGTTACATTGATTTTGGCATAAAATAACCCCACCAGGGTTGGCATGCCATAAAAACCAACCCACTGTTTTCATACAAGTAGAAATATAAGTCACACGGAAAGACATCTTTTAGGTTTAGGGTTAGGGTAGTGTTTAGGGTTGGGTTAGGGTAGGGTTTGGGGTTGGGTTAGGGTTAGGGTGGGGTTAGGGTTGAATTAGGGTTAAGATTGGATTAGGGTTAGGGTAAGGGTTTGGATTAGTTTTAGTCTCTGAGAAAAAAAGCTGGCACTTGGACGAACTTAATGCTCAATTTTCAGTCTTGTCTGTAAAAATTCTTCTTTTCTTTTTTCTTTTCTTTTTTCTTTTTTTCTTTTTTTTAAATTTATTTTTCAATTTTCCAAAACAAATAAAATAAGATTTAAAGAATTCTGACTAAAGTAGATACAACTTGTAATATTTATCTAACAATTAATCTAGTGTTTAAAATTCCAATTTCTTTATTTTGTGTTTTTTATTTTCCCTCCACCACCTCTCCCCACCCACCCCCTCCGCACTTAAGATGAAAGCCGTTCTTTCGGGCCTCCAGCTTAGAGTCTGTTTACAGATCTCGTCGAGATTATCTAATGTTATTATAAATAATAGAGGAAAAGCCAAAGAAAAACACGGAATACATTTTTTGCTGTTAAAAGGAGGAACGACGATTCCTGCGAGCTGCAAAATGGTTATCTTTTTATTGGCTTCTCTTTGAGATTTACCATTCATCAGGCGTTTCCTTTCATTTTCTTCACTTAAGGTTGTTTTCTTTCGCTAACAACTACCACCCCACTGTCGTTATCTTTCACATCCCCAGGCAAAGACGAGCAGTGTTGGGTATTTACCCCAGCATCCCACTCCCACCTGAAATAATCCTCATTTGGGATTCTACTCTTTAGTTTCACCTTACATCACTTTTTCTTTTCTTTTTTTTAAATACATATGGGAAAAAAATACATAGAGCAATATATACCAATTTAAATCAGTGGTTCTCAACCTGGGGGTCATATAGCCCCCCTCCCTCTAAATAATTCTCATTTGGGATTCTACTCTTTAGTTTCACCTTATATCACTTTTTTCTTTTCTTTTTTTTAAATACATATGGGGAAAAAATACATAGAGCAATATATACCAATTTAAATCAGTGGTTCTCAACCTGGGGTCATATAACCCCCCTCCTCCAAATAATCCTTATTTAGGATTCTACTCTTTAATTTCAGTTTACATTGCTTTTTTTCACATTTTTTTTTGCTTTTTCTTTTTTTCAAATACTAATGAAAAAAATACAAAAAGCAATGTATACTAATCTACATCAATGGTTCTCAACATGGAATCATATGCCACCCCCAATAATTCTATAAAAAATATATATATGCATATATGTGTGTGTATATGTGTGTATGTGTGTGTGAGCATAAAAAAAATATATATGCATATGTGTGTGTTTGTGTGTGTGTGTGTGTGTGTGAGAGCATAAAATATATATATACATATGTGTGTGTATTTGTGTGTGTGTGTGTGAGCCTAAAAAATATATATATGCGTGTGTGTGTGTGTGTGTGAGCATAAAATATATATATACATATGTGTGTGTGTGTGTGTGTGTGAGCATAAAAATATATATATGCATATATATGTGTGTGTATGTGTGTGTGTGTGAGCATAAGAAATATATATGTGTGTGTGTGTTTTGTGTGTGTGTGTGTGAGCATAAAAAAATATAGGTTATTTCCTATAAATCTAACATAAACAAAAGGGAACCACTCTTGGCTGATAAATTATTTATTTATTTATTGGTCTACTAGGAAAAAGAAGACGGGTTTAGGGTTAGGGATTAGGGTTAGTTTAATGGGAAAATGAATAATTTATCAGTTTAGAGTGGTTCCCCTTTGTTTATGTTAGGAAATAACCAAAATATATATATGCATGTGTGTGTGTGTGTGTGAGCATAAAATATATATATATGTGTGTGTGTGTGTTTGTGTGTATGTGTGTGTGAGCAGCAATTTTTCATGCAAATGAGTTTTATTGACAAAGAATATTTCATTAATCTTATTAAAAAATAAAACATCAAATTTAATTATATTTGTTTATATATATATATATATATATATATATATATAATATATATATATATATATATATATATATATAACCACAGGGTATGGTTAACACTATCTCACGTGATGGGAGAGTAAGTAAAGTCGTTGGGGCGACCTAATCTCGGTATCAGCCAGACAGCAAGGGAGTCTATCCCTCTTTCACTAGTGCTAGACCAAGGAGATTGTTTTTATGCATCTGAAGTGGAGCGCCACACCTACCATCATTCGGTAGAACACTGGACTAGGAATCACAAGGTTCTTGGTTCGATACCGGCCCTCGCCAACTTAGTGTATGAGTAGCACAGGGATCTGTGTGGTAAAGTGATGAGCTGATGGTAGGTGTGGCGCTCCACCTCGGGGGCAAAAACAAACTCCTTGGTCTAGCACTAGGGAAAAGGGGATAGACTCCCTTGCTGTTTGGCTGATACCGACTTGTCTATCAAATTTAATTATATTTGTTTATATATATATATATATATATATATATATATCACAGTGTATGGTTAACACTATCTCACTTGATGAGACAGTAGTAACCCATATATATACAGTATTATTAAGAGAGTGCACTTATGTGTGTTTATGTGTCTGAGCTAGCATACGCACCAGTGTGCACACAATAGATACATTAACATATTTACATATGAAAATAATCAAATGGCCCGTGAATACAGTTACGCAATTTCAAATTACCAACACCGAATCTCTTTTGTTCATTTTTTGTTTTTTTCTATTTCTTAAAATCTCTCTTTACTCTGTTTAAATGAATGTTAGGTACCACCAAAATATGTCACGTGATCAGTTTAGGACATATTGAAGGAAGAAAAATAAATATTTTTGAACTTATTTTTTTTAAATCTCACAAAAAAGAAATAACAAACATAAAGAGTTGTTACAAAGAAAAACAGTTAATACATAGATCAACTTATCCAATTGGGGAAAAATTACCCACCGTTATCTTGAAAAATAAGTAAAACAGTCTGTTTTTATTATAACAGGGTCAGTTTCTTTATTGATATTTTTTAGAAGAATTCTGTATACATGGATCTTTTACTAAAAAACTCTGGCATTGAAACTTATAGAAATCTTCTGGCATAATTATTCAGATTCTTATCTTTATAGAAAAAAAGTAAAAATCGTTTTGGGGCATATATATATATATATATATATATATATTTATATATTAAGTAAGTCGTCAAGGCAGCCTAATGTCGGTATCAGCCAGACAGCGAGGGAGTCTATCTCCTTTTTCACTAGCACTAGACTAAGGAGATTATTTTAGTATCTGAGGTGGAGCGCCACATCTACCATCAGCTCCTCACTTTACCGCACATATCCCAGTGCTACTCATACGCTGAGTTGGCAAGGGCCGGTATCGAACTAGGAACCTTGTGGTTTCT
>CM042168.1:44054431-44074431 GCA_023376005.1 Doryteuthis pealeii
GGGGAGTGTGGAGTACCCCTTCATTGCCATTGCTTCCAGGTCCTCTCTGACCCAGAGTGGTAGTACCTGTTAGAGTCCTATCTATGGGTTGAATTGAAAAAATGAGTTTTAAAAAAAAATGAGTTAAAAAAAAAAAGATTGAGTTTTAAAAAAATTTTTGAATACCCATCAAGAATGAGTAAAACAAAACGTCTTTGTAGAATTTTGTATTAGGTGATCAGTATTTGGCTGCAAATTTGTATTTGTATTGCAAATTGAATCTGCACTAAGTATCAGTCTTGGTAGGTGGTTAAAATACCAGTTTGGGCTGTTCCACTATGTACTTTGACCAAGCTCATTCTCTGGATTCTGGAGCTTTGGGGAGTGTGGAGTACCCCTTCATTGGCATTACTGCCAGGTCCACTCTGACTCAGAATGGTAGTACTTGTTAGGGTTCCTATCTAGAACAGTGTGAGTTTTTTTAAAAATTGAGTTCATATTGAGCTGGAAAAAAAAAGATTGAGTTTTTTGGGTTTTTTTTGAATACGCATCAAGAATGACTAAAACAAAACATTTTTGTAGAATTTTGTATTAGATGATCAGTATTTGGCTGTATTTGTATTGCAAATTGAATCTGCTGTTAGTAGGTGGTTTAAATACCAGTTTGGGCTGTTCCATTATGTACTTTGACCAAGCTCATTCCCTGAACTCTGATTGTCTGCTGGTTTTCAGTATAGACACTTAGATCCATAAATGCATGGCTATGTTTTGGTAGTTAACACAGAGCCTATATTGGGTTACAGCCTGTCCCTTTTTTTTTTGTCTGGTAACTGGATGCTAGTTATAGCCTACCTGTGAAGGAGAGTATGATATATTGACTCCGCTGTCTTTGGCATAAAATAATCCAACAAGGATTGACATGCCATAAAATCCAACCAACCAACCAAATCTACCGACTGAGCTTGTAAACATAAGTAAAGTCGTCAGGGTAACCTAAAGTTGGTATGAGCCAGACAGTGAGGCTGTCTATACCCTTTTCACTTGTGCTATACCAAGGAGATTGTTTTTTTGGCACCTGAGGTGGAACACCACACCTACCATCAGCTCCTCAATTTACCGCACAGATCCATGTGCTACTCATACTGAAAGTTGGCGAGGGCCGTATTGAAGCTGGAACCTTGTGGTTTCTAGGTTGATGCTCTACCGACTGAGCTAAGCCGGCCCATATACATATGTGTAGACATATGAAACATAGATCCTTTAGAGCTCGGCACACATTTGAGTTTTATAACATATTCCATTCTATAATTGTTGTTATATTTTGATCCTTTAAATCTCAAATATATATATATATATTATATATATATGTAAAATGGAAATTGGAAATGAATCCGACAATATGAGGAAGAATGAATAAAGAAAAAAAAGAACAGAATGAATAATAAAAGATGAATTTAATCAATATCACTTACACATGTGTTTCGGTCAGTTCATCTGTGTGAAAATATTCCGCACACAGAGAAGATTTGACCTTCATCAGAGTGAAATTTTATTTTGAATAAAAAAATTTGTTGGGGAAAAACGGAGAATTTTTTAGAAATGTTCGAAGAGAATTTTCAACATGTTAGGGATAAATAATAACACTTTATTTTTGCAATACAAAATTATTTCTACCATAACCCCTAGAAAAATCAAATATCCAAATTCTAACGGTCTATTTTAGCATTCCAAAAGTGATTTTTTAAAATTCTCTTTGAACATTTCTAAAAATTCTCCGTTTTTCCCCAACGAATTTTTTCATTCAAAATAAAAATTTAATTCTGATGAAGGTCGAATCTTCTCTGTGTGCAGAATATTTTCACACAGATGAACTGACCGAAACATATGTGTAAGTGATATTGATTAAATTCATCTTTTATTATTCATTCTGTTCTTTCTTTTCTTTATTCATACTTCCTCATATTGTCGGATTCATTTCCAATTTCCATTTTTACATATATATATATATATATATATATATATATATATATATATATATATATACTAGGCAAAATATGACACATTGGGTCACCTATTCAGCTCTGGGTAGATAATTGGAATTAGGGGAAAAGGGAGTTCGCAAAGCGAATAAAATTTGAAAAAAAAATAAATAGGCCAGACAGACACAACCTTAAAATCTTTTTGTAACCTTTCTAAGAAAGGAAATGTTTGATATTGTATAAACTACAGGTGGCTGGTTGTGAAATTTAACACTTAAATACACTTCAAATTCTCCCGGCCCTCTCTCTCTCTAGAGAAACTAACATTATATATTGAGGAGATGGTCAAGAGATACATAGAGGGGAAGAAAGTGATAGACACAGAGTACAGTAAGAGATTGGTCGGTTTTTGATTTAATTGCAAATTACAACTAATTAGAACCAATTAACACAGATTTTTTTTCAAACATAATTCAATCCTAAAAGTAAGGAATAATTTAGTATAATTTTCGTGTCATTAAACTAAACAGTAAAAAAGCCTTTAGGAAACAAAAGTTGATTAACTCAGCTTTAGTATAATAATAGATATCACTTTAATTTTCTGTTTCAAGATTGTAGATTAATGATATATTTTTGGAGGAAATGTGCTTAATTGAAGTCATACCTAATTTTGAAAATTAATTAGTTAATAATTAATGAATTTAGGCGGGCATATGATTAATAATATATTAATAATATAATAATTAATAATATTATACAAATAATCATTAATACTACTAGCAAATATATGCACCCTCCGTATTTAAGTTTTAATATAATAAAATATATTAAATTAGAAAGGTTAATGAAACTGAATAAGAATGCAGATAAACAGATTTGGAACAGAGGGAGTATGATTGAAAAATAGAACAACTTTGAAACTAACTCTTCCATCATTTTCCATTACTCCCGCCTTTCATTGGTAAATTTTCCTAAGTTAACTATTTAGTTAAAATAGGAAGTAAAGAATAAAATTACAGTTATTTCTTCTTGTTAATGGATTTCTTTTAAGATTTATCCCCGAGATTTTTGCTCATATTCAATAAGATAAAACCAAACAATTAGAAATCAATAATACTAAGCATATATTTATCAAAATCAAATTTTTAATATCAATATGCAAATTAGCCTTCCCATTGACACTGTAATCCACTATTTTGTTGTATATATAAATACAACTGCATGTTATTAGTATGTAGATATGATAAACAGTCTTAATGATGTAAAACAATTTTATTAATAACTGAGGTTTAAATAAACATAAAATGGCGAATGTGACGTTAATAACAAAGGGAATTATGACTTGAGTAGTAATATAGTTTCGGTTACAGACAGAAAAACACACAAGCTCCATTATAATAAGATATATACAAAAATTTAAATTCATGTTTCAACTGTCACATGTCACTGAATATTATCCATAAACATCTAAACCGTCAGTGTCTCTCAAATTTTGAAAAAAAATTCTTTTTTTGAACACTTCCAAATTCTCTGTACTCTTACTGTTTTAATTTCAAATATCAAACATTTTGCCCTGACGACGGCTGTTTTTCTGTATACTTAAAAAAACTTTTTATATATTTTCTATTATTATTTCATTTTATTTTGTATTTAAAATAATAATAAATAGAATACATTGTGTACAAGAACATCCTATCGGCCGAAACACATGTCAGCATTTCATTAAACATTTTTATCCATTAAACATTTTCTTTCCTTTATTTATTTCTTTCCTTTATTTATTTATTTTTTTCAACATATC
Source organism: Doryteuthis pealeii (assembly GCA_023376005.1). Classification (NCBI taxonomy): domain Eukaryota; kingdom Metazoa; phylum Mollusca; class Cephalopoda; order Myopsida; family Loliginidae; genus Doryteuthis; species Doryteuthis pealeii. The sequence goes on from CM042168.1 coordinate 44,058,191, forward strand.
ATTTTATATATATATATATATCACTTTACCACACAGATCCCTGTGCTACTCATACACTGAGTTGGTGAGGGTCAGTATTGAACCCAGAACCTTGTGGTTCCTTGTTGGATGCTCTACCAACTGAGCTAAACCGGATAGACCTACATTAGCCTGATTTTAATCTTAATTAATAATTTAAGAATTATGAATAACAATAAAATAATTGTTTTCCTGTGGGGGGTATGGATAAAATAAATTGAAATGTAAATCAGGTCATCTTTGATGCAGGTTTTTATGTTCTGGTAGTTAGTACAGTGCCTGTATTCAGTTACAGCCTGTCCCCTTTTTTTTGTCTGGTAACTGGATGCTAGTTACATCTATCCTGTGAAGGAGAGTATGATATATTGATTCTACTATTTTCGGTATAATATAACCCAACAAGGGTTGATAGGCCATAAAATCCAACTGGGCTAACAGACTTAAATTAGCCTGATTTTAATCTTGATTAATAATTTAAGAATTATGAATAACAATAAAATAATTGTTTTCCTGTGGGGGGTATGGATAAAATAAATTGAAATGTAAATCAGGTCATCTTTGATGCAAGTTTTAATGTGAACTCGTCGAGGCGTTCAATTGGAAATAAGATCATTTGGTAGTTTGGTGCTTTCTTCTTCTTCTTTCTTCTTTCTTTCTTTCTTTCCTTCTTTACTTTCTTTCTTTCTTTCCTTCCTTCTTCTTTCTTTTCTTCTTTCTTTCTTCTTACTTTCTCCTTCTTTCTTTTCTTTCTTTTTTACTTTCTTTCCTTCTTCTTTCCTTTCTTTCTTTCTTTTTTCCGTCTTTCCTTCTTTCTTTCTTTCTATCTTTCTTACTTCTTTCTTTCTTTCCTTCTTTCTATCTTCTTTCTTTCTTTCCTTCCTCCTTCTTTCTTTTCTTTCTTCTTTCTTTTCTTTCTTTTTTCTTTCTTTCTTTTTCTTTCTTCTTTCTTTCTTTTTTTCTTTCTTTCTTTTTTTTCTTCTTTCTTTCTTTCTTCTTTCCTTCTTTCCTTCTTCCCTTGCTTTCTTACCTTCTTTCTTTCTTTCTTTCTTTATTTATTTCTTTCCTTCTTTCTTTCCCTCTTCTTTCCTTCTTACTTTATTTCCTTCTTACTTTCTTTCCTTCTTTCTTTCTTTCTTTCTATCCTTCTTTCTTTCCTTCCTTCCTTCTTTCCTTCTTTCTTTCCTTCCTTCTTCCTTCTTTCTTTTTTCTTCTTTCTTTCTTTTCTTCTTTCTTTCTTTCCTTCTTTCTATCTTTCTTTCTTTCCTTCTTTCTTTCTTTCTTTCCTTCTTTCTTTCTTTCTTTCTCAGTTGAACATTTTAAGATACAACACTGATTGCCAGAGTAATGTACTTGTTTGTTCTTGTTTAAAATTAGTCTTTGCATTTCGACTGAATGGCTCAACAAAATCAATGGTTCAACTCATTTTCATACAATATTTCTTGGGGTTTTTTTTATTTCTTTTTTATTTGTTTGTTTTTATTATATTTCTATTCATCTATTTATTTTTTAAACTTTTTTTTTCATACTATTATTATTATCATTAATTTATCAATTATTTATTTATTTTTATTTGTTTTTTATCTATTTTTTTATTTCTATTTATTTATTTATTCTTATATGTTCAATATATGTGAAATAATAATAGAAAAACATTTTGTCTTAGATTCAGTGCCACATCGGGATATTGATCTTACTATGAAAAAAATAAAAAATCATTGAATAACTTAAAATTGCTTGACTTTCTGACTTTTTCGATAGTATTTTTTAATTTCTTGGGTAAAAATACTTTTATAAACCAATTTTTAGCAGTAGGGAAGCACTAGAACTCATTTTACAGACAAAAATAGATTACATAAAGTAATTTTTTGCTAACCTCACCAAATTTAGAGAGCTAAAAATCAACATAACTGCACCAATTTTTGGAATTGGAAGCTCAAATTTTGGGGAATGCCTAACTTTAACACAGTCCACACTTGTCCAAAGTTTCAGAAAAATTGAAGGGGTGGTTGAAATTTTCACTTTTTGCTGGATGATTTGACATGGAATTGCCATATCTTATTCTAATGGAGATTGTGTATTTTTCTGTCTGTAACCGAAACTATATTACTAATCGAGTCACAATTAACATACTTATTTTCATCACATTCTCCATGATTTTATTTATATTTAAACCTCAATTATTAATAAAATTGCTTCACCTTTTTATTAGTATTGTCCATATCTACATACTAATAACATGCTATTGTATTTATATATACAAAAAATAGCGGTTTGCAGTGTGAACAGGAAGGCTAATTTGCATATTGATATTAAGAATGTGATTTTATTAAATATGTGCTTAGTATTATTGATTTCTAACTGTTTGGTTTTATTTTAATGAATATAAGCAAAAATCTCTCCAATGAATCTTAAATGAAATCCATTAACAAGAAAAAATAAGTGTAATTTTATTCTTTATTTCCTAATTTAACTAAATAGTTAAATAAGTAAAATTCAGCAATGAAAGACGGCAGTGATGGAAGAGTAAGTTTCATTTCTATTTTTCTATTATACCCCCACTCTGTTTCAAATCTTTTTATCTGCATTCTTATTAGACTTTCTAATTTAATACGATATTTCATTACATTAAAACTTAAATACTTGCACCCGGAGGGTGCATATATTTGCTAGTATATATAACTTGTTTAAGAAATAATTCATTTATTTCATGTGTATTAATAAATACTGGTGTTTGACCTTCAATTATCTCCTTCTAGCACCTATATGATAAACAGGGGTTTTACCATAAAAGCAATTTGAAAAATAGTTGGGACAATCATATAGGTGCTAGGACTTGACATGACCAGCTGATTGATCAGGTCTCCCCAACCGCCAGTCTAGCCCCAGTAAAAACCAAACTGGAATGCTTAGTACCCTGTTCACAGACCCTCAGCCACGACAATCCTATCCTCAGGCATTATCGGTTGACATCCATGGCCAACAGGTGGCCCCATTGGGGGTGGGGTTCTTACTTCTCTGTAGAGGTGCAGTCTTCATATTTTACAACCCCAGCTGACAGGGTGAACCAACTTTTCAAAGAGACCCACAATGCAAGATTTCTCCTTACTAAAATCCAGACAAAAATGAAATTATCATTATTATTTTTTAAATATTTCTTTTTATTTTCTGTTTTAGGTTAAAACATCCAAACATTGTGCAACTGTTAGATGTTTTCGAGGACAAACAGAGGGTTTTTCTTGTCATGGAACTGTAAGTAAAAATAATACCTTCTTTTTTTTTTATTCTTTTCATCTTTTGTTTTTGCCATTTTAATCTAAGGAGTGATTGACAGACGGTGGGTCAAAGTTCAATTCCATAATAATCTACAAAAAACAATGTGAGTCCTTGTGATTTATTGTGGATAGTCATAAGAAATTTTAAGAAAAGAAGTAAAGTTAACTTTTATATGTATATTAGGTTTTATCCCAAATAGTTTTTTCTAATGATGAAGTTCCAATTTTGGAGTGTGGGATACTCCTTCATTGTCATTGCTCCCAGGTTCACTCTGGCCCGGAGTGGTAGTTTTGTTAGAATCATTCTCACTAGCAACTTATCTGGTCATTTGTGTATACATACATACATATATATATATGAGAAGTAAATACACGCGCTGTGTGTTTATGATATGGCTTTTTTTAGCGGACAATTTTTGGGAGAATATGTGCTTAATTGAAGTCGTACCTAATTTTGAAAGTTAATTAATTAATAATTAATTAATAATTAATAATAAGGTATGCCCACCTAATTAATTAATTAGTAATTAATTAACTTTCAAAATTAGGTACGACTTCAATCAAGCACATATTCTCCCAAAAATATATATATGTGTGTGTGTGTGTATATATATATATAGGTTTGTTTGTATGTTTTACACCATATCAATCCTTTTCGGGTCATTTAATGCCGAAATAAGACATTTTGGTAAATCTGATTCATAATGTTTTATATATCTTTATTTCTTTCAAGAAGGATAAATGTCATCCATGTTGTCAAAGGGCCAGTTTAGCTCAGTTGTTAGAGCGTTTGACTAGGAACCACAGGATTCCTGGTTCAATACCGGCCCTCGCCAACTCAGCTTATGAGTAGCACAGGGATCTGTGCAGTAAAGCGAGGAGCTGATGGTAGATGTGGCCTTCCACCTCAAACACCAAAACAATCTCCTTGGTCTAGCACTTGTGCAAAGGGTATAGATTCCCTCACTATCTGGCTGATACCAACTTTAGGCTACCCCACGACTTTACTTACTTACTTTTATTTGCATTGAAATATTTCTTTCTAATTGGAATGAAAGCTCCACACTGAAAAAAAAATATATATATTGTTATTGTTAGTGAATGCCCTATTACTTCTGCACATCTATGTGTATTGATTTTTTTCCAAGTCAACCATTTTGGAAGTCTAAATTTAGTTGATTCTTTTGCTTGAAACCAAAATCTATATTTCCATGTTACAAGACATCTCTGATTTTTGTGGTTAATTTGGAGGTTAAATCGAACTTAACAGACCTAAAGTTTTCCCGTGTTGTGTCAAATTAAGCCACAGGTTCCACTCCTGGTGGTGCCCTTCCGTCAATTCCTTTAAGTTTCAGCATTGCAACCAGACTCCCCCCAGAACCGAACACTGGTTTCCCGCAGGCTACCCGCCAGGTCATGGAAGCAAACGCCAGCGGATCGACGGTCGGCATCTTTTACAGTCAGAACTACGACAGTATCTGATCATCTTCGAACCTCCGACTTTCGCTCTTGATCGAGGTAAACGTGCTTCACTTCAGCAAAAAAATCTCCCTGATCTAGCGCTAGTGAGAAAGCTGGTCACTACTAGAATAGTCTCACACCTACTTAGTAATTTATTTCAATTAAAAATAAAAATTTTAATTTTACTTTCTCACTGCCTTCACCAACATGTATGAATTGTCTTAACTCAACTATTTAATTCACTTCAAGAGTAAGAAAAAATACAACAAAGAAATGTTCTCATATTAAAAGAGCTTAACAAAAAATATCTTATAAATGGTTAAACATGATATTTTTGAAAACATGGCTACATACGAATTGATTTTTATACACACACACTCTCTTCTCTCTCTCTCTCTCTCTCTCTCTCTCTCTCTCTCTCTCTCTCTCTCTCTTTGTCTCTTTCATTCTCTCTCTCTCTCTCTCTCTTTGTCTCTCTCACTCTAACTCACTCTCTCTCTATCTATCTCTCTTTTCTCTCTCTCTCTCTCTCTCTCTCTCTCTTTGTCTCTCTTTGTCTCTCTCTCTCTTGTCTCTCTCTCTCTTTCTCTCTCTCTCTGTCTCTCTCTCTCTCTTTGTCTATTTCTCTCTCTCTCTCTCTCTTTGTCTCTCTCTCTCTCTCTATCTCTATCTATCTCTCTCTCTTTCTCTCTCTCTCTTTGTCTCTTTCCTTGTCTCTCTCTCTTTTTCTCTTTCTCTCTTCTTTCTTCTCTCTCTCTTTCTCTCTCTCTCTCTCTCTCTCTCTCTCTATTCCACTTCCGTTCAAATGCTCCAAGTACTGTGTGTGTGTGTGTGTGAGTGAGTGCAGGTATGTGTGTGTGTGTATGTGTGCATATATGCATGTATGTATGTGTTTGTCTGTGTGTTAGTTTCCACAAGTGTTGATTCCACGTGTGTATGTATGTGTGTGCATCTGTGTATGTGTACATGTCCATATATTATTAGATTTTCGTTTGTGTGTTTGAGTGCATGTGTATGTGTGCGTATATGCATGTATATGTGAGTGTGTTAGTTTCCACAAGTGTTGATTCTTAGACTTTCATCTTGTGTGTGTATGCATGTTTGTGTATGTATGTGTGCGTGCATGTGTGCGCATCTGCGTGCATGTGTTTGTGTGCACGTGTATGTGTACATGTATGTGTGTGTGTATATATGTGTGTAGTAGTTTCCACAAGTGTTGATTTATAATGTGTATGTGCATGTGTGTGTATGTGTGTGTGCATGCACATGTGAGTGCGGATGTTTGTGTGTGTGTGTGTGTGTGTGCATGTGTATATATACATGTATGTGTGTGTGTGTGTGTGTGTGTGTATTAGTTTTCCACAAGTGTTGATTCTTAAGACTTTGTCTGACATGTGTGTGGTGTGTGTGTGTGTATGTGTCTGTGTGTGTATGCACATGTGAGTGCGGATGCTTGTGTGTGTGTGTATATGTGTCTGTGTGTGTGTATTGCACATGTGAGTCCGGATGCTTGTGTGTGTGTGTGTGTGTGTGTGTGTGTATGCACATGTGAGTGCGGATGCTTGTGTGTGTGTGTGTGTGTGTGTGTGTGTGTGTGTGTGTATGCACATGTGAGTGCGGATGCTTGTGTGTGTGTGTGTATATGTGTCTGGTGTGTGTACGCACATGTGAGTGCGGATGCTTGTGTGTGTGTGTGTGTGTGTGTGCGTGTGTATGTATGCATGTACATGTATGTGTGTGTGTATATATGTGTGTATTAGTTTTCCACAAGTGTTGATTCTTAAGTCTTTTGTCTGACATAATGTATGTGCGTATATGTTATGTGTGTGTGTGTGTGTGTGTTTGATTCTTAAGACTTAAGATTCTGACATAATGTGTGTGTGTGTGTGTGTGTGTGTGGTGTACATGTACGTGTTCATGTGTATATATATGTGTGTATTAGTTTTCCACAAGTGTTGATTCTTAAGACTTTTGTCTGACATAGTCGTAAAGGTCACATGATTTTCAATGGCTGATAATTCTGTGTACACTGTCAGGTCAGACAGTTGATTAAACCATTTCTTTTAGCGCCAATCAATGGTCTTGCAGCTCCAAAAGAAACAAAGAAAAATTTTTAAAAATAAGAGAAAAAAAAAGAGCAAAGTTAATCCTCCATCCCAATATATATTCCTGTGCACTGGGGAAATAAAACTGACTGCATAAGATTTATATTTTCTCGACTATAACAAAGTAAATGCATGTCTCCAGTCCGACCGATGTTTTGAAAATAAAGCAAAGAGATTCTGGAGTCGATACCATTTTACCAAGATCAGTTAGTCTGTAAATGATTCCTGTGTTTCTTGGATTTTACAAGCATATATTTTTTTTTTTTAGATTTTATAAGATTTATATGGTTAACTCAAACTTAACGGATCTAAATTCCACCATCGTATGTCAAGAAAAAAAAATACCAAAAATCAGGGAATTAACCAAATTTAATGAAATTTTCAGTGTTGATATATTAATGAATAAAAGATATAACGCACTAGTTATTTTATTTAAAAAACTTTTAGTTTTTTTCAGGTCAGTTAACTTTGAACCACGTATCTTTGAGAATATGTGTTACACCTCAAAGATACATGGTTAAAATTTAACTAACCTGAAAAAATGTAAAAAAAATTTAAATAAAATAACTGGTGCATTATATCTTTTATTCATTAATATATCAACACTGAAAATTTCATTAAATTCGGTTTATTCCCTGATTTTTTTTTTTTCTTTCGGTGGGGTGACATACGATGGTGGAATTTATTTCCGTTAAATTTGATTTAACCATTTATATCTTCTCGACTATAACAAAGTAAAATGTATACATTTACCTAAGCTCTCCACCATGGAGAGGATGTGACACAAAGTCATTTTTTTTTTAAGCGGCATACTACTGGTTTTGAATTCAGTGTCTTTCTTCTCCTAGATTAGCTGATGGTAGATGTGGCAATCCAACCTCAGGCACTAAAAAAACAATCTTCTTGGTTTAGCACTAATGAAAAGGGAATAGACTCCCTCACTGTCTGTCTGATACCAACTTTAGGCCAACCCAATTGTTTTTATGGGCCATCCTCTGGCCTTAAAGCAGGAGCGCTTGGATCCCTGGTAAAGAGTCCCTCGGTAATGAATCCTTTGGTTACTCTGGTAATCGTATAAGTCCTTCCTGACTGGAAGGTGATAAGAAATTTTTTAAATTTCTTATCACCTTCCATATACCAACAAATGCCCTGAAGATGATCTAATTAATAGATCGAAACACTGCAGCATCGGCCAATAAACTCACCACTTAACCCATTTAAACCTGTGTTTTTTTCATTTTTCTTAATATACTACATATATATATGTGTATGTATGTATATATATATGTGTATGCATGTATATATATATATATATATATGTTATGCATATGTATAATATTATATATATGTGTTATATATGTGTATGTATGTATATATATATATATATGTATTATATATATATATATATATATATGAGGAAAAAATGAGTAAAGAAAGAAATGTAGATGGATAAAATGAATTTAATCGATATCACTTACACATGTGTTTCGGTCAGTTTATGTGTGTGAAAATATTTCGCACACATAGAAGAATCGACCTTCATCAGAGTGAACATTTATTTTGAATTTTTATTTTCAAAATAAATGTTCCTTCTGATGAAGGTCGATTCTTCTATGTGTGCGAAATATTTTCACACACATAAACTGACCGAAACACATGTGTAAGTGATATCGATTAAATTCATTTTATCCATCTACATTTCTTTTCTTTACTCATTTTTTCCTCATATTGTCAGATTCAATTCCTTTTCCATTTTCACGTATATATATATATATATATATATATATGGTATATGGAAAGAGGATTGGAATAAATCCAACAGAATGTGGTAGAGATATGAGGAATACAAGGACAAAACTCAGACAAACGTATGTAGGGTATATTTAGCTAGAGCTTTGAGCTTGGCATCATCAGTCGCTTTATTCATATATACTTATTTATAATATATTTCAGATAATCAATAATTTGGCAATGATAACAACTGCCAACCCACCCCACCTTCAGCGCCTCCCCTCCCCCAAAAGAAACCCAATTTAATAAAGTGACTGATGATGCCGAGTTCAAAGCTCTAGCGAAATATACCTTACATATGTTTGTCTGGGTTTTGTTCTTGTATTCCTCATATCTTTACCACATATATATATGTATATTTATATATTCTGAAGAATTCAGTTCTATGTTATACTGCCCATATATATGTTTATATATATATATATAAACATGCACACACACACACACACACACACACACACACACACACACAGTTAGAGAAAGAGAAAGATTGTGTGTAAATACTACCATTTTACTGGTATGTATGTGTATATATTAATACATACATATATATATATATATATATATATATATATATATATATATATATAACGCATTTACTCACCTGTTGTTTACAGACTTAAGTTCTCTGGTGATTGTAAAAATATATACCTTGTAAGTATGTATCAATTAATTGTTCACCCCTGACCCTGACTGACAGTCTCTGATGGCCGAAAGGGTAAGGAGCTTGTCAGAGGAAAATTCTGTCAGGTTTCACTCCCGGCTTAAGATAGCTGTTAAATAAAGTCGAGTTGCACTGATGAGACATAAACATCAAAACACATGTCTGTGGATGTATAAATATATACACACACGCGCAACATGTCTGTGATGTATAAATAAATACATACACGCGCAACCACACACACACACACAAAACACCTAAAAAATGCTCAATGTCATTTTTCGATACATACACACACACACACACACACACACACACTCACACCATAAAAGAAGAATATTTGACATCATATTTCAAACCGTCTATCTTTCCAGCGTTCCTTCTTCAAACTTCAAATTTTGAACAGATTGATAAACAAGGACTATCGCAATTTTTCTCGTTATTCTGTGATAAAAATTTATTTTTCCTTATATCAACAAATGCCCTGAAGAAGATCTACTTAACAGATCGAAACACTGCAGTGTCGGCTAATAAACTTACCACTCATTTTATTTAAACCTGTGTTTTTCAAATTTCTTACTATACTACATACCGTCGGATTCACTTCCATCTTTTCACATATAATATATTTATATATATATATATATATATATATATATATATATATATCAATAAAAATATTCTTAATCTGCAGTCAAATAATACATTTCAGATAATCAATAATTTGGCAATGATACAACTGCCAATCCACCCCACCTTCAGCATCTCCCCTCCACCCCCCAAAAGAAACCGAACTTAATGGCTTTCCAAGCAGGTGCCTCGATTCAAGCCCATTCAATTTCACAGACATATCAACAATAAGAGGAAATTAAAATCAAGTTAATTCAAGTTAGCATGAAACTCAAACATCTGCCATTGACTAACAAAAAGAGTTATTACCTCTGTCCCATAATAGTTGGTACGCTTAGTGGATGAAATCTATATTTGCAAATGTAACAGTTATTATGGGACAGAGGTAGTACAACTTAAATCCACTAGATTATGATCCACGTATATATAAATGTCAATGACACACATACATACACACACAAACACATACATATATATATATATATATATATATATATATATATATATATATAATCCAAAAATCCGGAGAAAAAACTTCCTTACGACAGGAGTTTTTTTTTTAAATGTGTCGCAGTTCGCATGTGTGCTCTTATTGTTAGAGCAAATTTATAAGTAAGAATATAACAAAAGACTTAGAATTTTTGCATTATAGTCAGATTTTTTTTGGGGGGGGCCCACAGCAGAGGGAGACAGAACAATAAAAAAAAAAAAAAACATTTTTTAAATTTAAAAAAAATCTGTTTTCAAATGCCTTAAAAGTAATAAAGAATTCATCATTCACATCTGATGATTTGGGAGAGTTAGACACCTTGTCTAAGCTTCCTGAAATAGACTATAATGCAAAAATTCTAAGTCTTTTGTTATATTTTTACTTTTTTTTATATTATACTTATATATATATATATATATATATATATATATATATATATATAGGGCCGGTTTAGTTAGGATGATTTTACATGGAATTTCCCAATGGTTAGAATTGTACGAAATGGACTTGACCTGAGTTCAAATCCTTGATGAGGCTGACTTTCATTTCACATAGTGCTAATACCCTTGGGAAAGGTATGCATCCAGCTGCTTAGCTTCAGTGATCTACTGGGAACTGATGCTTTCATCGTGATTTGATCATAAATTACATCTGTTTACAGTTAAACATGTAAACCAGGGGTGTCAAACATATGGCCCGTGGGTTGGAGCTGGCCCGTGGGCTGCAGCTGGCCCATGGCCATATTTAGTCTAGCCTATAGTTCAATTTTTCTTATTCATTTATTTATTTATGCATTTATTTTTTATCTTAAATTAGTCTGTTAAATACAAGTGTTATTCAATAAATAAGGACATTTTTTTTTTAAACTATCATAGCAAACATGCACACTTATACACGCATATACACACAGAGTTTTCCTTCTCCTAGATTGGTTATCTAACCAAGATCAAAGAGTCCAATTGTTGAATACCCAACATCTGCCGAAACACTGCATCTTTCAAAGCCTCCATGCTTCCTGTAGCCCACCAACACTATACTTGATACCCATCTCCACACACATATGCACACACGCACACACATACATTTCAAAAATGAAAAAAATTTCATTATTATTATTATTTATATAATCGAGAGAGGGGACTCATGTGATAGAGAGAGAGAGACAGAGACAGAGACAGAGACTTACTTGTTGCTTCATTTCTTCCTGCTATCATGTATGGTTGTTTCCTTTTCTTCTTCACTGGCCGCCATATTGTCAAGTCTCTTCTAAGGGCTCGTTTTTTAGTCATGCAATTAATTTAACCACAAGACTTTTTTCCTTGATCAAGATTTATTTAACCCCTTCTTATTCGCCATGCGGGAGAATCTACCTCGCAGTGGCACGTCTACTCGGCGTTGATCTCAGGTTGAAACTAAAATCTAAACTAACTAAATCATGTGACACGCGAGATTTGCACCTCTGGTGTCAAGGTTACCAACGGTCCTGGTATTTTTCCACTTGGCCCCTTATATTATTACTGTATGCTATTCATGTTCCTGACACTAATACATTATTCTATGTACTAGACATGAGACTTTGATGAGTTGTGGTGCACCTGAGCACTGTACTCATACATGTATATTATTACTGTATACTATTCATATTCCTGACACTAATACATTATTCTATGTACTAGACATGAGACTTTGATGAGTTGTGGTGCACCTGAGCACTGTACACATACATGTATATTATTACTGTATGCTATTCATGTTCCTGACACTAATACATTATTCTATGTACTAGACATGAGACTTTGATGAGTTGTGGTGCACCTGAACACTGTACACATACATGTATATTATTACTGTATGCTATTCATGTTCCTGACACTAATACATTATTCTATGTACTAGACATGAGACTTTGATGAGTTGTGGTGCACCTGAGCACTGTACACATACATGTATATTATTACTGTATGCTATTCATGTTCCTGACACTAATACATTATTCTATGTACTAGACATGAGACTTTGATGAGTTGTGGTGCACCTGAGCACTGTACACAATAAATTTCATTATTATTATTATTTATATAATTGAGAGAGGAGACTCATGTGATAGAGAGAGAGACAGAGACAGAGACAGAGACTTACTTGTTGCTTCATTTCTTCCTGCTATCTTGTGTGGCTGTTTTCTTTACTTCTTCACTGGCCGCCATATTGTCTAGTCTCTTCTAAGGGCTCGTATTTTAGTCATGCAATTAATTTAACCACAAGACTTTTTCCTTGATCAAGATTTATTTAACCCATTCTTATTCGCCATGCGGGAGAATCTACCTCGCAGTGGCACGTCTACTCGGCGTCGATCTCAGGTTGAAACTAAAATCTAAACTAACTAAATCACGTGACACGCGAGATTCGCGCCTCTGGGGTCAAGGTTACCAACGGTCCTGGTATTTTTCCACTTGACCCCCTTAAATTCTTGCTGCAGTGTCTGTCAACCACCCCATGCCAGCACATAAATTATGTAACACAATCTACCCTAGTATTTACCCATCAGTGACAAACAAAATGGAGCAGAGGAATTTGTTATCCGAACACTTTTTTTCATTTACCTATTAAGATATTTTCAGTTGTTAAAAAATACCTTGACGAAAGTGTGAAGGTTACCCGAAATATTGGAAACTAAAGCAATCCAAGGATAAAACAATGGTTATATATCAGAATTCTGTTTTTGTTCTGTTCTTGTTCACTTTTTTATATATTTCCTATGTATCCTGATATCACAAAAAATGTTCACAAGAACAAAATTGAAACACAACTAAATTCATTTATATATATATATATATATATATATATATATATATATATATATATATATATATATATATATTAATCCTAATGAGTCAGGTATACCAACTAACAGATTTGCTTACTATCTCAAGTTAAATTTTAACCATCTATCTTTAAGGCGTAATACAGATTCTCAAAGATATGTGGTTCAAAGTTAACTGACCTGAAAAAAACGTAAAAGTTTTTAAATAAAATAACTGGTGGATTATATCTTTTATTCATTGATATATCAACACTGAAAATTTCATTAAATTCTGTTAATTCCCTGATTTTTGGTATTTTTTTTCTTTCAGCAGGGTGACACATAATGGTGGAATTTAGGTCTGTTAAGTTCAATTTAACCGAAATCTGTTACCAAAATTTTAAGTATAAACATTTAGGGACCATAATGTCTCAAAGAATGCCTCTTTTTACACCAACAGTCACTTCCTGATTTTGGTATGTGAAGAACTCGTTCATACAACAGTGGGGACTGTGTTTCATGGCTGAGTGGGGGTGGACTTCAAGCCAGAATCTGGAATTTTGTCCTTAAATGAAAGTCTGTGACATCATCCGTGCCAACTTGTATGATTAATGGTTCTCATGAAAAATGTTCTCTTTGATTTTTTTTTTCTCAAAATTCTGAAGATGTTATTTTTATTATTATTGTTTTGATGTCAAGTGCCAACACACCCTCAATCAATTTAAAACGAGTTACAGGAATAGATAAATATTTGTCCAAGAATATATTCAATACAGTAGATTATAAATCAAAACACTAAGTGTCGACAAATATATATTTTTTTCAAATATCAATAAATCAATGAATCTGTTGAGGATTTTTACTATGAAAATGCATTGGAAATGATTTTTAAAAATGTATTGGAAAGGATTTTTACTATAAAAATGCATTGGAAATGATTTTTACTATAAAAATGCATTGGAGATGATTTTTACTATGAAAATGCATTGGAAATGATTTTTACTATAAAAATGCATTGGAAATGATTTTTACTATAAAAATGAATTGGACAATGATTTTTACTATAAAAATGCATTAGAAATAATTTTACTATAAGAATGCATTCAATAATGATTTTTACTCTAAAAATGCATTGGAAATGATTTTTTACTATAAAAATGGATAGGAAATGATTTTTTACTATAAAAATGCATAGGAAATGATTTTTACTATAAAAATGCATTGGAAAGACATACCTTTTTATATTCGATAAGCTCAGGTACTCATATTAATATATTTCAGGCAGGAGACTTTCAACACAATCAACAAGGCAAAAACATGAGGACAACTTTTTAAGACACACAAGGTGTTTGCTTTATTTACAGAGACTAAAGAAAAAGCTAAGGGGTAGATGACCTGGCCCCTATACAGAAAATGTGATTCAGTGCAGATAACTCTGACCTGACAATTTAACTCAATCAACATGGCAAAAACATGAGGACGACTTTTTAAGACACGCGTGGAGCTAGTTTTATTAACAATAACTAACAACAAAAGCGAGGGGTAGATAAGCTGACCCATATACACAAAAAATTAAAATTAGTGGAATAGATCACTAATTAGGGTCTGAGCCTATTCTAGTTGTGACCACCCCAATGTTCTGTAACAATTTTATTGTATATGATTCTAAAACAACCCCTAACCAAATTTCCGAGATTATTGATAATTCTTCCGAGGTCGTATTTATGACCGGATCGCAAAGGTCTTTCTGACCATCGTGTCTCGGCAATTCTTCAAATAAGTAAGTGAGTAATTGAACGTAGATGTCGACTGGCTCCCTTGGGGTAGAGTTTCTTGGGCAGACCAATTAATAACCATTCAGTTGTGGATTATTTTAAGAAATTGACACATTCTGGAAGTGTGTGCACTGAAACATTGGGTAGTCACATTCGTTGTTCGATAAACAAGATGGTCAGGAAGAATAAAGTGAAGAACTATACAAGTGTTTAAAAGAGAGAGAGGGGAGGTGGAGAGAGAGAAGGAGAGAGAGAGGGGGAGGAGGGAGAGAGAAGGAGAGAGGGAGAGAGAGTTGAGATAAACAAGATGGTTGGGAAGAATAAAGTGAAGAACTATACAAGTGTATAAGGAGGGAGAGTGGGGAGGGGGGAGAGAAGGAGAGATAGAGAGAGGGGGGAGGGAGAGAAAGGGAGAGAGAGAGAGAGTTGAGATAAACAAGATGGTCAGGAGAATAAAGTGAAGAACTATACAAGTGTTTAAAGGAGAGAGAGTGGGAGAGAGGGAGAGAGAGAGAGAGGGAGGAGAGAGAGAGAGAGAGAGAGAGATGGTCGGGAAGAATAAAGTGAAGAACTATACAAGTTTAAAGGAGAGAGAGTGGGGAGGGGAGAGAGAGAAGAGAGAGAGGAGAGGGAGAGAAAGGGAGAGAGAGAGAGAGTTGAGATAAACAAGATGGTCGGGAAGAATAAAGTGAAGAACTATACAAGTGTTTAAAGGAGGGAGGGGGAGAGAGAGAAGGAGGAGAGATAGAGGGAGGAGAGGAGGGAGAGGAAGAGAGAAGGAGAGATGGAGAGAGAGAGAGAGTTGAGATAAACAAGATGGTTGGGAAGAATAAAGTGAAGAACTATACGTGTTTAAAGCAGAGAGGGGGAGGGGAGAGAGAGAGAAGGAGAGATAGAGAGGGG
Source organism: Doryteuthis pealeii (assembly GCA_023376005.1). Lineage (NCBI taxonomy): Eukaryota > Metazoa > Mollusca > Cephalopoda > Myopsida > Loliginidae > Doryteuthis > Doryteuthis pealeii. The sequence continues at coordinate 44,074,100 of CM042168.1, forward strand.
GAGAGAAGGGGGGAGAGAAGGGGAGGAGGGAGAGAGAAGGAGAGGAGAGAGAGTTGGGAAGAGAGAAAGAATTTAAGAAGGAGAATTCCACTTTTGAGTTCATCTTTACTTCTCCAGTTGTGTCCAGCATTTTCTCTGGTTCGAATTCAAACAGAAATTCAAAACGTATTCTAGCCAGATTCTTCTTTTCAAAATATTTTTCCCAAATATTTTTTTTTCCTTCTTTTTCATCCATAATTTACTCTTACTATAAAACCGATTGTTTTGCGACCCTTAATTACCCAAACTCTTTTAATTATAAAACACTCGGAACCTTATGGTTCCAAGCTGGA
>CM042168.1:44079431-44113617 GCA_023376005.1 Doryteuthis pealeii
TTCTACCAAAATTATTTCTACCAATAAGCACATGAAGTTAATGAAAAAAATTTAACTTAAAAATTATTTCTTCCAATATATTGATACACATTGAGTTAATGAAAATTATTCTCAGTTTATAAAACCAAATCAAACAAAAATAATTACAAATTATTTCCTTACAAATTATATACACAAAAAAAGACAAAGATTTGGTATTAGATATCCCACAAGGGTTGATATGCCATTAAAGATAATAACCAACTGACCAAACACCTTTGATAAGTCTAAGGTGTTGGAAAGGTAATTTACTGCTTGTAGATTTTAATTTCCACCTGTTTCCAATCAACAAGAGAGATCATTAGTACCCAATGTAATTACACCTTTTGTTCAATGATTGCATGTTTAGGTACAGGTGTTCATCAGATCCAATTTCTTATCAAACATAGAATCTCTCTGTTTATAGTAACATAACAATATACTGTCCTAGAAACTGTGGCTTATGCTCTCTGTAACCTTGGATATTAATAATTCAAACTTTTTTAAGAATTATGCCCTCTCTTATTTACTGTATCATATCCTGGGTTGGTTGATTGGTTGGTTGGTTGATTTTAATGGCATATCAACCCATATGGGGTTATGTCATGCCTAACAGTTAGGAAGTAATATATGTCATGTATTTAACATTTATACATTTTAGTAATCGGTTTTAACAATGTGTTAGCGCCATTGGGGATCATGTTGTATGGTATTGATTAAGTTCATGTCTATATTCTATGGTATAATTTTGTTTCCCTCAAAAAGGAGAATGTCCTCCATGCTAAAATTTTAAATAGATCCTTCATATTGTTTGCTTTAAAATAACGGTTTCTGACGTGAGAAAAAAAAATGCATTCCATGAATAAGTGTTTAACAGTCAAAGGTGTTTGACATGCTCTACATTGTGAAAAATACCAAGTAAATTTAGTACAGCCATAGCAGAAATTTGGTAGGCAAAGTGTTAAACATACAAAGAAAATCTTCTCTTAGACAAAATCAGGGTTATAGATAGGGGATATCAGCAGCATGGGCAACTGTACGAAGCTTGCTAAAGGCCTTGTACCAAGATCCAAACACTGATCCATAGTCCAACTCCTCGACTGAGAGATACCAATACAATAATGGCAACCATAGATTAACAACTATTCTTTATGTGTGACTGGGGGCAAGTGGACATACACCTGCTTTCTTGTGGGATATTGTTTCCGTCATTTATTTGAGATCGCCCGCAGCATTCTTGTGCAGCTCCCATCTAGTTTATTCTCTAGGTGTTTCATTAGGGTCCAGGTGGTGCAGCCATACAGTAGCACTGACACACTCACTAATAATAATAATAATCATTTGTAAACAATTATAACTTAAAGTAACGATTCTTATAAATAATTTATTCACAAATGGTTTTAAGTATTCCTATTGGATATTGGATCCAAACAGGTACTGTGCAAAGATTCATGCACCGATCCATGGTCTCACTCCTCAACTGTATCAAATTTCAGCATTAAATAATTCATGAGAGGTTGATATGTCATTAAATCTTGCCTACTTTAAGCTGCTCATAGTGGCTCTCCTACCACTACAATCCTACTGTAGATAGTGAACTATACTGACTCTAACTCTATTCACCTCAGAACTCATTCTATTCAAATAAAGTCTAATTATTATTGTAATCTGACAAAACAAGTGACACATGTGAGAGCTGATGCCAGTGGTTTATGGTAGGATCACATTGATTCAGATAAATAATTTATTCACAGATGGTTTTAAGTATTCCTACCTAATACAAATAATTTTCAAATAGATCTGTTTGACCAAGATATTTGATCCAAACAGGTACTGTGCCAAGATCCATGCACCAATCCATGGTCTCACTCCTCGACTGTGAGACGCCAATGCAATAACGGCAACCGTAGATAAACAACTATTCTTGGATTGTCCCCCCCCCCCCATCCATGCTTTTTTCACTTCAATCATCATCATGCCACCCCGGCAGCGCAGATATCCATGACAATCTCTCGCCAACCTTCCCTATCATGCATTGCTCCTGGGAGGTCCTCTGCACGGCATCCAGTATCCACGCAGAGCTGGTCAATGTATATCTTTGCTGGTCAGCCTGCGCTGGTGTGCCCATGTGATGGCTTCCACAGAAGAACATCATTTATGAGTTCATCCTTACTTCTCCAGCAGTGTCCGGCGTGTCTCATTCGCCTTACACAGATGGTTTGTGTAATATGGGGCAGGTGGCCATACAGCTGTTTACTCGTGGGGTGTTGTTTCCACATCTTACCTAAAAGTTACTACCACTCCAGGTCAGCATCGACCTGGGAGTGATGGCAGTGAAGGGTATTCCATACTCCTTAGGTCCCCCCAGAACAGGAGCCTCACCATACATGATTGATCAATTGATTTTAATGGCATGTCAACCCGTCTATATTTTTCTATTGTTTATAAACACATTTTTCTATTTAACCCATAGATGGGACCCTAACAGGTACTACCACTCCGGGTCAGAGTGGACCAGGGAGCAATGGTGATGAAGGGGTGCTCCACATTCCCCAAAACTCCAAAACTGGAACCTTACCATCAAATAGAGTTTAACGTCATTCCCAGGACATGAAGACAATAGGGTTGGGGCAATCATATAGGTGCTAGGGCTTGATGTGACCAGTTGATTGATCGGAGAGGGTCTCTCCAACCGCCTGTCTAGCCCAAGAACTGTCCAAAGTGGAATGTTGCATGTCATGGACTGCTCAGCCACCTGGCTTCCATCCTTAAGCATCACAGGTCGCCACCCACGGCCAACAGGTGGCTCCATTGGGGGAGTATTACTCCTCTGCAGAGGTGAAGTCGGTGCATTTTAATGCCTCAGCCGACAGGGCGGTATGTGCAGAGGTTAGAGAATTGCATTCATTGTAATGTAAGACTATTTCATGTGTAGAGGTTAGGGAATTGCATTCATTGTAATGGCATGTCAACCCGTCTAAGACTATTCTATTATGTGTAGAGGTTAGGGAATTACATTCATTGTTTATTAATATTTACATTTTCCAAAGACAAAAGGCTCTGCGCCAAGATCCACACACCAATTCCTCGACTGACAGGCGCCAATACAACAAGGGCAACTGTAGATAAACAACTATTCTATATGCGCCACTATTACTCAGATTGTTTCCCAGCGCATAACCCAAGCCCCACCCTGTCCAACGCTTCTTTTGCTTCAAACTTGACTGACTTTTTTCCAAAACAGTAGAACGGTGCCTAATCCTCTGGTTGACAGGGTTAAGCAGGGTGCTGCGGACAAGCACCAGGGGAGGAGGATGTAATGATTAATGAATAATGAATATGTATTCATGAGGCATCTCCAGTTAAGTTCAACTTGTTGTCACATCCAAAGACAAAGCCACACAATCGACCCCCCCCCCCGCAATCGACCCACCCCCACCCCCGCAATTGATTAGCTCGGAGAAACCATTGCACATTGACATGTCATTATTAGACATCTATTGGGAAATGGATGCAGCTGGCTTTCTCTTTTTGTTTGTTGGCGAGATTTGGACATTACTGTTTTAGACTTAAATTGCCATAAAATATTATGTATTCATTGGTTTATGACTAGGAGACTAATATACTTATATATACACACACACACACACACACACACACACATACACACACACATATATATATATATGTTCGAATCACACACAAAGCAGTCTTCCTGTCTATAGCTCTGCTGATGAGGCCTAAAAGGCCGAAATGTACATACAGAGATTGATTTTTCTCAATTTGTTTAGCCTTACATTTGAATAGGTATGCCTGCCTTATTCATTGATTATTAATTAATTAATTTTCAAAAATTAGGTACGACTTCAATTAAGCACATATTCTCCCAAAAATTGTCGGCTAAAAAAAAGCCATATCAAAACACATTGTTTGTTTGTTAACTTCTCTATATATATATATATATATATATATATATATAATTTTTTTTTTCAAGTTAAGGTAGCATGTACATGGAGTCAACAGCACCCGGTTACTGCCTATGCAATCTTCAGACCAAAATTCAAAATTTTAGTCTGAAGATTGCATATATATATATATATATATATATATATATATATATATATATATGTGTGTGTGTGTGTGTGTGTGTGTGTGAAGAAAAAGTGGAAGTGAATCCGACAGTATGTAATATTATGAAAAATTGAAAAAACACAAGTTCATAACCGAGTAATGTTTATTTCGCCTATGCTGCAGTGTTTCAATCTGTTTCAATAGATCTTCATCAGGGCTTTTCATTAGTTTGAGGAAAAGAATTTTCTATGATACATTTATTTTTCCTCAAGCTAACGAAAGCCATGATGAAGATCTACTGAAACAGATTGAAACACTACAGCGTAGACAAAATAAACATTACTCGTTTATGAACTTGTGTTTTTTCAATTTTTCATAATATTACATATATATATATATATATATATATATATACATGCAATCTTCATATCAAAATTTTAAATTTTGTTCTGAAGATTACACAGGCAAGAAACTGTCATTTATCTATCTATCTATCTATCTATGTATATATATCATCATCATCATCATGTCGCGCTGTTAGCACAGATATCCATGACAGTCTCTCTCCATCCATCCCTATCGTTCATCATTCTCGGGAGGTCCTCTATGCAGCATCCTGTATCCGCGCAGAGCTGATCAATGTACATCTTTGCTGATCGGCCCACACTGGCATGCCCATGTGCTGGCTTCCACAGGAGGACGTCGCTTATGAGTTCATCCTTGCTTCTCCAGCAGTGTCCCGCGTGTCTTGTCCGTCTTACTCGGACAGTTTGGGTGATATGTGGCAGGTGGCCGTACAGCTGCTTTCTCATGGGGTGCTGTTTCCACGTCTTGTTCATGATCACCCGTAGCATTCTTGTGCAGCTCCCATCTAGTTTATTCTCTAGTCGCTTTGTTAGGGTCCAGGTGATGCAGCCATTTATCTATTTATATACAGATATATATAAATATATGAAAGTACGCAAACAGTTTGTTTTTGATATGGCTATGCCGACAATTTTTGGGAGAATATGTGCTTATTGAAGTCATACCTAATTTGAAAATTGATTAGTTGATAATTAATGAATTCATACTGTCGTGCATCAAGTCTTCAAAAATGTAGGATATATGAGTTTATAAGTGAGAAATCTAGGAAGACCAGCTAGTGTAACGGTTAGAATCCCCGACTGTCAGCCAGGCAGTTAGGGTTCGAATCACACACAAAGCAGCTTCCAGTCTATAACTCTACTGATGAGGCATAATAGGCCGAAATGTACATACAGAGAAGGACTTTTTCTCGATTTGTTTACGCTTTACATTTGAACATATATATTCGCCTAATTCATTAATTATCAACTAATTAATTTTCAAATTAGGTATGACTTCAATTAAGCACATATTCTCCCAAAAAATATAAATATATATATATATTGTTAATATATATGTATATATATATATATGTTCCATTGTGAATGCTTTCAAATGATTCTTGTTTCTCCAGTTTACCACTGCAAATCTTTCTGCAGCAAAACTAAATAAAATTATTGACCTTTTTATATCTATTTTCACTTATCGCACAACACCCCCCCCCCCTTGACAGGTACGTGTAGGTGGGTCTTACTCTGGTTTCCCTGATGGCATCAAATAATCTGGCTGTAACGGTTAATGAGTAACACATCCAAAGTAGCGAATGAAATCAGAGGCTTTTTTTTTTTTTTATGTTGAGTTGAAGACATTTGATACGTACAGTATTTCAAAATACTTTCCTTTACCAATCACCCACACAGACTACCTCTACTCTATCCCGACCCCCAACCACTGTTTCTTGAATAGGTTTAATGCCAAAGTTTAACCCCTAGAGAGAAATTTTCAACAAAAAAAAAAAGAAGCAAATAGAAAAATGCAATCTATCTCTACATATATAAAAGGCAGTTGTGTGTATCTGTATATCCGGAGGAAACATCAAAAATAAAACAATTAACGACAAAGTAAATATATATACACATTAAATATCATCAGGGCTTGGTTTTTGAGCAAAATAATGAAGATTTGGTTTATATTTAGCAAGATATCTAAAAATTCAAATTTGAAAAGTAACAGAAGTGAAAGTCATTAGCATGTTATTTTTTTATCTTTTTTTTTTTTGTATGTTTTTTTTTTCGCTTTGAAATATGATATTGATTGATTAAATTAATTGCATCATTTATATCTTATTTTTTTTTAAATTGTAAATCATTGAATGGAAATTTCTTACTATGTTGTTATATATTTACATGGGGATTTTTATTGGGCAACCAGCAAGGATCTCAATCGCGATATGTAAGAATGGATCTGCGATACTAATTTTTTTTTAAATCCCCCCCTCTACACAGGCGACACCGGGCAGCCACTTCTAGTACATATATAAAGGGCAGTTGTGTGTATATGTATGTCCGGAGGAAACCTCGAAAATAAAACAATTAACGACAAAGTAAATATATATACACATTAAATATCACTAGGGCTTGATTTTTGAGCAAAAATAATAGAGATTTGATTTATATTCGTGTAGATGATTAAAAGATAAGATTTAAATGATAACTGCATGGATTTTTCTTTCATTTAATATTTTAGATAGTAGAGATTAACATTTCTTTTTAGAGTGGTTGGATCAATGCAAGGTCTATGTTTTACATAGGGATTTAAATGGGGGCATCCCATGAGGATTTAACTTACGATTCAGTAATAATGGATCTGCGGGACTAACTTTAAAAAATCCCCCTCTACCCAGGCGATGCTGGGTAGCCGTTGCTAGTGTATTATAAGTGTACAGCTTTGAATTCTTATACTAGTTGGAATAATTCTGTGAATAATGAACTTCTGTATTCATAAATTTCAAAGATGCACAGGAGAATTCCAACAGGTTCCACCAAAAAGTTTTTTTTTGTTTTTTGTTTTCTGAATTTCTTTTACTAATTTCTTATCAAAAGCAATGTATGTATGTCTGGAGGAAACTTACGAAAATAAAACAATTAATGACAAAGTAAATATATATAAACATTCACTATCACCAGATCTTGCTTTTTGAACAAAAATAATAAAGATTTGATTTATATTTGGGAAGATAATTAAGAAATAAAATTTAAATTGTGACAACATGAATTTTTTTTGCATTTAATATTCTAAATAGGAAACACTGATTTTTCTGTTCAGAGTTTCTATGCACTTTTTTTTTTCTGACACCCACCAGGCCAGTTCAAAGCAAGGTATTTTTACATAGGAATTTTAATGGGGCATCCTGCGAGGATTCAACTCTTAATTCAGTAATAATGGATCTGCAAGACTTTTTTTACCCCCTTTTCTACTCAGGCAATGCTGGGTAGCCGATTCTATTACATATATAATGGGCAGTATGTATGTATGTCCAGAGGAAACTTTGAAAATACAATAATTAACGACAAAGTAAATATATATATTTACCAACCCTCCGCACGAGCAGGATGCGACACAAGGTCAATTTCTTAAGTGGAGTTTATCAGGTTTGAATTCAGAGTTTTCCTTCTCCTAGACCGGTTGCCTAACCAAGGTTAAAGAACCCAGTCTGCCCTACTATTTACCCATAGCTGGAGGGAGAGTAGGATTCATACCTTTCCCAAAGGTATTAGCGCTAAGTGAAATGCAATTAACACGTAAACACAAAGTAAATATATATACACATTTACTATCTCCAGATCTTGCTTTTTGAGAAAAAATAATAAAGATCTGATTTATAAGATTAAGATTTGAATTATAACAACATGGAATTTCCTTTTGCATTTAATATTTTAAATAGGAAACATTAATTTTTCTTTTAAAAGTGTACATTTTTTTTTCTGACGTCCCACCAGGTCTGACAAACGCAAGATCTTTTTTTTACATAGGGATCTTAATAGGGTAACTTGCAAGGATCCAACTTGTGATTCAGTAATAATGAATGCAATTCCCTAACCTCTACACATGAAATAGTCTTAGATGGGTTGACATGCAAAGAATGCAATTCCCTAACCTCTACACATGAAATAGTCTTAGATGGGTTGACATGCCATTACAATGAATGCAATTCCCTAACCTCTACACATGAAATAGTCTTAGACGGGTTGACATGCCATTACAATGAATGCAATTCCCTAACCTCTACACATGAAATAGTCTTAGACGGGTTGACATGCCATTACAATGAATGCAATTCCCTAACCTCTACACATGAAATAGTTTTAGATGGGTTGACATGCCATTACAATGAATGCAATTCCCTAACCTCTACACATGAAATAGTTTTAGATGGGTTTACATGCCATTACAATGAATGCAATTCCCCCACCTCTTCTAGTCTTATTATAATGGAGATTCAGTGTCTGTCTGTCTGTCTGTCTGTTTGTTTGTTTTGTTTTGTTTTATGGCATATCAAGAACAGTGGGTCATTTAATGCCGGCAAATTTTTAAAAGATTCGTAGCAACAGTTTGGAACTTACCTTTTTTTTTTGTAAACAAATTTTCTATTTAACCCATAGATGGGACCCTAACAGGTTCTTCCACTCCGGGTCAGAGTGGACCAGGGAGCAGAGGCTCCACATTCCCCAGATCTCCAGAACTGGAACCTCACCGTCAGATAGTTTAACGTCATTCCCAGGAACTGAAAACCCTCAGCCACCGCCTTCTAGCACATATATATGATCAAAAGGAGTGAAAATAATAATAATATTATTAATAATATTAATAATAATAATAATAATAATAATAATAATAATAAAGTTTGAAAAAAAAGTTTGAAAAAAAAGTTTGAATAAAAAAGTTTGAATAAAAAAATGTTTGGAAAATCTGGAAATCAGAAGGAGAATCGAGACCATCCAGAATACTGCACTGCTACAATCAGCCAGAATACTCAGAGGAGTCCTGGAGACCTGAGGAGACTTGTTGCCACTCAGAATCTAGTGAAAGGCCATCAGCTAACGCTGATGTGAAAAACTCAAAAGGAGTGAATAATAATAACAAAAAAGACATAGCATTGCATATTATATTTGATTTATAGTTGAGAAAATTCTCAGTATGGACCTATCAACACCACACAAATACATCTCGGCCAGCATCCCACCTTCAGCTCATCGGATGCTTTCTACAAACTCCCCCACAATTTATATGGTGTGAATTTTGAAAGCAAGCCAACTATTTTTCGCAAACCTGCCCTTCCCTATCTAACATCTTTATTTGAAGACTGAAATATGCTGACTGTATTCCCTAGAAGGGGGTAAGACCAACCACACACACACACACCCCACACACCTAAACAAAAAAGGAAGGTGCTGGGTATGACACTAAACTGCATCTGATGTTCAGATTCCAGTATCTGGAGATCTGAGAAGTTTAGAGTATCAGTTCCTAGCCATTACTCCCAGGTCCACTCTAACCCCAGAGTGATAGTAGCTGTTCAGGTCCTATCTATAGGTCAAATAGATATTATTTAATTATTCATATTTGATAGGACCATGTGCAAAAAAAAAAGAACAACAAGAACAACAACCACAATGTGAAACATGTCAAACACCTTTAACAGTTAAACACTTATTCATGGAATGCAGGGTTTTTGCTTAAAGCAAAAAATATGAAAGATCTGTTTGAAAATGTCAACATGGAGGATATTCTCTCTTTTTTTAGGGAAATAAAATTATACCATAGAATATAGACATGAAACAAATCAATACCATACAACATAATCCCCAATAATGCTAACACATTGTTAAAACCAATTGCTAAAAAGTATAAATATTGATGTAATGAATATGTAAATACCTTGATACCCCCTCACTATAATCTGATTGGACAGTGTCATGTATAAATATTCGACACTGTGATGGTCAAGCACTTAAGCCTACAAGCCTAAACTTACTCTCCAGACTACACCATGACTGCTCGGAAGACGACTGCTATTCAACGCACCAACTACTACTGCGATAATATACCAAATACCAACTTCATAATATATCCCTTAACCCGGATATATCAAATATAAATACACGATATGTATTACTTCCTAACAGTTAGGCATGACATAACCCCAGACGGGTTGATATGCCTTTAAAATCAATAAACAAACAAACTCTTGAGAAATAACTACACAAAATGTAAATATGAACAATGAATGTAATTCCCTAATTTCTAGACATGAAATAACCCTAGACAGGTTTACATGCCATTAAAATCAATCAGTCATATATGGTGAAGCTTTAGTTCTGGAGATCTGAGGAGTGTGGTGTATCCCCTTTATTGCCATTACTCTCTGGAGCACTCTGACCTGGAATGGTAGTACTTGATATGCAAATTTGAAGTGGAAAGGGCATTGAGGTGGGGGGTGCAATCCAAGTAATTTTGGTGCATGTAGAATAGTTGTTTATCGACTATTGCCATTATTGCATTGGCATCTGTCAGTTGGGAAATTAGAATGAGGTAAAAGAGGGAGGATGAGTTGAGAGAATGGGAACAAGGTAAGAGAAAGAGAGAGAATGAGTTGAGAGAATGGGAACATGATAAGAGAAAGAGAGAGAATGAACTGAGAGGGGAAATGGGAATGAGGTAAAAGAGAGAGAATTAGAATAAGAAATGAAGAATAGGATGAGAGAGAGAGAGAGTGAGAAAAAGAGAGAGAATAAGAATGAGGTAAGAAAGAGAGAATGAGGTAAGAGCATGAGAACAAACTGAGAGAAATAAATAAAATGAAGTGAGAGAGAGTGAGGTGAGAGAAAAAGAACAAGGTATGTATAATAGAGAGAGAGAGAGATAGAGAGAGGGGGAATGAGAGAGAGAGAGAAAGAGAACAAGGTAAGAGAAAGAAAGAGAGAACGAGGTGAGAGAGAGAGAAAGAGAACAAGGTAAGAGAGAGAGAGAGAACAAGGTAAGAGAAAGAGAAAGAGAACAAGCTAAGAAAGAGAAAGAGAGAGAGAGAACAAGGTAAGAGGAGAGAGAAAGGGAGAGAGGGGAAAATAGAGAGAGAGAGAGAGAGAAAAGTGAGAAAAGTAGCCAAAAAGTCAGAAATCAACTCTTCTTCCGGTCGGATTGGGGGGTTAGGGGAAAGAGACGGGGGGGGGGGTAGAGCAGACAGTGGAATCAAGTGGAAGAATGAAGAAATTAAACAGGAATATGATTTACTAGGAATTTATTTTGATCTATAATCAAAGGCCAACTTAACTCTTTGCCTACCAAATTTCCCCTGCGTCTGTACCAAAATTTTCTTGGTATTTTTACCTGTATGATGGGATATTTCAAGGTTCACTATCTATTTACCTTTGTTGCCTATGCATGTCCATGCTATCCTAACTTGCATATATATACATACACAAACAAACATGTACATATATATATATATATATATATATATATATATATATATATATATATATATATATATACATGTAGAAAAGATTATTCAGATGAGTGCTTCTCCATTTTGCACAGAGCTAGGTCCAAACAGCATTTAACCATCCTCGAAGCTGTTTATATTTCTTTTTTTCGGCCTACTCTGTGCAAACAAACTCCAAAGCACTCCCTCTATTAGACACTTCTAACCCTGTTTCAACCTAGGGTTCATACATACCCCCCCCTCTTTCCCCCTTTCTTTTTTTTTATTTGTCCCCCTCTGGTTCACCCCATTCGTTTCTTATAAATTTCCTATACAATCTGACTTTTATTCATCGCCGGTGTATCACTTGAAAAGTACCGGTTGAAAAGGCCTTCGTGTATCCCCCCTTTATTTTATATTCTATTCCTTAATAAAATATTCTCCCTAATTACATATGATTCCTCCACTTTTAGTGCTATACAAATTCTCCTGTACCTATTCATATATATATATACATATATATATATATATTATATATATATACACACACACACACAAACAAATATATATATATATATATATATTGCTACAGCTGTAGGACAAAGTAAACAGGGCACATGGACCAGGTGGGAGAGTGCAAAAGAGAGAGTTGTCACATGGAGCGACATCAGACATATGGAGCCTAAAAAATTAAGTTTCCTGATAAAGGCAGTCTACGACATACTACCAACACCAGTCAACCTACACATCTGGGGGTTAGCTATGTCCAACCCATGCAAAGCATGTGGGAAAACTGCTAGCCTGAAACATATTCTCACGGGATGCGAGTATGCTCTAAGAAGCTACACGTGGAGGCACAATGAAGTCCTCAAGATTGTTGCGGAGGTGTCGAAGATATGTTGTGAGACTGCAAATAAAGCTGTTAATAACATCAACAAAGCAGTACATTTCGTTAAAGAAGGAAACATTTCGAAATTTTCATATAAAAATAGCAAATTTCGTCACTGTTTGATGGCTCCACAGACTGGCGCATTGCATACGACTTAGAACATCAACTCGTTTTTTCAACTGAAATAACATTAACGGCCCAGTGTCCTAATATTGTCATTTGGTCTGTTAATCAAAAGAAAGTTTTCATCATTGAATTAACAGTTCCATTTGAGGAAAATCTTGACTGGGCAGTTGGAAAAATATAAAGATTTACGAGTCGGATGCCAGGGATTTATTACCAACTCAACCTTGGCATTTTTGTCTAAACTTGGACTTTCTCCACCAGACAAGAGGAAATACATCAAAAAGATCCAGGATAAAGCTCTAACCGCATCAGCGTGGATATGGCAATCCTACAATATGACATCAAACCGACAAAGTCTGGTGGTATCATGAGATACTGCTGGGGCGCTGGTAATGATGCTTCAGCCCCAAAACCTTGCCTGAACCCAGAGTCATCATCTAATGAAGGCTTTGTTGTTTGCAATGCTACTGTGTAAATAGCAGTCATTGTATGAAGATTATACACACACACACACACACATATATATATACACATACATACATGCAGATTTATGTATAGACATACACACACACATATATACACACACACCCATACATATATATATATGTGAAGACATGGAAGTGAATCCGACGGTATGTAGTATATTAAGAAAATTGAAAAAACACAGGTTTAAATAAGTTGAGTGGTGAGTTTATTGGCCGACGCTGCAGTGCTTCGATCTATTAATTAGATCATCTTCAGGGCATTTGTTGGTATAAATTTTTTTTATCACCTTCCTTATAGAAGGTGATAAAAAAAATATATACCAACAAATAGATATAGGAGGGAGAGTAGGATTCATACCTTTCCCAAGGGTATTAGCGCAAAGTTAAATGCAATTATCACACCCAGGATTTGAACTCGGGGTGACGAGTCCATTTCCCATAACTTTAACTATCGCACAACACACTTCAATTTTCTTAATATATATATATATATATATATATATATATATACACACACCCACAAAGATGCATGTCAATAAAGCTGTATTTTTATTAGTATTGGTATTTTCACCAATTAATTGCGATAATCAGTTTGAAATTATTGTAAACTCAATATAATTAACTGCTTATGTTCACATCCTTCATATAATTTACTTTTGTCAAAGTCAATTAATTTTTAATTATCTTCCATTGCTTTCACCTACTTCTAATTTCTCTGACCTGCAAAGCACAATTACATCCATTTATCAAAAGACGACAGTTTCGTTCTTGTTTTCATGGCTTTATCTTTTTTTTTTTTTTTTCTTTTTTTTCAAAAACGATTAAGGAAAGTAAAACATCTATTTTAGCATCAACAAATATTGGAGCATTTTTACATACTTCTAATTATTCATACTAGCAAGAATATGTGCCCTCTGCCAGGTGTAAGTATTTAAGTTTTAACGTAATGAAATACATTAAATTAGAAAGACTAACAAAATTAAATAAGAACCATTTAAAATGATTACATTTATCTATTAATAATGGAGATTCGCTTCCGGTTTTTGTCTGTAACAAAAACTATGTCACTGCTTACGTCACATTACCCAAAATCATCATAACATAGAATAAATACACTCAAAATTTGAACATGCAACATTAGACAGTCCTCATTGTTTTTTAAAACAAGTTTTAATAAATACATGACTGGTATTATATATCTAAATATAGTTTGTTTTATTTTAATACATATTTAAAGTTTACATTTCAAATTGTTTTATTTTTTAATCCTTTAATGAATTTGATGATTTTACTTACTTAGGGTACAAACTCGCTGACATTGAATTTTTTACTCCCACCCCTCAGGCAATATGTTTCAAAAATCTATTTTTACATCGCCCGGAGGGTGTTTTTTATTTTTATTAGTTTTAATAATATTTCTTTATTGCTATTTATATAAAATCATTTGTAGGATTGATTTTAATATGTTGAAGAATAAAACAATAATATTAGAGATCAATAACACCTAGTAATTAATTATTAAACCAGTTTTTGTTAAAACCAGTATGTAAATTAACCATACCATATATTATATAAACCTTTATTTCTTAGTGATATAAAAGTCACATTGCAGGGTTTCAAATGCACTAAGAACATAGGCCTTTCCGGGCCTGTGTTTGTTAATGTAAATTAACAGTGTTGATCTCAGGCAACACCTGCCCCCTTGATTTAAAGGGGCAAGGCTGAGTTTATTGCCCAGTGCCTGAAGCGTCCCCCTTGAGGGGGAATGCCAATGGGATCAACGCATTTTTTTCACCTACCACCCATGAGTCTCGGCTCGTGGGTGGGCCCACATAAAAATGCCTTGTGCCATACCCTCATAAGTTGGATGAGAGGCAGATAACCTAATAATATAATATTAGAATAATCTAACTCAGATTTTCATAGAGACATTGTTGATGAATAAGACTTATTTATTCTATATATCAATGATTTTGACTATAAATTAAATACTCATTATAAAATTATGCAATTCCTGAGGGTATTGTGACATAGTTTTGTTTAAAGACAGACAGACATATAATAGACTCAGTTCAAAATTCTGGACCAATCATGCTGATAAGCTGCTTACGTCACCTCAACAGCACAATATGTGATCTTTGTGATCTACTATTGATCGAATTCATGGCATGTGATCTACTAGGAAAAGAAGGGTACCCCCTCACATAATCTGATGGACAGTGTCCTCTATAAATATCGACACTGTGGTGGTACAATACTAGCCTACTCTCCTGACTACCACCACAACTGCTTGTAAGAAGTGCTACTCGACACACCAGCTACTACTGTGATAATATACCTTACACCAACTTCATAATATATCCCTTAACCCTATTAGGGAATGTAAACAACTCGTAGATCACATATTGGATAGAAACCATTCGGCAGATCACATATTGATTGAAACCATTCGGCAGATCCCATATTGGATTAGAAACCATTTGGTAGTTCACATATTGGATTAGAACCATTCAGCAGATCCCATATTGATAGAAACCATTCAGCATATTGGAATAGAAACCATTCAGCAGATCCATATTGGAATAGCATATTGGAATAGAAACCATTCAGATCCCATATTGGAATAGGTAGATCACATATTGGATTAGAAACCATTCAGCAGATCCCATATTGGATTAGAAACCATTTGGCAGATCACATATTGGAAGAGCACCGAACAGGCTCATCACTGCTTAACTTTGTTGACCTAATGGGAAGTGGTTCTTTCAGCATGATTTGATCGTAATAAATAAATAGATGAACAGACTTAGGTAGATATAAACAGATTGGGATATATATGGACAGACTTATAGATAGAAGGGCCGGGTTAGCCCAGTCGGTAGAGTGTTCGGCTAGAAACCACAAGGTTCCTCGTTCGATACCGGCCCTCGCCGTCTCAGCATAAGAGTAGCACAGAGATCTGTGCAGTAAAGTAAGGAGCTGATGGTAGGTGTGGCGCTCCATCTCAAACGCCAAAACAATCTCCTTGATCTAGCACTATAGAAAAGCGGATAGACTCCCTCGCTGATTAGCTGATACCAACTTTAGGCCACCCTGACGATTTATAGATAGATAGATAGATGGTTGTTTACATTCTCTTCCAAAATTTGAGGTGCAAGTGAGATTTAGATATGCTTATGTTAATAATTTCACTAAAAACTAAACATTAATAGATAGATAGATAGATAGATAGATAGATGGAAAGATAGATAGATAGATAGATAGATAGATAGATAAATAGATATATGGATATATGGATAGATAGATAGATAGATAGATAGATAGATAGATAGATAGATAGATAGATGGATAGATAGATAGATAGATAGATAAGATAGATAGATAAATAGATAGATGAGATAAATAGATAGATAGATATAGATAGATGGATAGATGGAAAGAGATAATAGATGGAAAGATAGATGATAGATAGATAGATAGATAGATAGATGGATAGATGAAAGAGATAAATAGATGGAAAGATAGATAGATAGATAGATAGATAGATAGATAGATAGATGGAAAGATAGATAAATAGATGGAAAGATAGATGGATAGATAGATAGATAGATGGATAGATGGAAAGATAGATGGAAAGATAGATAGATAAATAGATAGATGGAAAGAGATAAATAGATGGAAAGATAGATGGATAGATAGATAGATAGATAGATAGATAGATAGGAAAAGACTGAGATATAAAAAAAACATATATAGAAAGAAACAAAGAAAGATAGATGCATTCATTACATTTTATTATGTGTTTTTCACACTTTACCTCATCTCTCTCTCTCTCTCTCTCTCTCTCTCTCTCTCTCTCTAAATCTGTAGCAGATTACAGCAGCATCGTTACCGTTAGAAACGTCTGCCTGCTATGCTGTCTATATACAAACTGGTAGGAAAATGTCAGATTTACCAAGTTGAATGCTAACACAATTGTTTAGGGTTGGGTTTTTTTGGGGGGGGACTTGGGGGGGGGCTACTTAGGGAGGGAATCATTGGACAATAAAAATTATTTCCAATGCATTTTTATAGTGAAAATCATTTTCAATTAAAAAATTGTAGTGTAAATCATCTATAATGCATTTTTATAGTAAAAATCATTGTCCAATGTATTTTCATAGAAAAAATCATTTCCAACGAATTTCCATAGTAAATATCATTGTCCAATGCATTTTTATAGTAAAAATCATTTCCAATGCATTTTCATATTAAAAATCATTTCCAATGCATTTTCATAATAAAAATCATTTCTAATGCATTTTCAAAATCATTTCCAATGCATCTTGTCCAATGCATTTTCATAGAAAAAATCATTTCTAATGTATTTTCATAGAAATATAATTTCCAATGCATTTTTATAGTAAAAATCATTTCCAATGCATTTTCATAGAAAAATCATTTCCAATGAATTTATAGTAAAATCATTTCCAATGCATTTTTATAGTAAAAATGCATTTTCATATTAAAAATCATTGCCATATAAATAGTCATTTTGCATCAGTAAAAATCATTTCTAATGCATTTTCATAGGTTTCAATGCATTTTTCATAGAAAAAATCATTTCCAATGCATTCACAATGCATTTTCATAGAAAAATCATTTGCCAACGTTTTTTATAGTAAAAATCATTTCTTATTTTGAATGTTTTGCTTCTGATTTTAGTTAATTTGTTTTATCTTGCTTGTTTAATTTTTTAAAACCCTTTCTCCTGTTTACATGTCGGATAGTCACTTCATCCCAATATGGCAGCAGGTGTTTATCTTGCAAGTGATGCTGGGGTGAATGCAACAGTCAGCCATCAAATATTCCAAGATTTGACAAATGATCTGCATGTACATGAATTATCTTCCTCTCTCTCTCTCTCTCTCTCTCTCTCTCTTCTCTCTCTCTCTCTCTTTTCTCTTTTTCTTTCTTTCTTTAAATGTGTGTATATGCATATATGTGGGTGCATTTGTGTGTGTGCATATATATGTGCTTACGTATGTGTCCATATATATGTGTGTATGCATGCCTGAATATATATGTATGTGTGCATTGTGTGGGTGTGCATATATATATGTATATGTGTATATATATATGTATGCGCATGTATATGTGTATATATATATACATATGTGTGTGTATGTGCATATATGCGTATGTATGTGATTACTTACGAAACTGGTTCTGGTTTGAAATTCTATGTCATGTTAAAATATTATGTCAAATTCCCTGTCTATCTATCTATCAAACGTATATATATAAGGGTATATTCCCAGAGTTCCATCCTGGCCTCCTGCCTCAAAACCACTGGCCGGTGACTGCTGATAAAAACACCAGCTACGATTGAAGTCCATAGCCAAAGCGGTGTTACTTGAAAAAAAAAACAAGAGTTAGGGTTAAGTTGGGGTTGGGGTTTAGAGTTAGTTTAATCGGAAAATAAATAAATAATTTGGGCTCTGTTTTTTCTGGGTCATCCTGTATACAGAGTGACCCAGAAAAAACAGAACCCACAAATTTTGTAATAAAACTGTTAATTTTAACTAGGGGGTTTAGGGTTAGGGTTAGGGTTGGGGTTGGAGCTTCAATTATAGCTGGTGTGGTTTTTTTTTCAGCAGCCACCGGCTAGCAATTTTTGAGGCAGAGGCCGGGACAGAACTCTGTGAATATTACCATATATAATTTACAACTATAACAAAGATAATCTTTACAAAACCTGCTCCCACATACATTATTTATTACCCTGAAGAAGTTTAGAGACACATAATAAATATGTATTCATTTCAAATATGTTTTAATACTATGGAAGAGAGATGGATACATATCATTCTCAAGGGCATTGGTGTAAAGTAAATTGCAAACAGGCTTAATGAAACCTGACCTACCACCTGTCAATCCTGCCTCTGCAAATGTCAGACCACATCGGTTATAAGATGGCTGCTGATTGTGGTGGTAGTGGTCAGGCATATATATATTTACCAACCCCTCTGCACGAGCAGAATGCGACACAAGGTCAATTTCTGGATTCATGTGAAATCCAAACAGTTTCGTCCAGGAATTGAACTCAGGTTGACGAGTCCATTTCCTACGACTCTAACCATTACACCACAGGCACATAATATATATATATATATGTGTGTGTGTGTGTGTGTGTGTGTGTTGTGGCATATATTTATATACATATATATATATATATATATGCCCCACCACACAAGAGGTGTGTGGTTTAATGGTTAGTCGTAGAACATGGACTCGTCAACCCGAGTGCAATTCCTGGATGAAGCTGTTAGCATTTCACATGGTGCTCAATACCCTTGGGAAAGGTATGAATCCCATACTCCCTCCAGCTATGGGTAAATAGCAGGGCAGACTTGGCTCTTTAGCCATGGCTAGGTAACCAGTCTAGGAGAAGGAAAACTCTGAATTCACACCTGTTAAACTTTGCTTAAGGAGTTGGTTGGCAAATATATATATATAGGCGCTAGGGTTTGACGTAACCAACCACTCTGACCACCTAAGAAAGGGCTGAAGTGGAATGTTGCATATCATTGACTACTCAGCCACTTGGATTCCGTCCTTAAGCATCACGGGATTTTACCCACTGCAGTCGGTGTATTCTTCTTCCCCAGCTGACATGGAAATAAATAACATGGTTGACATTGATATTGATAAAAAGAAAAAGTCATCGGGGTGGCCTATAGTCGGTATCAGCCAGACAGTGAGGGAGTCTATCCCTTTTTCCCTAGCACTAGACCAAGGAGATTGTTTTTGGCATCTGAGGCGGAGCGCCACACCTATCATCAGCTACTTACTTTACCGGATAGATCCCTGTGCTACTCATATGCTGAGTTAGCGAGGGCCGGTATCGAACACAGAACCTTGTGGATCCTAGTCAAACGCTCTACCGACTAAGCTAAACCAGCCCTCTTGTAAAAATGTATACTAGTAATTCTGATCATTTTATTTCTTGTGTTTTTTTCAGGGTAACCGGAGGAGAATTATTTGATCGCATTGTAGAAAAAGGCAGCTATACAGAAAGAGATGCAAGCACATTGATCAAACAGGTGTTGGAAGGCGTTGACTACATGCACGATCGGGGAGTGGTGCATCGGGATTTAAAGGTAAGAGACCTGCCCTGTTTTTTTCTTTTTTTTTAGAATACACTTCAGAGTTTGGAGTCATCCTTTCATTAGGGTCTATTTTGTAGAATAATCATACTAAGTCCAATTACCGTCGAATTGGCAAGACAAGACAGCAAGCAGTCGTAACCCAATACGATTCTGGTATGCTGTAAAGACCACTGCAAAGTGGCAGGATTTATGGATCCTCAGAGGATCATACAAACCAAGCAGCCAATCAGGACTCAGGGAATGGAATCACCCAAATGCATGAGTGGACTGGTCTGAATTCCCATAAGTACCAGTTGTCTTGACACTGGTTCAGTTGTGCTTGGCCAGTCACATTGTTCAAACCAATTGTTGACTGACTGACTGACTGACTGACTGACTACAATATATTTGAAAATTATTTGTACTAGCAAAATAAAAAACACCCTCTGGGCGACATAAAATAGATATTGCCTGAGGGGATGGGAGTTGAAAATTTAATATCAGAGAGTTTGTATCATAAGTAAAGTAAAATCATCAAATTTATTAAAGGAGTAAAAAATAAAATAAATTTATTAAAGGAGTAAAAAATAAAAAATTTGAAATGGAAACTTAGTTCTGATAACTTTAAATATATATTAAAATAAAACAAACTATATATACATAGATAATACCAGGTATGTATTTATTAAAACATTGCATGCTCAAATTTTAGAGTCTATTTATTCTGTGTTATTACGTTTTAGGTAGTGTGACGTAATCAGTGACGTTGTTTTTGTTACAGACAAAAAAACGGAAGCAAATCTCCATTATTAATAGATTAGATAGGAATACTTGAAACCATATAACTGTATACAAATTATTTGTATTTGATAGGAATATATCTTTGATTCCAAATCTAACCAAATATTTCTAAGATTGGACCAGAAATACGCAGACAAAGTCTCTAACCGAACATATATGCCCACCTAAATTCATTAATTATTAACTAATTAACTTTCAAAATTAGGTATGACTTCAATTAAGCACATATCCTCCAAAAATTGTCGGCTTAAAGCCATATAAAAAAAAAAATAAACACATTTTTTTTTGTTTACTTAACCTCATACTGTCGTGTAGCAAGTCAATAAAAAGTGGAATATAAATAAGTTTCAAAACGAACGAAGAATGTGGAAATGGCAAGCTAGTGTAACGGTTAGAGACTTCGCCTGTCAGCTTGACAGTCGAGGTTTCGAGTCACACACGGTGCAGTCTCCCATGTCTATAACCTTGCTGATGAGACCTAATAGGTCGAAATGTACATTCAGAGATTGACATTTTCTCGATTTGTTTAGCCTTACATTTGAACATATATGCCCGCCTAAATTCATTAATTATTAACTAATTAACTTTCAAAATTAGGTATGACTTCAATTAAGCACATATCCTCCAAATATATATATATATATATTGAGTTTTTTAAAAAATTGAATACCCAATGAGAATGAATAAAACAAAATATCTTCAGTATAAAGTAACCCAACAAGGGTTGACATGTCATAAAATCTAACCAACCAATCAACCAAAGCATATATATATATATATATATATATATATATATATATATATATCAGTCATCCACAGACATGTGTTTTGAAGTTTACTTCTCATCAGTGCGGATCGACTTTTTAACACCTTCCTCTAGCCGGGATTGTAACCCGACAGAATTTTCGTCTGCCAAGTGCCTTACCCTGGCAGCCATCAGCACCTGTCAGTCTGAGGTGAACAATTAATTGCTACATACTTTACGGCGGTATGTTTTTACAATCACCAGAGAACTCAAATCTGTAAACAGACGGGTAACGGCTAATGCCAAACGGTGAAGTTACAATTAATGTCCCCCCACAGTGCTCAACCATGGGAGTGGGAAGCATATATATCCGTCATCCACAGACACGTGTTTCATAGTTTACTTTTCATCATTGCAGCTCGACTTTTTAACAGCTACCTCTATTTGCAATGACTTCTTGTCATCATAGTGACAGTCTTTTAATGTATACATTTTGTAAAAAAAATTTTTTGAGGGGGAAAAAGATTCTACATTGAGAAAAATTTTTCTATTATGCAATTCAAATTATTGATGATTATCCATCTGATGAGACTTAATTTGAGGAGCTTTGTTAAATCAACATAGATTTATAAAGGCCCCAATTTTGGTCGAAATAAATTTATTATGGAATAATGGTGTTGAGTTTTTCCTTCCTTTTAAAGATATATATTGCTCTGTACATAATCTAAAAAGTTTATTATACATTGAGCTCTCTGTAGTGAATTAAAGATTCACTGTATTTATACATACTGGATCATGTTGAACTATTTTGATATAAGGCGTGGGATAAATGGTCACTTATACTTATAGACTCGTCTATAAACACGTGACCTGAGAATGATTCTTGTTGTCCAATCACTGGCACTACTGCTGTATTAATAGAGATCCCGATCTGCATTCATTTCATTGATACTTGGATTATCTTTGACGAAGGACTTACAAGGAATACGTTAACACTGGATTCTTACTGGCTTGCTTACTTATTCATTACATCTGGAACGAAGGATGGCTGCCAGATACTCAACAGGTTATGGGCCCAGTCGCGCACGGATCTTTTTCAATGGCAATGATGCCAACTTAGAAATTTGGGAAACTAAGTTCAATGGATACCTTCGAATCCTTCAACTGCATGATATAATCAATGCACCATCTGACCACCCGGAGGACCCAGTTTTCGTAGATAAAAATGCTGCAATATACGCAGAACTAATACTATGCTTGGATGATCGGAGTCTCTCACTCGTAATGCGAGAAGCTCGTGATAATGGTAGAAAAACAATGGAAATATTAAGGACCCACTATTTGTCAAAAGGCAAACCAAGAATTGTGGGGTTGTATCGACAACTAAGTTCGTTAAGTAGAAACGATTATGAATCAATTACTGATTACATAATCCAAACTGGGAGCATTGCTAGCTCATTAAGGGATGCCGGGGAGATTGTAAGCGATGGATTGTTGATCGCTATGGTATTGAAGGGCCTGCCTTCAAATTTCAAACCCTTTGCAACAGTAATAACCAAAGGGATAAGACTATGACGTTTACGGAA
The DNA here is from genome assembly GCA_023376005.1 of Doryteuthis pealeii. Classification (NCBI taxonomy): domain Eukaryota; kingdom Metazoa; phylum Mollusca; class Cephalopoda; order Myopsida; family Loliginidae; genus Doryteuthis; species Doryteuthis pealeii. The sequence goes on from CM042168.1 coordinate 44,102,610, forward strand.
TTCAAAGTCAGTCTTCGTAGTTATGAGGAGACAGAAATTATGTACTCTGAGGAACCAAAAAATAGAACTATACAACTGAAGACCCAATTCAAAAAGGGTTAAATCAACCCTCGCTAAGAGAGCAGATCAACTAGATATACCAACTACCAAAATTAGCAAAGCAGACACTGGAAGGATAACAAGAAGTCGCCAACAAAAACAAATATTATTTGTTATGTTTGTCAGGAAAAAGGCTATATGTCCTATGATTGCAGGAATAAGAAAGACTTTTGTCAAAATGTTAAATATTTCCCCCAAAGAAAAAAGACATATTTCTTTTCTGCTGGATATGATTCTTTAGCACATAAAGAACATTTGCTCGTTGATTGCGGGGCCACTCAACATGTCATCAACGATAAAACTAAATTTATCAGTTGGGACCCCAATTTTCAATCTGAGAATCACTTCGTGGAATTGGCTGATGGAAGTCAATCCACTGGCTTAGTACAAAAACGCGAGGGCGCGCGTGTATATTTGAAAAATAGTAAAAGTCAAACTTGCGAAAGCATTTTGAAAGGGGCATTATATATCCCCACTTTTAGACAAAACATCTTTTCAGTGAGGAAAGCTACGGCTTCCGGGACCCACATTAATTTTGGACACAAAACATCAAAGTTAATCTACCCAAATGGTACTATATTTAATATAGTAAGAATGGGCTGTTTGTATTATTTAAAAAGATATTAATTCCTCCGAGACTGCGAAATATATTAATCCGTGACATAGTCTTGGATCACTGTAAAATGAGTGATATCAAAAAAAAAAAAATGCCAAAAAAGTAGTAAATGTAAGGAAAATTAAAATTTACCCCCCTCATTAAAAACTCACTGTTCTAATATGTATTCAGGAAAAGAAAATGGCCGAGACTAAAAACAAAGTGTTAAAGAAAAGAGATACGAAGATATTGTCGCTCGTTTTTGCGACAGCTGGTCAAATTGAACGTCTTGGAAAATCCAATTTAAGGTATGTTGTAAATTTATTGACGATTTTTCTGGACTTATGATGTTATATTTCCTAGCCCATGAATCTCATACTCTGCTAGTTACGAAACAATACTAAGCAGAGGTAAGCCAATATGGCAAAGTTAGAAGTTTTACCGGTTCTAGACCGAATTTAAGTCGTATGCATATTTTTGGGACGACTTGTTTTGCTGTGTGCAAAATAAAAAGAAATTGGACCCTCGTTCTAAGGAGGGTATTTTTATCGAGTATGATAAAAAAAAAAAAGGTGGGCGTTCCTGGAATAATATTTTCCAGAGTTACCTGTTTTGAACAGGATTATGTGATGCCGAATGGGCAGGTTCAAATGACCGAAAAAGTATACCAGGATACTGTTTTAAATTATCGGACGAAAGCTCGAGCATTTCCTGAAAATCTAAAGAACAACCAGTGGTCTCTTTGTCAATATGTGAGGCCAAATTTGTTGATATGGCGGTAACAGTCCGCGAAGCCCTTTATTTACGAACATTAGTGTTAAAAACCCTGTAACTATTTATTGTGACAATCAGTTGAGCATACTACTGGCAAAAAAAAAAAAAGAAAAAAAAAAAAAAAAAAAAAAACCCTCATACACCAGAGAACAAATCATATTGATATAATCAATTTAGAAGGAATGAAATTAAAAGAGGGTAAGATCAACATTTCAGATCTGTTCACAGGATCGTTGAACAGGATAAAGCTGAATGCTTTTAAAAGAGATACCATGGGCCCAAAATTAAACTTAAGATTTTGCCCTGTCGGTTTGGGCTGTAGAATAATCCGACTGTATTCATACAGAGGGGTAAGACCCCCCCAAAAATGAATGTCCTGGGCAATGACATTAAACCTGTTCAATAAGTTACTAATTCATTAACTTGTATTGATTAACTGTGTTGTACTGTATTCTTTCGAACTAACAAAAACAAACAAACAAACAAAAAAAAAAAAAAAAAAAAAAAAAAAAAAAAAAAAAAAAAAAAAAAAAAACAAAAAAAAAAAACACAAAACTGAAACCCCAAAAAAGGGGCCAAAAATACTAACTTTGGACAGTAATGTTAGGAGTAGGAAAAAATAAAAATAATAATAATTAATATTTTTTTTTACAAAGTAAGCTTAGTAGAATATTAGATTAGTAATAGTATTTTTGCTTTTACTACAAAAATGAAATTACAAATTTCTGAATGACTTTATTGTTAACATTCTCTGAATGAAATGATTTGTCGATTGTAATCGAATGTAAATTTCCTCAATGGAGAGATATAATATTGTTGAATGGAATAGCCCCATTTATATCAAAAAGGGGGCGTGTTGAACTATTTTGATATAAGGCGTGGGATAAATGGTCACTTATACTTATAGACTCGTCTATAAACACGTGACCTGAGAATGATTCTTGTTGTCCAATCACTGGCACTACTGCTGTATTAATAGAGATCCCGATCTGCATTCATTTCATTGATACTTGGATTATCTTTGACGAAGGACTTACAAGGAATACGTTAACACTGGATTCTTACTGGCTTGCTTACTTATTCATTACATCTGGAACGAAGGATGGCTGCCAGATACTCAACAGATCATACAATAATAATAAAGTGTCTCTTAGAAATCACATATAGAATCATCCCTTACTACCAAGTTTTGGATACCTCACACCTCTCTCTCTCTCTCTCTCTCTCTCTATATATATATATATATATATATATATATATATATAAAGAGATTCAAGTGATTCACTGTATTTATACATATTGGATCATACAATAATAATACAGTGTGTCTTAGAAATCACATATAGAATCATCCCTTACTACCAAGTTTTAGATACCTCACATCTCTCTCTCTCTCTCTCTTTCTCTTTCTCTCTCTCTCTCTCTCTCTATATATATATATATATATGTATGTATATATATATATATAAAGAGATTCAAGTAAATTCACTTCTATTGGAGTGCCTTAATGAGACTTCAAACATTGTCCCCAAGGAGACTTAACATAAAACCAACCAGCCAACCATCCAACCATCCAACCAACCATCCAACCATCCAACCTCCCTTACACTTTCATTTACAGTCATTAGAAGAAAAAACAATGTTAGGATAAACAATAAAGTTATTATTAATTTTGTTGTAAGATAGTAAGTGGAGTCGAGTATAGTTTTTTCCATTTTTTTTTTTTTAAATACAAGTGTCTCTAAAAAAGAATAAGAAAAAGAAAAAAAGTATCTGAATCCAAAGTTTCGGAGAGGTGAGTCTCTATTGACCAATGCTGGCCTTGTTTGATAATAAAAAAAACCTTCTGAGTGGACACTTAATTATAAAACACCACTTGAAATCAAGAAGTAATGACTGTGTATTTATTATAAGCTAAGAGCTACAATGCTCTACTCTTAAGTTGGAAGAGTCCAATAGTCAGACGATTTCTTTTTTTTTAAAAAGAGGACTGTATATATATATGTGTGTGTGTGTTTAAAAAAATATATGTATTATGGTCTTTTCTTTTTTTTTTTCCCAGACAATTTTTTATAGTATATATTTACTAACAAATTATTTACTGTGGTTTATCCATACCACAAGGGTTTACTAATAGGATTAGTATAGTATAGTATAGTATATATATATTATATATATATATATATATATGTGAAAATAAAATGGAAATTAATCCGACAGTATGAATAAGATATAATGAAAAAACAAAAGATGTTTACAACTGAAATAGGCTCATCAGGAGAGAAAGTGTGCAAACCGTTTCGGGGCCAAATCTCTCGGCGGTTTAAAAAGCAACACCCGGCCCATCCTCAACTAATATGAGGACCCTTTTGCATTATAATGTATCGACCGCACGTGGGTCGGTCATCAACAAAAATAAGACGGGAAAAAAGACCGTTAGTAAAAACAGAACGCTGCTAGTCAAACGTTGGAATTAATCAAAAAAATGATGCAAAAGGGTCCTCATATTAGTTGAGGATGGGCCGGTTGTTGCTTTTTAAACCGTCGAGAGATTTGGCCCCGAAACGGTTTGCACACTTTCTCTCCTGATGAGCCTATTTCAGTTGTAAACATCTTTTGTTTTTTCATTATATCTTATTCATATATATATATATATATATATATATATATTATATATTAAATTTTTACTTGAAGGCACTTACAACGCATGTATCGCATAAAATTCGATACTTTTTCTTATAGAAAATGAACTTGACAAGTGTAATCCCAGTAAAGGATGGCTCGATGTGCAGAATACCATACAGACTGTTTCGACTTTATTAAGTCTCATCAGCGGTATATACTAACGATTTCCCTCCGACAGAAATCGAAACCGGGACTTCAGCAGACGCAGTGAAACACTAGTGAAACACTTTTATCGCTTCGGCCACAGTACACAGCTGACCATCCTAGCGAAATTAAGCTTGTCAATATATATATATATATATATATGAGGAAAAAATCAGTAAAGAAAAGAAATGTAGATGGATAAAAATGAATTTTATTGATATCACTTACACATGTGTTTCGGTCTGTTGATCAAAATGTATACGGATTTACGTTATTATTATTAAAATAATCAGATGGAGTTGAAATGATTATGATAATAATAATAGGAAAAATGTATAAAATGTTCCGTACACAGAGAGATTTTGCCAACCTTCATCAGAGTGGTATTTTTATTTTTTTCAAAGAATTTTTTTCAAAAAATGTTTTTCGTAAACAGCACATGACGGATGTCCCGGATACATTCCCTACATTTACGCCTGAACACATATGTGATGTATGTGGCAGAGCTTGCCTGTCAAGGGCCGGACTCCTTAGTCACGTACAGTTCCATAAGAGAAAAAAACGAGGGATCTCAAGACACATTCGAGCGGCAGGTCGCATAAAAGCTGGACTCTGAGACATCTGCGTGCTCACAACCGGACTTGTAGAAATGGCCTACTTCTATGAAGGCGTGGCAGTTATTATTATCATGTATGTATGTATGTATGTCGAATGAAACTACGAAAATACAACAAATAAATATATATACTCATTAGATATCACCAGTTCTTGCTTTTTGTGCAAAAATGATGAAGATTTGATTTATATTAGAAGATATTTTTGGAGAATATGTGCCTAATTGAAATCATACCTAATTTGAAAATTAATTAGTTGATAATTAATGAATTAGGCAAGCATACCTGTTCAAGGCGTAAACAAATCGAGAAAAAGTCAATCTCTGTATGTACATATTATGCCTCATCAGCAGAGTTATAGACAGGAAACTGCTCTGTGTATGATTCAAACCCTAACTGCCAGGCTGGGATTCTAACCATTACACTAGCTGGTTTTTCCCAGATTTCTCGTTTGTTTTTAAACTGATATATTCTACATTTTTGGTGACTTACTGCACGACAGTATGAAAGTAAACAAACTGTCATTAGAAGATATTTAAACATCAAAATATACAGTATTATTAGCGTTGTTCGGACTATTGTCCCCATCTTTATTGTTATTTGTACAACGTTTCGGCCGATATACCCTCCGGCCTTCTTCAGGTATTTCTTGTCGGACTCGGGAACCTTCTCGGACTCGGGAACCTTCTTTTCGAACTCGGGAATTTTCTTGTCGTATTCGGGAGCCATCACTGAACTTTGAACCTAACCCTTTATTTATTCCACGGGGGTATCCTGTTCTCATTCCGCTAATCATAGCTGGGGGGTAGGAGTTGTGCTAATTAATTATTTTTCTAACTGCTTTCACTCAGAATTGAAAAAATCAAAATATACATAGAAATAGCATTGAAATTCTACTTAAAAATGTCCACTATTTGTAAATCTCAAAAGTAAACAAATCAATACACCAGGGGTGGGGTGCCTCCTCCCTCTACCCAGGCAATGGTGGGTAGCCATTTCTAATATGTAATATAAGTATTTCTAGTTTATACATAAAGCTCTCTGGTATTGTTTGATGATCCAAACGTCTTTTAAAAGGTTTTCAAGTGCTGTTAGACATCTCCTCTTCTATTTTGCATTTTGAAGCATCACAATTGACAAATCTTCCAATTTATTTCAAGAGACAAGTCACCACTCTTAAAACGCTTAAACCAAATTTGACTAATACACTCATCTTGATTTAAACATATGAACACCATTTTATCTGAGTCTACATACACACTGCAAAAAAAAAACATAGAAAACAATGTGGCTATTTTTTCCCCAGAATACAAATCTCATTAATAGATAACATCTATCATGTGGCATCACTAATAGTCAAGACAGAAATATGTCTGAACATATATTTATATTTATATTTACTAGCAAAATATTTAAAAAACGCCTTCCGGGTGATGTAAAAACAAATTTTTGAAAGATATTGCCTGTGTAGGGACTGGAAGTAGAAAAGGTAACGTCCCTTGCCAGGTTGGGTCTACAGTTGTTACTCCCTCACTGAGGGGAAAGTTCCTTCAGTCACAAGAGACTGAGACAAGAGCTCGTTTATGAGGCTCACACATTGGTCCCAAAACCGTAAAGAGGGTTCTTTCCCCAACCTGACAAGGGACGTTACCTTTTCTACTTCCTGTCCCCAAAGGCACAGGAGAGTTCTAGTCCCTACACCTGAGACACCCTCAGGCAATATTTTTTTTAAAATTCATTTTTTAAAAATTCAATGTCATAGAGTTTGTACCCTAAGTAAGTAAAATCATCAAATTCATTAAAGGAGTAAAAAATAAAACAATTTGAAATGGAAACTTTGTTCTGATAACTTAAATATATATTAAAATAAAACAAACTATATATAAATATATAATACCAGACATGTATTTATTAAAACTTGTTTTAAAAAAAAACAACGAGGATCGTTGCTTGCTCAAATTTTGAGTGTATTTATTCTATGTTATGACGATTTTGGGTAATGTGATGTAAGCAATGACGTAGTTTTTGTTACAGACAAATATAGAGCGAATCTCCATTATTAATAGATATTAGACAAACAAATGATGATTATCAAATATAATTTTTAATGTTAGGAATACTTACAAGCATTTAACAGTATGCAAATTATTAGTATGAGATAGGAATACTTTATATCATGTAGCTGTGTGTTAACAGATATTTGCCACTATCCTATCGGCATGATTTGGAATACACTGACTGTACCCTTTGCAAATGAATAAGACAATTCCCCCTGCCCTGACCAAATAAAACCAGTAAAACTAAAATACTAAGAAAACCTTCTTTATAATAGTATCGAGTACTAGCATTTATTAGTCATGTAGTACTATCAAGGAATCTTCTTGTGAACGTGATTTGGGTATTACTGTTAGCAGTGATTTACGTTGGACGAAACACATCTCCAAAATTGCCAAAAAGGCCGAGGGTGTCCTGGCGTCACTCAGCAAGACCTTTGTCAGCCGCTCACCGGCTATCTATTTGAAGCTGTACAAAGCTATGGTGCAGCCACACTTGGAGTTTGCATCACCGGTCTGGAACCCCTATCTTGCTCAGAATATCAACCTCCTAGAAACTGTACAGAGATGTGCAACCAAACAAATACCCTCCATCAGGCATCTACCATACTCTGAACGTCTCGCAGCCCTGGGAATGGATTCGCTGAAACTTCGGCATCTGGCAACTGACCTGGTAAACGCTCATAAGGTCATTAATCATCTTAACAACAGCAACCTTGAGCACCTTTTTGATCTCCATCTTTCCAACATACGTGGGCATGCCTACAAAGCCAAAAAACAGCATTGCTCACATGACTTTCAAAAACATTTTTTCACGCTCAGAATTGCGGAGACATGGAATAAACTGCCCGCGTCCATGCTTCCTGTAGTACACCGACACTATACCTGATGCCACTCTCCACATACATATGCACACACGCGCACACATACATGCATATTACTACTGTAAACTGTTCATGTTCCTGACACTACATTATTCTGTGTACTTGACATGAGACTTTGATGAGTTGTGGTGCACCTGAGCACTGTAAATTTCATTATCATTACTACGTTCAAAGGTACCAGTTTATCTCTTGCTGCCTTCTTTTGGGTTATGCAGCAGTTATTCAGCTTGTACAGGCGCATTTGCAAGAAGCGCTAGATAATCTGCAGGATACCGCCTGCTTATTGCCCTTTTTTAGCATGAAGCCTTTCTGTTGCTCTACAATATTCCCTTTATTCCATAATGCTTCCCACAGAAATATGATACAGAGAGGGACACCTGGTTGGGAACCAATGGATTAAAGAAGAGAGTCATTGAATAGTCCCTTTATTAAGCTTTTTATCAGTAATACTAGCACGACCTGTGGATATACCACAGTATGATAATTTAATTATTAAAACAATTAAGGAACAAGAATATTAATTAGTATTATTTGTATTATTCGGACTATTGATGTTATTGAACCCTTAAGAGTTACTGCCCTTGGTCTGTGCACAAAGCTGACACAGAATAAAGGGTTATTTCCTATAAATCCAACATAAACAAAGGGGAACCACTCTTGACTGATAAATTATTTATTTATTTATTGATCTACTAGGAAAAAAGAAGACGGGGTTAGGTTTAGGGTTAGGGTTAGGGTTAGGGTTTAGGGTTAGTTTAATGGGAAAATAAATAAATGATTGGACCATATGACCTTTAGGCACTCCTTTTTGATCTCGATTAAGAAAGGACATGTTTTTCATTTACACCATCAATATCCGGTTGTTTTAACAGACGATTTTTTAGATTTTTTTTTTTTTATAACCCTAACCCTAACCCCTAACCCTAACCCCTAACAAACAACCGGATATTGACGGTGTAAATGAAAAACATGTCCTTTCTTAATCGAGATCAAAAAGGGGTGCCTAAAGGTAATATGGTCCAAATAATTTATCAGTCAAGAGTGGTTCCCCTTTGTTTATGTTGTACTTATAGGAAATAACCATATAAAGATTGCTTCTAAACCCTAACATGTCATCCAAGTTATACTCCATGGGATAAGAACATTCATCAGAAAAATGGAGTATAACTCAGACGACATGTTAGGTTTTAGAAGCCATCTTTATTCTATGTCAGCTTTGTGCCCAGACCAAGGGCAGTAACTCTTAAGGGTTCAATGACATCACATTGTCCTCATCTTCATTGTTATTTGTACAATTGGATACATAGCCTAGTGGATAAATGAGTTAGGTTAAGACAGTTCTAAGTGACAGTTATCTCTAGACTGCAGGTTCAATCCTGGTCAGGGGCAGCAGTAACATAGAATAATAATTAACACAGCTTAACACCTGTAACCCAGCTATGGTTAGCGGAATGAGAACAGGATACTCTCTCGTGAACTGAATAAAGGGTTAGGTTCAAAGTTCCGGATGTGGCTCCCTGATTACGACAAGAAGGTCCTGATTACGACAAGGTTTCCAGTCCAGAAGTTTCCGGGTCTGACATGAAATACCTGAAGAAGGCCGGAGGGCACATTGGCCGAAACGTTGTACATAACATCGAATAATACAAATACTAATTATCAAGCCTCATCTAAAAATTCAGAGAAATAGGAATATTAATCTATAGATATTTTGGACCATATGACCCTTAGGCACCCCTTTTTGATCTCGATTAAAAAGGACATGTTTTTCATTTACACCGTCTATCTGGTTGTTTTAACAGACGATTTAGATTAAAAAAATTAACCCCCAACTCTAACCTAACCCTTAACCCTAACCCCTAACAAACCACTGGATATTGTCGGTGTAAATGAAAACATGTCCCTTCTTATTGAGATCAAAAAGGGTGCCTAAAGGTAATATGGTCCATATTTTATGTGATTTCAGCTTTGTATTCTAAAATTATGCTCAGCCCCAAATATTAGGCTCATGGACCCAAAATGTCATTGTTTAGTTAATAACAACAAAATCGTAATAAAATAAAATAGAAATTTGATCAATTATTTATTCATCTTTAAATGTTTTCATTTTTTTAAATGTCAGCCATTTTAGAATGTTTTTGTTTGTTTTTAAAAGTGAAGACATTTTTTATATCAAGTTCTTTCAAATTTCTGAGAATTTGTCTTCCGTGTATACTGTTCTATCAAGATGTGTGTCTTCTTATCAGCAAAAATTGTTGTGTGGGGGGGGAGGGGGGGTAGACAACTTTTCAAATGTCATATCTTCTTCTTCTTCTTCTTCTTCTTCTTCTTCTTCTTCTTCTTCTTCTTCTTTCTTTCTCATCCATTGTGACTCAAGTCTGACCATTAAATAACTTTCATTATATAATTTGCTTGAAGCATTGTGATATAGTTTTTGTGGTGTTTTGAAGGCTATCACAATGCAAGTGTAAAGAAAAATAAGGTAACTATGGTGTGTTTGTTAACCTCTAATTTATTCTTAATATTCCGAGATAAAATCTCTTCACAGAAGATTTGCTGAAACTGAAGCTGTTGCTATGACCGTCCATTTTTGTATTGTGTCTAACTTCCAAATTTGGGGGGGGTCAATGTGTGTGTGTCTGTTCAACAATGTCTGATTATCATTCCAGGTTGGCTTACCCTTTTTGTTTTTCATTAAGCGTTAGCCTGTTGTTGAAGTGAGTTAGTGTACTGTTGGTTTGAACAACAGCAACTAGCTAAGCACAACTGCCCAAGACAGTGGTACTTATGGAATCAAGAATAGTCCATTCGTGTATTTGGTGATTCCATTCCTTGAGTTCTGATTGCTTGGTTTCTATGATAAGGCTTCATAATACCCTGGCATTCTGCAGTAGTATAGCAGCAAGATAGATTTGTATCAGTTTACTTGTTGCCTTGTCTTACAATTCGATAATTGAACTATATGATTATTCTATACCTGTTTGTTTACTTCCAGGCCCATCTGGTCTCTTGTGTGTGGTGTGTGTGTGTATGTTGTGGTAGTGGATGTGTGTGTGTGTCTGTCCTGTTTTACGTGTAGGTGTCGCTATATAGTCATTCTATTAGAAATTCAAATTAGAATAATTATATGTCTGTCGGAGATGCTGTCTCGTCTGTTTT
>CM042168.1:44113717-44123717 GCA_023376005.1 Doryteuthis pealeii
AGAGAGAGATCAGGCAATATTTTTTTTTAAATTCATTTTTTAAAAAATTCAATGTATAGAGTTTTGTACGCTATGTAAGTAAAATGCAATCAAATTCATTAAAAGGAGTAAAAAATAAAACTAAGTTTGAAATGGAAATTTGTTCTGATAACTTAAATAAATTAAAAATTAAAACAAACTATATATAAATATATAAACGAGACATGTATTTATTAAAACTTGTTTAAAAAAAAAACAACGGAGGATGTTGCTTGCTCAAGATTTTGAGTGTATTTATTGCTATGTATGACGATTTTGGGTAATGTGATGTAGCAATGACGTAGTTTTTGTTACAGACAAATATAGAGGCGATATCTTCCATTATTAATAGATATTAGAATCGAACAATGATGATTTCAAATAATAATTTTTTAAATGTTAGGAATACTTACAAGCAATTTAACAGTATGCAAATTATTAGTATGAGATAAGATACTTTATATCATGGTAGCTGTGTGTTAACAGATATTTGCCACTATGCCTATCGGCATGATTTTGGAAATACCTGACTGTACCCTTTGCAAAATGAATAAGACCAATTCCCCCTGCCCTGACGCAAATAAAAACCAGTAAAACTAAAATACTAAGAAAACCTTCTTTATAATAGTATGCGAGACTAGCATTTATATTATCATGTAGCACTATCAAGGAATCTTTCCTGTGAACGTGATTTGGGTATTACTGTTAGCGAGTGTTTACGTTGGACGAAACACATCTCCAATTGGGCCAAAAGGCCGAGGGTTGGTCCTGGGCGTCACTCAGCAAAGCCTTTGTCAGCCGCTCACACGCTATCTATTTGAAGCTGTACAAAGCTATGGTGCAGCACACTTGGAGTTTGCATCACCGGTCTGGAACCCGCCTATGCTTGCTCAGAAATATACCTCCTAGAAACTGTACAGAGATGTGCAACTCAAAACAAATACCCTCCATCAGGCATCTACCATACTCTGAACGTCTCGCAGCCCTGGGAATGGATTCGCTGAAACTTCGGCATCTGGCAACTGACCTGGTAAACGCTCATAAGGTCATTAATCATCTTAACACAGCAAACCTTGAGCACCTTTTTGATCTCCATCTTTCCAACATACGTGGGCATGCCTACAAAGCCAAAAACAGCATTGCTCACATGACTTTCAAAAACATTTTTTCACGCTCAGAATTGCGGAGACATGGAATAAACTGCCCGCGTCCATGCTTCCTGTAGTTACACCGACACTAACCTGATGCCACTCTCCACATACATATGCACACACGCGCACACATACATGCATATTACTACTGTAAACTGTTCATGTTCCTGACACTACATTATTCTGTGTACTTGACATGAGACTTTGATGAGTTGTGGTGCACCTGAGCACTGTAAATTTCATTATCATTTACTACGTTCAAGGTACCAGTTTATCTCTTGCTGCCTTCTTTTGGGTTATGCAGCAGTTATTCAGCTTGTACAGGCCGCATTTGCAAGAAGCGCTAGATAATCTGCAGGATACCGCCATGCTTATTGCCCTTTTTTAAGCATGAAGCCTTTCTGTTGCTCTACAATATTCCCTTTATTCCAATAATGCTTCCACAGAAATATGATACAGAGAGGGACACCTGGTTGGGAACCAATGGATTAAGAAGAGAAGTCATTGAATAGTCCCTTTATTAAGCTTTTTATCAGAAATACTAGCACGACCTGTGGATATACCACAGTATGATAATTTAATTATTAAAACAATTAAGGAACAAGAATATTATTAGTATTATTTGTATTATTCGGACTATTGATGTTATGAACACTTAAGAGTTACTGCCCTTGGTCTGTGCACAAAGCTGACACAGAATAAAGGGTTATTTCCTATAAATCCAACATAAACAAAGGGGAACCACTCTTGACTGATAAATTATTTATTTATTTATTGATGCTACTAGGAAAAAGAAGACGGGGTTAGTTTAGGGTTAGGGTTAGGGTTAGGGTTTAGGGTTAGTTTAATGGGAAAATAAATAAATGATTGGACCATATGACCTTTAGGCACTCCTTTTTGATCTCGATTAAGAAAGGACATGTTTTTCATTTACACCATCAATATCGGTTGTTTTAACAGACGATTTTTTAGATTTTTTTTTTTTTAATTATAACCCTAACCCTAACCCCTAACCTAACCCTAACAAAAACCGGATATTGACGGTGTAAATGAAAACATGTCCTTTCTTAATCGAGATCAAAAAGGGGTGCCTAAAGGTAATATGGTCCAAATAATTTATCAGTCAAGAGTGGTTCCCCTTTGTTTATGTTGTACTTATGGAAATAACCATATAAAGATTGCTTCTAAACCCTAACATGTCATCCAAGTTATACTCCATGGGATAAGAACATTCATCAGAAAAATGGAGTATAACTCAGACGACATGTTAGGTTTTTAGAAGCCATCTTTATTCTATGTCAGCTTTGTGCCCAGACCAAGGGCAGTAACTCTTAAGGGTTCAATGACATCACATTGTCCTCATCTTCATTGTTATTTGTACAATTGGATACATAGACTAGTGGATAAATGAGTTAGGTTAAGACAGTTCTAAGTGACAGTTATCTCTAGACTGCAGGTTCAATCCTGGTCAGGGGCAGCAGTAACATAGAATAATAATTAACACAGCTTAACACCTGTAACCCAGCTATGGTTAGCGGAATGAGAACAGGATACTCTCTCGTGAACTGAATAAAGGGTTAGGTTCAAAGTTCCGTGATGGCTCCTGATTACGACAAGAAGGTTCCTGATTACGACAAGAAGGTTTCCAAGTCCAAGAAGTTTCCCGGGTCTGACATGAAATACCTGAAGAAGGCCGGAGGGCACATTGGCCGAAACGTTGTACAAATAACATCGAATAATACAAATACTAATTATCAAGCCTCATCTCAAAAATTCAGAGAAATAGGAATATTAATCTATAGATATTTTGGATCATATGACCCTTAGGCACCCCTTTTTGATCTCGATTAAGAAAGGACATGTTTTTCATTTACACCGTCAATATCTGGTTGTTTTAACAGACGATTTTTAGATTTTTTAAAAAAATTATAAGACTAACCCCTAACCCCAACTCTAACCGTAACCCTTAACCCTAACCCTAACAAACCACTGGATATTGTCGGTGTAAATGAAAAACATGTCCCTTCTTAATTGAGATCAAAAAGGGGTGCCTAAAGGTAATATGGTCAATATTTTATGTGATTTCAGGCTTACAGTGTATTCTAAAATTATGCTCAGCCCCAAATATTAGGCTCATGGACCCAAAATGTCATTGTTTAGTTAATAACAACAAAATCGTAATAAAATAAAATAGAAATTTGATCAATTTATTTATTCATCTTTAAATGTTTTCATTTTTTTAAATGTCAGCCATTTTAGAATGTTTTTGTTTGTTTTTAAAAGTGAAGACATTTTTTTATATCAAGTTCTTTCAAATTTCTGAGAATTTGTCTTCCGTGTATACTGTTCTATCAAGATGAGTGTGTCTTCTTATCAGCAAAAATTGTTTTGCTGTGTGTGTGGGGGGGGGGGGGGTAGACAACTTTTTCAAATGTCATATCTTCTTCTTCTTCTTCTTCTTCTTCTCTTCTTCTTCTTCTTCTTCTTCTTCTTCTCTTTCTTTCTTTCATTTTTCTCCATTGTGACTCAAGTCTGACCATTAAATAACTTTCATTATATAATTTGCTTGAAGCATTGTGTTTATATAGTTTTTGTGGTTGGTTTTGAAGGCTATCACAATGCAAGTGTAAAGAAAAATAAGGTAACTATGGTGTTGTTTGTTAACCTCTAATTTATTCTTAATATTCCGAGATAAAATCTCTTCAACAGAAGATTGCTGAAACTGAAGCTGTTGCTAGTGACCGTCCATTTTGTATTGTGTCTAACTTCCAAATTTGGGGGGGGTCATGTGTGTGTTTATGTGTGTGTGTCTGTTCAACAATGTCTGATTATCATTCCAGGTTTGGCTTACCCTTTTTTTTTGTTTTATCATTAAGCGTTAGCCTGTTGTTGAAGTGAGTTAGTGTACTGTTGGTTTGAACAACAGCAACTAGCTAAGCACAACTGCCCAAGACAGGTGGTACTTATGGGAATCAAGAATAGTCCATTCGTGTATTTGGGTGATTCCATTCCTTGAGTTCTGATTGGCTGCTTGGTTTCTATGATGTTATAAGGCTTCATAAATACCCTGGCATTCTGCAGTAGTATAGCAGCAAGATAGATTTGTATACAGTTACGACTACTTGTTGCCTTGTCTTACCAATTCGACGGTAATTGGAACTAATATGATTATTCTATACCTGTTTGTTTACTTCCAGGCTCATCTGGTTCTCTTTTGTGTGTGTGTGTGTGTGTGTGTATGTGTGTGGTGTGTGTATGTGTGTGTGTATGTGTTGTGTGTGTCTGTCTGTTTACGTGAGTGTGTCTGTTCAATAATGTCATTCATTATGTTTAGAAATTCAAATTAGATAAATTTTTTTACATTTCTCCGCTTAGTGTAGAACAATGAGAAATGCACAGTCTGTACGCATACACCATGTTTCAACGTATCACGTCTCTTTAGTGTGGCTAGGCATTTGCAGGCTACTTCCAGCCAGGATAGAAACCTGATCCATTTATCATCAGTCAGGCTTCTTAACCACTCAGCCATCAGCACCCACAGACTGGGACGAGATTTTAAACTGATAAATACATATATATGTATATATGTAAAGCCCGCCAGAGAGTGCTCTATCCATTTTATAGAAGAGCATTGCATTTAAGTTTAGTCGGCGGTCAACCACGAAAATCCCCATCCAAAATACTCAACCCATCAATGATGGGGAGCATATAATATAATATATATATATATATATATATATATATATATATATATTAATAATGGAGATTCGCTTCCGGTTTTTGTCTGTAACAAAAATTACGTCACTACTTACGTCAAATTACCCAAAATCGTCATAACAGATTAAATACACTCAAAATTTGAACATGCAACATTAGACAGTCCTCATTGTTTTTTAAAACAAGTTTTAATAAATACATGACTGGTATTATATATCTATATATAGTTTGTTTTATTTTAATACATATTTAAAGTTTACATTTCAAATTGTAAGAAAAAACCCGGCAAATGGTTTGATTGTAAAAATATACTACCAAACTTCACCTGGGGAAAAAATGAAAAAAAGAAAAGACCAAGATAGTCATACCAACTGAAAATAATTGGTTAATACTACAACACTTGGCCAAAAGAAAAAAATTATATATATATGAAAAATTATATAATAAACCACAAGGATTATCTAAAGCTACAAAGTAAAAAGTGCTCAATACCTAAGTAGAGCAAATAATAAAGTTAAACCGAATGAGCCAGATATACCTATTAACAGTTTCGCTTAGTAGCTCTTCAGGGCAAAAATCTGACTCTTTTTGACTCAGATTTTTGCGCTGATGAGCTACTAAGTGAAACTGTTAGTAGGTATATCTGACTCATTAGTTTAACTTTATTATATAATATATATATATATATTTGGTAGGTAAATCCCCAGGTTAGTTGGTGTTAGGATGATTCTAAGGTGAGCCTTTATAACAATGTTAGAGTTGTTCTGGTCCAAGTTGAGAGCTCAATGTTCAATATTTTTGAACAGAATATATTTTGTTAAAAAAAAAAGGTTTCAAATTTTTTTTTTTTTCAATAAAGTTGACAATCTGACAAAACTCATAGGTATATACAGATACTTATAGGGAGAAATTGATTTATTACAATTAAAATGACTGATTTTTAGCCTTTTTCTTTAACAAACTCATATATATATATATATATATGTTTATTTATTTTACAGCCAGAAAATCTCCTGTATTATAGTTCTGCTGAAGACTCAAAGATCATGATTAGCGACTTTGGTTTGTCGAAGACGGAAGAATCCGGAATCATGGCAACCGCATGTGGCACCCCAGGTTATGTAGGTAAGGAAATTGAAATTGGTTTTACCTTTTTTCTTTAAGCCATCAGAAAAAATAACCTCTGGTGGTCATCAGAGGGGGGGAGGTATGCCATCACTGGGAAAATGTAAAGGACAATAGAGAATAGGAAAGATATGGACTGCTATAGACAGATATATACTTATGTATATATATTTACCAACCCCCTCCACACAAGCAGGATGCGACACAAGGTCAATTTATAAAGCGGAGTTTAACAGGTTTGAATTGAGACTGTTCCTTCTCCTAGACTGGTTACCTAGCCAAGGTTAAAGAAACTAGTCTTCCCTACTATTTACCCATAGCTGGAGGGAGATTAGTTGGATTCATACCTTTCCCAAGGGTATTAGTGCTATGTGAAATGTAAACAACCTTGTCCAGGATTTGAACTCGTTCGTTGTACCCATTTCCTATGATTTTATCCATACACCATGCACCGCCATAAAAATATATACTTATATATATGATTTGTAAGGGAATAGCAGGGTATTAGTGCTATATACTTATATACTTTATAATATGATTTGTAAGGGAATAGCAAGGGTATTAGTGCTATGTGCTATCCATACACCATGTACCTCCATAAAAATATATACTTATATATATGATTTGTAAGGGAATAGCAAGGGTATTAGTGCTATATACTTATATACTTATATATATGATTTGTAAGGGAATAGCAAGGGTATTAGTGCTATGTGAAATGTAAACAACCTTGTCCAGGATTGAACTCGTTTCGTTGTACCCATTTCCTATGATTTTATCCATACACCATGTACCTCCATAAAAATATATACTTATATATATGATTTGTAAGGAATAGCAAGGGTATTTAGTGCTATATACTTATATACTTATATATATGATTTGTAAGGGAATAGCAAGGGTATTAGTGCTATGTGCTATCCATACACCATGTACCCATAAAAAATATATACTATATATATGATTTGTAAGGAATAGCAAGGGTATTAGTGCTATATACTTATATACTTATATATATGATTTGTAAGGGAATAGCAAGGGTATTAGTGCTATGTGAAATGTAAACAACCTTGTCCAGGATTTGAACTCGTTTCGTTGTACCCATTTCCTATGATTTTATCCATACACCATGTACCTCCATAAAAATATATACTTATATATATGATTTGTAAGGGAATAGCAAGGGTATTAGTGCTATGTGCTATCCATACACCATGTACCTCCATAAAAATATATACTTATATATATGATTTGTAAGGGAATAGCAAGGGTATTAGTGCTATATACTTATATACTTATATATATGATTTGTAAGGGAATAGCAAGGGTATTAGTGCTATGTGAAATGTAAACAACCTTGTCCAGGATTTGAACTCGTTTCGTTGTACCCATTTCCTATGATTTTATCCATACACCATGTACCTCCATAAAAATATATACTTATATATATGATTTGTAAGGGAATAGCAAGGGTATTAGTGCTATGTGCTATCCATACACCATGTACCTCCATAAAAATATATACTTATATATATGATTTGTAAAGGAATAGCAAGGTATTAGTGCTATATACTTATATACTTATATATTGATTTGTAAGGGAATAGCAAGGGTATTAGTGCTATGTGAAATGTAAACAACCTTGTCCAGGATTGAACTCGTTTCGTTGTACCCATTTCCTATGATTTTATCCATACACCATGTACCTCCATAAAAATATATACTTATATATATGATTTGTAAGGGAATAGCAAGGGTATTAGTGCTATGTGCTATCCATACACCATGTACCTCCATAAAAATATATACTTATATATATGATTTGTAAGGGAATAGCAAGGGTATTAGTGCTATGTGAAATGTAAACAACCTTGTCCAACTCGTTTTGTTGTACCCATTTCCTATGATTTTATCCATACACCATGCACCACCATAAAAATATATACTTATATATATGATTTGTAAGGGAATAGCAAGGGTATTAGTGCTATATACTTATATACTTATATATATGATTTGTAAGGGAATAGCAAGGGTATTAGTGCTATGTGAAATGTAAACAACCTTGTCCAACTCGTTTCGTTGTACCCATTTCCTATGATTTTATCCATACACCATGCACCTCCATAAAAATATATACTTATATATATTGATTTGTAAGGGAATAGCTAGTTGGTAAATATTTTATTTCTCTGGATTTTACACAAAATACCTGAAGAAGGCCAGAGGGCACATCGGACAAAATGTAGATAATACTAAAAATGAGAACAATAGTCCGAATAACTCAAATAATACAGCTGGGTAATTCCATGTCAAATCATCCAAATATCAATAATAATTTAATAATAATAATTTATATAAAATATATACATGTAACTATATACAATTTAATAATGTATTTTATAAATTTATGTATTTTATAAATATTTTATATTTATAAATTATTTTATGAATTTAATATATACATGTAACTATATATAATTTATATAAAATATATACATATATAATAATAATTTTGGTACAAATACTTTTCAATATATGTGAAATAATAATAAAAAAAAATGTTGTCGTATACGCAGTGCCACCTCAGGATACTGATCTTGCTATGAAAAAAATCAGAAATCATCAATAACTTCAAATTGGTTAACTTTAAGTAACACAGGGATCTGTGCAGTAAAGTAAGGAGCTGATGGTAGGCGTGGCACTCTACCTCAGACGCAAAAACAATCTCCTTGGTTTAGCGCTAGTGAAAAGGGGATAGACTCCCTCGCTGACTGGCTGATAGCGACTTTAGGCTACGCCAATGGTTTTACTTTTTTTTTACTTTATTTGAATTTAACGTAATATTTTCTTTTTAATTTCAGCTCCAGAGGTACTTGCCCAACAGCCATATGGTAAAGAAGTAGATTGTTGGTCCATAGGAGTTATAGCTTATATATTGTAAGTTTATTCTTTATCTTATACTATTATTTTATTGCTAGTTTGACTCCATCTTATTATTGTTGCTTTTTTATCAAAACACTGGATTTTTTTTTTTTTACCATTCCTTTTATGCCCAAGTAAATTTTGACCAATTCATAAAAATCTCAAGTGTTTTTCACATGACCACAGGCTTTGCTGACCAAGACAAAATTATTGCTAGTTTCACTCCATCTTATTATTGTTGCTTTTTTATCAAAACACACTAGATTTTTAATTTTTTTTACCATTCCTTTTTATGCCCAAGTAAATTTTGACCAATTCATAAAAATCTCAAGTGTTTTCACATGACCACAGGCTTTGCTGACCAAGACAAAATTATTGCTAGTTTGACTGCATCTTATTATTGTTGCTTTTTTATCAAAACACACTGGATTTTTCATTTTTTTTACCATTCCTTTTTATGCCTAAGTAAATTTTGACCAATTCATAAAAATCTCAAGTGTTTTCACATGACCACAGGCTTTGTTAACCAAGATAAAAATCGCTATGGGGTATTTTTCTATATCCACATGAAATTCAGACACCTTAAAAGGAGTATCTGCACTGTAGTCTAAGTTAATGCTGTTTCCTTATCACATTAGAGATGACAACGGTCACAAACTTTTTAAACGAGTTTTCTTTAAAAGAAATCTAAATATTTTCCCCCATACAGAAATATATTTTCTTAGAAAAGTAAATAATAGATAATTGAAGTGAAAGACAACAGGCTTTAAAAAATATATATATTTTACAAATTTTTTTCTGAAATAAAAACATTTCAAAAATATTTTTGCGATAACTCTTCACTATTTTTATTATTTTATTACTAGTTTTATTTCATCTTATTATTGTTGCTTTTTATGAAAACACAGGTTCAATGCACTCTTCATTATTACTTATTTTATTACTAGTGTAGGGGATTATCCTCCTTTTGCCGGAAGAGTTATCTTCTCGCTGCGTTGCTGTTTGTTCCAAACAGCAACACAGCGAGAAGATAACTAGGGGACCTCTGGGATTTTAAGCGTCTG
>CM042168.1:44128717-44156217 GCA_023376005.1 Doryteuthis pealeii
TCATAATATAGAATAAATACACTCAAATTTGGACATGCAACATTAGACAGTCCTCATTGTTTTTTAAAACAAGTTTTAATAAATACATGACTGGTATTATATATCTATATATAGTTTGTTTTATTTTAATACATATTTAAAGTTTACATTTCAAATTGTTTTATTTTTTAATCCTTTAATTAATTTGATGATTTTACTTACTTAGGATACAAACTCTCTGACATTGAATTTTTAACACCCACCCTCTCAGGCAATATGTTTGAAAAATCTATTTTTACATCGCCCGGTGGGCGTTTTTTATTTTGTACTAGTATTTATAATGTATATAATAATAACATTTTTAAAATGTAGTATTCTAAATTTACCTGTCTGAATCTGATTATATCATGCAATTATTTATTGATTACCATAAACATTTTTGAAATTCTTTATTCGTTACCAGTGGTTACCAATGGTTACCATTGGTTTCTGTCAGACTTTGTCAATGACTGGAGTAAATTAAGTTCTTTGATTCAATATAGAACATTATGTATTCAAGTAGAGACATGCCCAAATCTATGTGTGGATGTGGATGTGGGTGTCTCTATCTCTCTCTCTCTCTCTCTCTCTCTCTCTCTCTCTCTCTCTCTCTCTCTTTCTCTATCTCTCTCTCTTTCTCTCTCTCTTTCTCTCACTCTCTCCCCGTGTATATATATATATATATATATATATATATATATATATAAGATAAATCTAATGAGTCAGACAAACCTACTAAAAGTTTCGCTTAATGCTCTTCAGGGCTAATATCTGACTCATATATTAGCCCTGAAGAGCATTAAGCGAAACTTTTAGTAGGTTTGTCTGACTCATTAGATTTATCTTTATTATTTGCTCTACTTAGGTATTTAGCACTTTTTACTTATTAGCTTTAGTTTCCTGGCGGTTTTGTATGAATATATATATCTTATATATATATACATATAAATTGGGTTTTTTTTGGCCAAATATTGTACCAATAGATTATTTTTGGTTCATACGATTATCTTGGTCTTTTCTTTTTTCCAAAGATTTTTTTCTCCCCGGGTAATGTTTGGTAGTATATTTTTACAATCAAACTATTTGCTGTTTTTTTCTTATTGCAAGGATTTACATTATTAGTGAATTGCGATTAGGATCCTTGCAGGATGCCCCATTAAAATCCCCACGTAAAAAAGACCTTGCGTTGATCCAGACACTCTGAAAAGAAAAATTAATGTTTAATATTTAAAATATTGAATGAAAAAAAAAATTCCATGCTGTTATCATTTAAATTTTATTTTTTATTTATCTTCTTGAATATAAATCAAATCTTCATTATTTTTGTTCAAAAAGCAAGATCTTGTGATAGTGAATGTTATTGTTTTATTTTCATAGTTTTCCCCGGACATCTTTACAATCTTTTAACCCTTAGTTTAACATTCAAATCTAAAGTGTAGCAGTTACAAAAATTTAGCTCAGGACCGCCCTCAGTGGCGCAGGCTCTCCGTAGAGGACTGTTCATATCTGAAATCACCCTGACACAACACCATGAAGCTAAGAGATCCAGAAAAAGCAGCAGCAACAAAGCACCGGCACATCAACATCTTCAAATGCGAAATCTGTGGTCGAGAATGTTTTTCAAATATTGGACTTCACAGTCACAGGAGGCGCTGTAACTTCAGGGGCACAAAAACTATGTTATTGTCTTCCGAGATTGAAATGCCAGTAATAATACGCATTGACTTCAATTTCTAGCAGCTAAGTTTTTAATACATTTGTATCGATTATTCTTGTTAATCAGTACTAGGGTCTGGTCTTCTGGCTGGGGTAAGGTGATCTCAAAGTTCAAGAGAATTTTATGCGTTTCATTATAATTATTATTTCACTCTTTTGAGGTTTTTTTTTTACAATAAGCTGATGGGCTTCACTGGAGTCTGAGGGACAACAAGTCTCCACAGTTTTCCAGGACTCTTCTGAGTATTCTAGCCGATTTCAACAATGCTGTTGTCTGGATGGTCTCAATTCTTCCTCTGATTTTCAGTCCCTCCAGTTGTTTTTTTCCATTTTCGAAATTCCCTTTATATATGTATATATAGATGATATAAAAATTAATGATAGTTTCCCTCTGTATATAAATGTAGACAAATACAATAGATCTGAGTTATGTCTATATAATATATGCTTAATATATGCATGAGTTAGTGTATTCATTAACTATATTAAGATCACACAATAACTGCATTAAGAACAACAGCATTGTCTTTAACAAAGACTTCATAGGATAAACCGTGGATCAAGCAGGCTTAAATGTAATTACCTCTGCCCCAGGGGACCTGGAATTGAAAGACTTTGGCAGTCCTTTGGCTTATGGTCAGATTTATACAGACATAACCATTGTCTGAGCTTAGAGTTTCCCCAGCTTCCCAACAACTCCAGGTCAATTGTGGACTTGGATTAAAAGGGTGGTAATCTGAACATTAGCTACATAAATGAGAGTAACCTCCCCTTGTTTATTTCACTTTGAGGAAGCCATATGTTTTGGTCGGCCATAGAAAGAAAGAGAGAAATACATACAAATCTATATACAAATAGATAAATAAATTAATAGATAAATAGAGAGAACATACTGTAATACAGAGATAAATAGATAGATAGGGCTCATCTTTAAATATGACTTTCAGAAAAAAATAGATGTCATTGCTGATAGGGATCAATCTATCTATCTTTTCTCTCAATGTAATATGATACAGTGATTATTATTAGTAGTAGCAGTAGTAGTAGTATATTTGGTAAAGTCCTCAAGATTTTTTTCTAATTTTTTTTGGGGGGACTGTTCCAAGGGCACCAACTAAAATTGCTATCACTTTCACCCTCATATTCCACAGCTTTTTCAATTCTCTAGCAAGGTCCAGGTATTTGTCTATCTTTTCACTTTCACCCTCATATTCCACAGCTTTTTCAATTCTCTAGCAAGGTCCAGGTATTTGTCTATCTTTTCATTTTCCTTCATCTTCCCCCTGTGATCTGCTAGAACTTCAAAGTCTACCAGATGACAAGTTCTTTTTTTTTGTTAAACAATACTCCTGGCTGGGATATGGTATTATTATTTACTCCTTTTGAGTTTTCACATCAGCATTAGCTGATGGTCTTTCACTGGAGTCTGAGTGACAGAAAGTCTCCTCAGGTCTCCAGGACTCTTCTGAGTATTCTGGCAGATTGCAACAGTGCAGTGTTCTGAATGGTTTCAATCCTTCCTCTGATTTCCAAACTTTCCAAACCCTTTTCCAATCCTTTTGGGATCGTTCCAAGTGCACCAATTACAATTGGTATCACTTTGACTTTCATATTCCATAACTGTTTCAGTTCTCTGGCAAGGTCCAGATATTTGTCCATTTTCTCATTTTCATTTAACTTCACCCTGTGATCTGCTGGCACTGCAAAATCCACCAGCTGACAAGTTCTTTCTTTTTTGTTTATCAACACTAGGTCTGGTCTTCTTGCTGAGATAAGATGATCCGTTTTTATTTCAAAGTCCCAGAGAATTTTATGTGTTTCGTTCTCAAGAACAGATTCTGGTTTATGCATATACCATTTTGTTGTATGGTCAAAATTAAATTTTTTGCATAATTCCCAGTTTTGTCTAGTTTTGTACTTCCGTTGTGCTAATTATTATTATTATTATTATTATTATTATATATTATCAATGTTATAATGATACAGCTAAATGTTTTTCTAAACTTCCTGGATCTATTCATCCAACCTTTTTGTATATCTCCACTTCTTGTAGGGGATTGGAATGAATGCTTAGTGTTGCTTTGAAATGCTCAATATGGATTCCCAATAAAAAGTATGTAATACTTTGAGAACAAATTTAAAAGTATCCAATTTTTCTTCTTTTTTTGTAGGTTATGTGGCTATCCCCCATTTTACGATGAACATGATGCAGAATTGTTTAAACAGATCCTCAGAGCTGAATATGAATTTGATTCTCCTTACTGGGATGAAATTTCTGAATCAGGTAAGGAAGCTTTCATATATTGTAAACTAGAAGCAGCTACCCAGCATCATCCGGGTTGAGAGAAGACACAAAAAAAAGACCTGGTGTATTGATTTGTTTACTTTTGAGATTACAAATGCTGGACATTTTTAAGTAGAATTTCAATGCTATTTCTATGTATATTCTGATTTTTAAATATCTTTGAATATAAATCAAATCATCGTAATTTTTGCACAAAAAGCAAGAACTGGTTGTTACGATTTTATGGGCGAGAGCGCTTGTTCAGTAGAAATCCTTAGTAAAGAATCCTTTGGTTGTTCCTTGGTGCTCCTCAGTATTATAAGTCCTTCGTCAATGATTGCAAATGGACGGCTCTCAGTATCAGTGCTTAAGTAGTCAACCAGCTACGCATTCAGGCTGTTGATTGGCTGAGGTTTGAAACATGTGACTCGCCTAGTCCATAAATTTAAATGCTGCATTGTAGCACACCTTATATATCGAAATATTCCAACATTGGTGATATTTAATGTGTATATATATTTAGTTTGTTGTTAATTGTTTTATTTTCATAGTTTCACCTGGGCATACATACATTCATACATACATACATGTTGATTGCAACGTCTTGTCAACCGAATGCCATTCCTTAGACTCCTATCATTGTCAGAAGGAGTATCCGTACATAGATAGACGATATAGAGCTATAGCTTTGTTCGACAACTAAACCCTCTCTCGGTTCAAAAAGTTGAGATCTAACAATCAGAAGCAAATAACTGGCAACAAATCAAACTGCAGACCAACAGGATGCGGGGAATGGTCGTTCCCTGGATGGTTTTTCATATCACAGATTTCCTTCTACATAACAATAGCATAATCTTTACAGATCACTGCCATATATATACTCTGTCGTTAAATGTTTTATTTTCATAGTTTCTTTTGGACATACATACATACATACATACATACATATCTTGTATTCTATTCATACATACATATCATATGCAACGTCTTGTCAGACGAATGCCACTCCTTAGACTCATTGTCTGAAGGAATATCTGTACATAGATGGATAATATAGAGCTATAGCTTTGTACGATAGATAAGTCCCTCTCTTGGTTCAAAAAGTTGAGATCCAACAATAAGCAGAAGCAAGATAGCCAGCAACAAATCAAACTGCAGACCAACAGGATGCGGGGAATGGTCGTCTGATGGATGATTTTTTTCTTCCCCCAAGGAAATAATCCATCTTTCCATTTTGAATTGTTTATTTCAAAATGTATTTCATTATTGTTTGTTGACAGAATATTTTTGGTAATCTGAACATTAGCTACATAAATGAGAGTAACCTCCCCTTGTTTCTTACACTTGTCAAAAAAGCATCAAGATTTTTTGTACTTTTTGACACACCTTCTATTCTGAAAAAATTAATGAATGGTTTTTTGGTTCATTAACTTAAATAAAACAACCCTTTTATGACTAATTTTTTTTTTTTTTTTTTTTTCTGAACAGCCAAGGATTTCATCCGGAATCTCATGTGTAAGGATGCAAGTGTTCGTTTTTCATGCAAACAGTCTCTCAATCATCCATGGTGAGTATCTTTTTTTCATTTGACCAATTCTCATGCTGGGCTGGTCATTGTTTTTAATATTCAATTAACAAACAAGGCTTTGTTGTTTTCTTGATCAAGTTTATTTCGCAACCCTGCCCATTTGATTCTAGTATGGGGGATGGAGCTGAGAAACGAAGTCAGAGCCAAAAATAGCATCCAAGCTCCTTGAAAACCAGGTTGAATCTAATCTGAAACTATTGTCCAATCGTGTACTTTCTAGGGGTCAAGGAAAAGGTCATTACCCATCAATAACTGTCGGGTAACTTTCCATGGACCCCGTTATTCTAAGTCTAAAGTAAGTAAATTTGTCGGGGTGGCCTAAAGTTGGTATAAGCAAGTCAGCGAGGGGGTCTACCCCCTTTTCACTAGCGCTAGACCAAGGAGATTGTTTTTGCGTCTGAGGTGGAGCGCCACATCTACCATCAGCTCCTTACTTTACCGCACAGATCTCTGTGCTACTCATACGCTGAGTTGGCAAGGGCCGGTACCGAACTAGGAACCTTGTGGTTTCTAGCCGAATGCTCTGCCGACTGTGCTAACCCGACCCTATTAAAAATTTCTAACTACAGGTACGTTCATAATTTATAAGCTGCTCATAATTTATGTAACTCTGAGCCTATTTTAATAGTGGCCACCTCAGTTGATTTTGTGTTTTTTGGCGGGGGGGGTATATAGTTTGAAAGTTGATTATAGTGATTCCATGTATATGTGTTTGATTTGAATATTATTTTATTTTGTTTTCATTGCAGGATCAGTGGAAATACTGCACTGGACAAGAATATTCATGCATCCGTCAGTGCTCAAATGAAAAAGAACTTTGCAAAAATTAAATGGAAAGTAAGTATTGTTAGATAAACGATTAACATTGTATATTGTTTTGGTTGGTTGGCTGGTTGGTTTGATTTTATGGCATGTCAACCCTTGTTGTTTTATTTTATGCCAAAGATGTTTTGTTTCATTCATTCTTGATGGGTGTTGAACATTTTTTGGTTGGTTTGATTTTATGGCATGTCAACCCTTGTTGTTTTATTTTATGCCAAAGATGTTTTGTTTCATTCATTTCTTGATGGTGTTGAACATTTTTTGGTTGGTTTGATTTTATGGCATGTCAACCCTTGTTGGGTTATTTTATGCCAAAGATGTTTTGTTTCATTCATTCTTGATGGGTGTTGAACATTTTTTGGTTGGTTTGATTTTATGGCATGTCAACCCTTGTTGGGTTATTTTATGCCAAAAATGTTTTGTTTCATTCATTCTTGATGGGTGTTGAACATTTTTTGGTTGGTTTGATTTTAATAATAATGATAATGATAATGAAATTTATTATGTACAGTGCTCAGGTGCACCGGAACTCATCAAAGTCTCATGTCTAGTACATAGAATAATGTATTAGTGTCAGGAACATGAATAGCATACAGTAATAATATACATATATGTGTACAGTGCTCAGGTGCATCACAACTCATCAAAGTCTCATGTCTAGTATATAGAATAATGTATTAGTGTTAGGAACATGAATAGCATACAGTAATAATATACATGTATGTGTGTGCATGCGTGCGTGCATATGTGTGTGGATGGGAGTATCAGGTATAGTGTTGGTGAACTACTGGAAGCATGGAGGCTTTGAAAGATGCAGTGTTTTGGCAGCCCACAATGGACGCAGCTTATTCCATGCCTCGGCAACTCTGAGTGTGAAAAAATATTTCCGAAAGTCATGTGAGCTATGCTGTTTTCTGACTTTGTAGGCATGCCCACGTGTGTTAGAAACATGGAGATCAAAAAGGTGCTCAAGGTTGCTGTTGTTAAGATGATTAATGACCTTATGAGCATTTACCAGGTCAGTTGCCAGATGCCGGAGTTTCAACGAATCCATTCCCAGGGCAGCAAGACGATGTTAAAATATAAATATGTTGTTTTCAGGAGTGTATTTATTTATAGGTTATATTGTGTGCTGTATATATCACCTCCTATTGCCATCACAATTCACTTTCTTTTTTTCTCTTTCTCTCGCTCGTTTTCAGCAAGCCTACAACGCGACAGCTGTCATTCGTCAGATGAAGAAGTTAGCCATGAGTCGTGAGGACAGTAACAGCAGTGAATCTAACGATACCAAAACAGCCAAGACATAGAGACGGTTGTCTACGGAGAACCACAGATGGGAGCCTGTGGATACTTTTTACATTCCATCCCCCTAAGCCAGGGTAGACACGACTGTGGATGTCTACCCTCACTTCTGAAAAATTAGTGTACCGGCAGGCGGATGGATGATTGTCCGACAGACAGACAGACAGGCAGTCAGGACAGTGCAAGATGGAGGAAATCCCTCTTAACTTCTGTTATCATCATTCCTTTTTTTCTTTTTTTTTCTTTTTTTCTCTTTCATTTCTGTCATTTATTCAATTTGTCACGTGCCCAACCCAAACTCTAACCCTAAACTTGCCCTCACATCAATTTTAGATGTTCACACACCTACATGTATATACCCTCTTTTGCAGCCACAAATATATGCTTACACACACACACAGACACACACATACACACACACACACATACACACACACATACATACACACACACACATTTATCATATTAAAAAATACATACATACATATACACACACATTCATACATATACATACACACATTTATGATGTTAAAAAAACTAGCAAAAAATTTTTTTATAAACACCCTCCGGGCGGTCTAAAAATTAATTTTTTAAGATATTGCCTGAGGGGGTAGAAGTTTAAAAATAAAATAACAGAGAGTTTGTACCATAAGTAAGTAAAATCATCAAATTTATTAAAGGAGTAAAAAAAAAATAAAACAATTTGAAATGGAAACTTAGTTCTGATAACTTTAAATATATATGTATCACACACACACATACATACACATACACACATTTATGATATTAAAAAAAAAATAGCAAAATTTTTTTTTAACGCCCTCTGGGCAGTGTAAAAATTAATTTTTGAAATATATTACCTGAAGGGGTAGGAGTTAAAGATTACAATGTCAGAGAGTTTGTACCATAAGTAAGTAAAATCATCAAATTTATTAAAGGAGTAAAAAAAATAAAACAATTTGAAATGGAAACTTAGTTCTGATAACTTTAGATATATATGTATCCGTGTTTACTTAGTAGAATAAACATGCCACACACACACCTCTATATATTGATACGCTTATATTATCAATAGATATATTTATGATATCAAAAAGAAAACTTTTATTTTAATGTAAATCATCTTCCCAGCATCCATTAAAAAAGATGTGTGGAACAGTAAACTAAATTTCTAAGAAACTTTAAAACAGGATTTCTTATTTGATAAGTTAAGCCAGAGATTAACCTTTGTGGCTGGTACCATGTAACCCAGTAGGTTTGGTTTATTTAATGGCATTTCAAACCTTTTGTAATAATAAACAAACACACACGATTAGGCTTGAGAAAGCTTTATTCTACTTAGAATACTATTTCTCTGATAACAATGAAGATGAGGACAATAGTCCGAATAACGTAGATAATACCTACTTAGAATACTTTTACAATTAACTGGGTGTTTATATACTCTCAGAACATCAAAGATTTACACAAAGGGGAGGTAATAATAAAACAGGGGAAGTAACTCTTAATTACTTATTACACCTTTGTGGGTTATTCATAGTCAAAATCTAATACGAATGAGTTATCTGGTTTCAAGTTTTTGTATCTGATATTAAATATCTAATACTAAACCCACCCTCATAACAAATTAGATTTTCACATACTTACATGTATATATACCTTCTTTTGCAGCCATGAATATATCCCTACACACACACATACACACACACTCGCATAAACACATAATCTTACATGTGACATACAAAAATATACACTCTTTTAGGGATAAAATATGGGAATAAATCCGACAATATATAGAAATAGGAAAAACAAAGTTTTCCAAAAAAAGATGAATTTATACTGAAGTTTATGCCGATGCTTAAACGTTTCAGTTTATGTAAAACCATCTTCAAGGCAATATATTAAAAAAGAAGAGAAAAAGATTGAACAACAAAAAAAATCTTTTTCTGTTCTTTTTAATATATTGTCCTGAAGAAGGTTTTACATGAACCGAAACGTTTAAGCATCAGCATATATATATATATATATATATATATATATATAATATATACATATATATATATATTATATATACATATATATATATATATATATATACATATATTATATATATATATATATAATAATATATATACATATATGTACACATATACACACACTTACATATATAGATATTGGTTAGGAGGTTGATTTAGAAGGCTATCACAATGCAGTTTGGAATAAATAAAAAATAATAATACGGTAACAATGGTGTTGTGTGTTGACCTGTATTTTTATTATTTCTTGAATTTTCGAGGTAATACCTCTTTATCAAAAGAATTGAACTGAAGCAGTCCAGCTATGGTATTTCTTCAACACACAACACCGTATTATTATTTTTTATTTATTCCAAACTGCATTGTGATAGCCTTCTAAATCAACCTCCTAACCAATACATACACAATGCTTCAAGTAAATTATGAAACTCTCTTATATATAGATATATATGAGTGTATTAATACACACTCCCAGATGCATACAAAGGATTACATGTGCGGCTATATAAACATATCTCCCCACAAATGCAAAAAAAATAATATACAACCAGTTTTGTATGACCAGCCTTCCTCTCAGTGGATTTCGTTTTGATTTTAAAATATTTTTTTTTTGCAAAAATTAATCTATGTGAATTGTTTTTTATTTCTTTTTTTTTTCTTTTTTTTCTTTTTTCCTCCCCTCGCCATCCCCCACCCCCCATCTTTTTTAAGCTCAACTAACAGATTGGAAAGAATGACAGAAGAAAGAAAAAAAGAAAGAAAAGATATTTACACACACACACACACACACATACACACATTTATATGTATATGCATATACATATATACATATATATATACATATATATATACATATATATACACACATATAAATGTGTGTGCGTATATATTTACATGTATATATACACATATTTATATATATATACATATATATATAAGCATATACACATATATATATATATCTATATATATATATATATATATATATATATATATATATATATATATGAGCTATATGCAATATACATACATATATATGCATGTATATATACACATATATGTATATAAATGTATATATATATTTACATGTATATATACACATATTTTTATATATATGTATATATATGTATATACACATATATTTATATATACATATATACATATATATATACATGTATATATACACATATATGTATATAAATGTATATATATGTGTATATATATATATATGTGTGTGTGTGTGTGTGTGTGTTCTCTCAAACATGATTCATTAAAAATCACAGACAACGTTCTTTTTAACACCTTTCTACTAATCTCGTTTACCATTGTACAAGAATTCTCAAATTCGCTTCGATTCCAAAATTACCCAAAATTCTCCCCCCAGCACTTTCCACCATCTTGAATTTCTCATAGCCAAGCTTGCATTAAAAAATCCAGTGAAATTTAAATTTCTAATAGTTTAGATACTTCCCACTGGATTTTAAAGAAAACAAAAATTCAGTATCTTGATTCTACCCACGATAAGAACTGATGATGGTTGAAAAGTACTCGGATTATGGGGATAGAAGAATCTGGAGAATTCGTATACAAAATTGAATCAAATTTGAGGAATCTTGTACAAAAAGAAAATCAACAAAAAATTGTAAATTTAAAAAAAAACCTTGTCTGTCACTTTTAATAGAACATGCTTAAGAGAAAGACTATTGGTTATATATATATATATATATATATTATATATATATATATATATATATATATATATATATATATATATATATATATATATATATATATATATATATATATATATAATGAATGATGCAAACAGAAAAAAACAAATATATATGAGTGATTTGTGAAATTTTATGCTGACAATTTCTTTATTATTCATTTTATTTTTGAAATTTTGAAATTCTAAAAAAAATAATTTTTAATCTTTTTTTTATTTTTTATTTTTTATTTTTTTCTTTGATCATTCGTTTTTAGATTTGGAGAAGAATTTGAAAGACATATTCCATTTTCCTTAATATTTTTTCACTATGAAATGATATCGATTTTTCTGAAACACACCTGTATATTATACAAGTGTGTTTCAGAAAAATCGATATCATTTCGTAATCTAATAACTTGACCAATTCTCGTTCAAATGGTCACAAAATTTTACCATCTATAGAAACAACTCAAAATTCTATGTTAAATGTTCTATGTTTATTTTTTTCTTTTCAGATTTAGAAATGCCATTCCCTGGGAAAGAAAAGGATTGTTTAAACATTAAACATATAATTCTGAGGTGTTTCTACACATGCTGTTGCATTTTGAGATCATTTCGACTAGAATTGGTCTAGTTATTAGTGTCGAGTAGAAATAGACTGTCCAATTAAATAATGGGAGCTTCTAAAGAAAACACTAAACTATAGAAGTTACTGCCTCCAATGGTATATAAGAGCCTGGCTTTTATATATTATCAGTGGAGGTAACTTGTATATTTTAGTGCTTCCTGTAGAGGCCCCCATTATTTAATGGGACAGTCCATTGGTCGAGTTATTAGTGTGGAATAGAAATGGACTGTCCGATTAAATAATGCTTCTAGAGAAAGTACTAAAATATACAAGTTACTACCTCCAATGGTATATAAAAGCCAGGCTCTTATATACCATTGGAGGAGGTAACTTCTATAGTTTAGTGTTTCCTTTAGAAGCTCCCATTATTTAATGGGACAGTCCATTTCTACACCACACTAATAACTTGACCAATGGACGGTCTTATTAAATAATGGAGACTTCTACCTATTATTTAATGGGACAGTCCATTTCTACTCCACACTAATAACTTGACCAATGGACTGTCCCATTAAATAATGGGGGCTTCTACCCATTATTTAATTGGACAGTCCATTTCTACTCCACAATTAGATTATGAAATTATACCAATTTTTTCTGAAAACTTTAACTTTCTTTCCAAATTTTCAAATTAAAAACTCTTTTATTTATCTATCCTTTTTTTTTAAATTTAGATTTTTTTTTTTTTTTTTTTTTTTCAAACATTGAATTTATGTCCGAAGTCTCTTCTCCAATTCTTCAGCATTTCAGCCAATTTTAATCAATATCATTTTGCTAAAATGTTCAACTGTGTTAATTGAAAAATACGAGAATAATGATTTTGTGATAAACTGATCCTTTTACACGGTAGTTCCCTGACTTTTCTTGCTTGGGGAACACCTTAAAACAGGGGTTCCCAACCTTTTTGTGCCATACCCCATCTAATCACCTTTAAAATCCTGGTGTCCCTCACTCTATGTGGTAAAATATAATTCTTATGATTTAAAACAAAGGGTCACCAACCTTTTTTGCCATGTCCCTCCTAATCATCTCTAAAATCCTGATGTCTCCCCATGTGGTAAAATATAATTCATATAATTTAAAATATGAACTCTGTTTGAGCTGAAAAAGCTTAAAACACAAATACTTTGGCTTAAACAAGCTTTAAAAAAAACAAGCCATCTATGAAAAGTAAAAATGAAATAAACAAAAGACAGAAAATAATGAAAAAATAAAAATTGAACATTTGGACCCAGACCTCATTAGTTTCCATTGGGAACCAAAACTTTAGAAGGAACAAAAATATTTTAGCTTACATTGTACATGAATTGAAAAGTGTATTAAAAATAAATAAATAAACATTTCTCGTTGTCTGAGATGAGGCCTGATAATTTGCATTATTTAGATTTTTCGGACTGTTGTCCTCATCTTTATTGTTATATACACAATGTTTTGGATGATCTGTATATAAGAATAAAGACAAGGACAACAGTCCCCCCCCAAAAAACTAAATAATACAAATATTTTTATATCTAGCTTATAAAAACATAATTTAAACTGCTGAAAAATTGCTTTTTATTTGTCAGTAAATTGAAGATAGTTAAAAATAAGAAACATAAAGTTTAATGTTTCTCAGAAATAGTTTCTGTGAGGACACACACAGACTCACAGATACACACACACACACACACACACACACACACACATATATATATATATATATATATAATATATATATATATATATATATATATATATATATATATATATACTAATCCTATTAGTAAACCCTTGTGGTAAGAAAAAAAAACGGCTAATAATTTGTTAGTAACAAAATACTACAAAAGATTGCCTGGGAAAAAAAGGAAAAAAAAGAAAAGACCAGATTATTGCCCTGATGAGCTGGTAAGCGAAACTATTAGTTAGTATATCTGACTTTTAATATTATATAGATTTTAAGTCCACAATCACTGAATAAAGAAGCCTTTTTTTTTTTTTTTCACATATTTTTTTTTTAAATATCAATTTCTTTTTTGTGAAAGTGTTTCAAACCCAAACTTAATTTTCTGTTTTTGATGACGTAAAAATAAAAGTTAAATTTCTGTTCCAAATTTGTCGAATGCTCTATTGCAAATGAAGTCATTTCTTTTATGCTAGTTTTACGTACACTTCTTCACAGTGCATTTAGCTCTATCTTGCAGCAACCCTTGTGTGCTGTGACCCCTAGTTTGGGAACCACTGCTTTTATAAAAAAGGTCAGTCAATGAAAAAAATATAAAACAGGTGCCAATAAAAATAGATAAATATATATATCATCCACTTATAAAAATGAGTTTCATCTTGAACGGTGACCTGAGTATAATTTTAAATCCTAAAAATAGCCATTTTTTTTTCTTGATTTTTTTTTACACATTTTTACAATGTATGGAAGTGTATACACTGAAAGAATCACATTGCCTTCAAATAATATATTTTTTCTTAATCTTCTTAAGGTGATATTGTACAATTGTACCAATGTGTCTGTCGCTGATTATTGGTTTGAAAAAATAAATGAAGTGCCTAGTCTTACATTTTAAATATCAGTTGGTAAAATTATGAAGAAAAAAGAAGCTTTTATCTCGGAAAATTTAGCTAATGATATTGCTAAAAGTTACCTCCCTTTGTTTTCTTCTATTGTCACTGAACAGAGTTATTTCCCTTCCTTATAATCAGTTTTTATCATGTGAATGTTGTCGCTCGTCTGGTAATATTTGTTTGTCTTTTTTTTTTACATTAACAACAATTTTTTAAAATAAATTACGATGATAATAATAATGATTGACACTGCTATATCTAAAAAGTAAAATAAAACATATTAACATTACTTTAACATGTGTAAAAAAAAAAAAAAAGAAAATAGTATCCTGACAGACGTAGAGACTTAGCGGTTTGTAGGCGTGTTTGGGCTTCTATGATAGCAATTTCTCTTGTAACTTAGTTTATATGTCATTAGTAACTGACAAAAATTATATATATATATATATATATATATATATATATATATATATATACACACACACACACACACACACACATACACATACACACACACACACACACACAAGGTGGGTCAAAATTAGGGTACAGTTAACACTTAAACTTAATGAAGTAACTGTAACTCTACTTTTGGCCCACCCTGTATATATTTAATAATTACCAGGAAATCTAACACCACTACCCATAATGGATGACTATTGATAGGCACTTTATTTTGGAACCTTAGCACATATTAATCTGTATATGTGGTCATTTACTGTGATCCAGCTATGTTAACTGTAGGTTCAATCTTAACTAAACACATTCAGTATTGCAGTTTGATAACCCCTATATATTTTACATATATATTTCCTATCTTATCTGCACGCTACTAACTGTAACTAAGGGAAATAACTCGTATCGGTGACTAAGTAAAAAATAATCAAGGGAGTTAACTCTTGTCATTATCACTTGTGTATGTACGTTTCTGTAATTCGGGCGTACCATCATAGTGTAACGGTTGGCAAGCTAGTCTCGCAGATCCATTACTATTGAATAGCGATTTCGAACCTCGCTTCGTGCCCCTACTATAATTGATTAAATAGAAACTCCTTCTATTTTCCTCAATTTTATCATCTGGCGTAGTTAGGATATTTTAGAATGTAAGGCTAGACAGCTAGTTTTAGGTTGTTTTTTGTTTTTTTAATCTAATAATTCGTTTACAAAAGAAAACTAAGAGTGAATGTAACAGATTTTATCCATTTTGTTTGTTTTTTTTTTTTTTTTTTTTTTTTTTTTGAAATATGAGATTCAAGTTTTCAATCTGATTGCAGCTACTTTAATTCTATTGTCGGCTGTCAGTTATTTGAAATTGAATTTTTGCAAAAAAATCATGGATGCTCTCCCCTGATTGAAGAATGCAGCAGATAATTAACTAATTGTGTGTGTGCACGATGATACACCGACTGTGTGTGTGTGTGTGTGTGTGTGTGTGTGTGTGTGTGTGTGTGTGTGTATCAATTTGTATGTGTGTGTATATGCGTTTGCTAATACACTGACAATTTGTGTCGTGTGTGAGAGTTTCATAGTACACTGACAATGTGTGTGTGTGTGTTTAAATTTGAGTATGTGTGTGTATGCTAACAATTTCTGTTTGTGTGTGTGGTAGTAGATTAACAATTTGCTTGTGTGTGTGTCTGTGTGTGTGTGTGTAGGTGTGTGTGTGTGATAGTACACTGTCAATTCTATCCTTAAAGAAGATCCGACATTTTAAATTAAAAAAATTTCCAAAACTTGGGCAAAAATTACAATGAAAAATTCAAATAATTCAGTTTATATCAAATGTTCAATTAACATAGTAAAAGAATTTCCGAGACGGTTGTAAAACAATGTGAAAGCATCAACTTTCCAATCATTTATTCTTCATTTCCCCTCCCGCTTTTTTTTTCCTTCTGAAAAAAATACTTTTTTTTTCTTTTTTCTTGAATTGAAAGAAAGAAAAAAAAGAGTAAATCAAAAAAAAAAGAGAATCTTTTAACTTTAAACTTATTTTCTCTACATTTCAATTTTAATCTTTTCTTTTTCTTTCTTTTTTTTTTTTTTTCTTTTTTTCTTGTTAATGTCAAGTATTTCTGTTATGGAGTGATAAAAACACCCCTCACTGACACAATGAACTAGTCTGAAAAGACTAAATAGTTTAGATATTTCAAACAAAAATTAGAATATAGTTGAGTTCTTATATTGTCTCCTGTGTATATTCATTACTTTTATTGTTGGACTACGATATAACAGGTTGGCGATGAGAATGAGATAAGCTGTTATATCATAGTCTGATACTAAAAATACTGAATACACCCAGGAGACGATATTAGAAGTTGAAAAAAAATAGGGATATAGTTGACTTCTAATATTGTCTCCTGTGTGTATTCATTACTTTTATTGTTGGACTACGATATAACAGCTTATCTCATCCTCATTACCAATCTGTTATGTCATAGTCAGACAGTAAAAGTAGTGAATACGTGCAGGAGACAATATTAGAAGGTAACTATATTTTAAATGAATTTTATCTGTTAATTAATCTACCCATTATTTTCCCATTAAACTAACCCTAACCCTAACCCCGTCTTCTTTTTTCTAGTAGATCAATAGATAAATAAATAATTTATCAGTCAATCAGAGTGGTTACCCCTTTTTTATGTTGGAGTTATAGGAAATAACTTTATTTTGTTCAAAACATGTACTCTATTTATAGTCTTTTCAGACTAGTTCATTGATAAACCCTAACTCTAACCCCATCTTCTTTTTTTCCTAGTAGATCAATAGATAAATAAATAATTTATCAGTCAATCAGAGTGGTTGCCCTTTTTTTAGGTTGGAGTTATAGGAAATAACCTTTATTTTTGTTCAAAAAAAGTACTCTATTTATAATCTTTTCGGACTAGTTCATTGTGTCAGTGAGGGGTGTTTTTATCACTCAACAACAATTTCTTATTCAAGTTTTAAAATAAAATGCCCAAGTTTAATGTTTTGTTGTACTCAAAGTATATCCAAGTCCTTCCTACATGGAATACACCATTTAAAAATATACAGTGATATATGCTTTCCTAGGCTGTTGTACTTGGTACTGTTGTGCAAGATTTTTCTTTCTGTTTTGTTTTGTTTTTTTGTTTTTGTTTTTTTTTCTTTCATTTTATTTTTATTTTTTATCTGTTTTATATGCTTTGAAGTAAACCTGAAAACCACAAAATACAATAAATCCACATCTTAACAATAACTGGTTGTTATATCCACATGAGCCTATGGCTTTCTTGTTCTCCCTCTGCATAAATTTGTCGGCCATTTTAATTGGCCTTTTTCTTCTTCTTCTAAAAAATAAAAAAAACAAAGACTAGCAACAACAAATGAGAAAATGTCAAATTGTGTCTCAATATATATATATATATATATATATATATATATATATATATATATATATATTATTTACCAATTGTAAAAAAAAAGAATGGAAAAAACAAACAAACAAAACAAAATAAGAAAAAAAGAAAGAAATTAGTAATGGCAGCTGCAAAAAAAGA
This sequence comes from Doryteuthis pealeii, assembly GCA_023376005.1. Lineage (NCBI taxonomy): Eukaryota > Metazoa > Mollusca > Cephalopoda > Myopsida > Loliginidae > Doryteuthis > Doryteuthis pealeii. The sequence continues at coordinate 44,146,897 of CM042168.1, forward strand.
AAAAAGTACAAAAAAAAAAAAAAAGAGTAAAAACAAAACAAAAATAAAGAAAGTTTTAATGAAGAACTGAAAGAGAAAAATTTACAAACGAAATTTCTTGTGAAAAAAAAAAATCCAACCACACAGACAAAAAAAAAAACATATTAGTTTTTATTCATTTTGTTCAATTTTGATTTTATTTAATATTTCATTTAATATTTCAGTTTTTCACTTCTTATTACTATCTATTTATCATCTAATTGGCTAATATTATCAAAGTGTGAGACTTAGGCATTATATAGAATACCTAGGTATTTGATAATTGCCTATGCATTCTATAATTGCCTATCATTTTATTTATTTTTATTTAATTATTTTTTAGTAAGAAATATGTTAATTTTTTTAAATCTTATATACTTTACATAGAGCATTAAAGGCATGAGCCACTGTGGCAAAGAGGCTAACATGCTGAACTGTGACATCATATTAGTAGTAGTAGTAGTATAACCTTAATAGGATACTTAGATATTCGAACCAAGTATCCAATAGGCACCCCAAATTATCAACTTAATAAAAGGTTCACATTTTAACTCGTCACCGGTAACTACCACTTGCAAATTTTTGTAAACAAATGATTTTAATCAGAAGTTTATGAAGATGTTGAACTTACGATAAATTAAATAAATAGATGGTTAGTACACATAATCAAATTAAAATTCAATAGCAAAATCTTTTTTGAATAAATATTTTTTAATCAGAAGTTTATGAATATTTTTCAACACTTACAATAAATCAAAAAAAAGACAAAAGACGTTTTTAGGCTAAAACAGTTTTTACTTAATCAGAAGAGAAATGCAATTATGTTTATTTAAATAAAAATACAGTTTTTATTTGCAAAATATTTTTTATGTTTATTTAAATAAAAGGATGCTGTTCAGAAATAGTATCACAAAATTTGTAAAATTTGTTTTTGTCAGATACAATATAAGTTTAAAAAAAAATCATCTGTTTATTTTCAAATATTTGAAATCCAAAGTTACCAGTGATGAGTTAAAATATGAACCTTTCAATTAGTTGATGATTTGTGGTGCCTATTGGATACTTGGTCCAGATATTCTTTAGAATGTCTAACTATGCTTACAAAATGCCTACCACTTTATAGCAAAGTATAAATTAAGCTTTTAGCAAATTTTAAATTAAGCTTTATTCGGACCTTATATAGGGTGATCTAAAAAAAAAAAACAGACTTTTTTTTAAAAAGTCAGGCCTGTCTTTTGGGGAGTCACCCTGTATATTGTACACAGGATTTCAATAGACTATTCTACAAACTGCCTAACATTTTTTTTGGTTAATGTGCTTGACTGCTGGACATCATAGTTGTTGTACAACCTTAATAAGATGCTTAGCTATTCTATTGACTGTCTAACTAATAAGAGGCATTTACTGTACTGGTTAGAGTCGTAGGAAATGGACTCATCGACCCGAGTTCAAATCCTGGACGAAGCCACAGTTCACATAGTGCTAATACCCTTAGGAAATGTATGAATTCAACTATTCAACCTCCAGCTATGGGTAAATAGTAGGGCAGACTGGGCTCTTTAACCTTGGTTAGGCAACCAGTCTAGGAGAAGAAAAACTCTGAATTCAAACCTTTTAAAATTTCTGCTTGGTATAGTCACTACTAGAGTAGGCTCAGTCATACTTAGTGATCTATTTTAATTTTTTTTTTAAATTGACTATTCTACAAACTGCCTGACATTTTCTTAAGGTTAATCTATATAGATAAGGTAATTCATAATAATCTATATAAATAAGGTAATTCATAATACCCTATATAAATAAGATAATTCATAATAATCTATATAAATAAGGTAATTCATAATTCTCTATATAGATAAGGTAATTCATAATAATCTATATAGATAATTCATAATACTCTATATAAATAAGATAATTCATAATACCCTATATAAATAAGATAATTCATAATAATCTATATAAATAAGGTAATTCATAATAATCTATATAAATAAGATAATTCATAATAGTCTATATAGATAAGATAATTCATAATACTCTATATAGATAAGTAATTCATGATAATTTATACAGATAAGATAATTCATAATCTATATAGATAAGATAATTCATAATACTTTATATAGATAAGATAATTCATAATACTCTATATAGATAAGATAATTCATAATACTTTATATAGATATTCCTAATATCTATATAGATGATAATTATAATAATCAATAATCTATATAAATAAGATAATTCATAATAATCTATATAGATAAGATAATTCATAATACTCTATATAGATAAGATAATTCATAATATCTATATAGATAAGATAATCATAATTCATAATAATCTATATAACAAAATGTACTTAATTTTGCTAATCAAACAATAATTATCTAAAAGTTTTGAAAATGATTTTTATTTTAATTTCTTAAAAAAGTTTTGTGTATATCAGATATCAATAGATTAAAATATTAACTGATAATTATTGATTACAATAAAAACGAATAAAAAAATAAAAAATGGACTGCAACATTATAGTAGTTGTAGAACCCTAATAAGAATCTTAACTATTCTAAAGAATAGTAGTTTGAGGAACCTTGATATGATGCTTAAGCTATTCTATAGACTGCCTAACATTTTTTGGCAAAGCATGGACTGTGACATCATAGTTCAAGTGACTTAAATAAACTCTACTAGAGTCTCAGGAGTGACCAAAGACTCACAGTGCTGACAATTATGCACAGGAAGATTCATTATTCAAACGGCTTAGGTAGACCACATACAAAAATATGGTAACCCTCAAATTCTGACAGACCGTATACTACAGTAGCACTTGTTAGTATGTCTAATGACAAATTATAACACCAATAGACCTAGGAGAGCTTTGTTTTACTTAGATTAATCGGTACACTTATTAAGAGTTTATATAGTCTAGTATTCCCTAGAGAGTTTTCCAAAGGGGAGGTAATCATAAAGTAGGGGAGGTAACTCTCAGTTACATATTAAATGTTAAATAGACACTTTTCTCTAGTCTTTTAGACTGGAAATAAAGTTGTTCGTCTTTTGCCGCCATGTTCTTGTCTTTGGACAGGACACACCAAAATTCAGAATAAGTCTAGTCTGACCATATGACAGCCCTTCACCCACCCCCAAAAAAAAGATGTTCAAAGAAGTCAGACATCAGAGTCACTAAAAGAAAAAAGAGTCGTTGGGGCGGCCTAATGTCGGTATCAGCCAGACAGCAAGGGAGTCTATCCCCTTTTCACTAGTGCTAGACCAAGGAGATTATTTTAGCATCTGAGGTGGAGTGCTACACCTACCATCAGCTCCTTGCTTTACCACACAGATCCCTGTGCTACTCATACGCTGAGTTGGCGAGGGCCGGTATTGAACCAAGAACCTTGTGATTCGCAGCCGAACGCCGGTTAAACTTGCAAATCGTCATCAAAATTAAAATAAAAATTTATTTTAGCGGTGATCCATGACAGTTTAACTACAGTGTATGAATAAACGTTTTTACGAATTGTGTTACAGTTTAGGGGTTTGGGGATTAAGGTTGTTTTTAATTACCTATTGCTTAAAAAAGAACAACATAAAAAAACAAAATTACTATACATTTAATGTTGAAAACGAATTTTTTTTTAAACCAAGTTTAATTGAAATTATACATTGCAATACTAACACAAGCAACTGAGCCCATGGGCTAAAATTTAAATTTACCCCCCCCCAAAAAAAAAGGTTAAATACTAATTTATACACGTAGGGGATATAACCAGAAAATTAATTAACCATTGAAATTGATTATTGAATCCAACGGTAGACACATTAGTCTCAGTTGTTTGTGTTAGTATTATGGATCACCACCAAATAAGTTTCTGGTTTAATTTTGACGATGATTTCCAAGTTTAACCACTTAGCCTGGTACACAAACCTCAAATTGTTTATAATACCCAATAGAAGACCTCCATGCTTCCTGTAGTCCACCAACACCATACCTAATGCCCCTCTCCACACACATAAGCACACACATGCACACATACATGTATATTATTACTGTATGCTATTCATGTTCCTGACACTAATATATTATTCTGTGTACAAGACATGAAATTTTGATGAGTTGTGGTGCACTGTACACAATAAATTTCATCATTATTATTATTTAGAAGGAAAGACAAGCTAAATGTATTTGTATATATAAGAACATTAAACTTTTTATATACATAATATACATACAAATGGCCTTAAGGTGAAAGAGTACACAAATGTGTCTAGAAACATAAACACATATTTTCAAGTTGAACAATTAAAACCATAATATACAATCACTCAATAAATCGAATGACAATAAGAGTGTGAGAGGAAAGTTTTAAAATGTTAATATTTTGCTATTAAAAAAAACAAAAACATAATTTTATTGGAGTAAATACACAAAATATATATATTTTTTAATAAACAAACATTTTCAGTCCCCACTGATAAGATAGCAACATTGTTTTTTTTTTCCGAACAATAGCCAATAAGACGCATTGAAACTGGTATTCTACTTGGCAAGGTTTGTTCCTCAGAAGAGAGGACAGGAGAGGCTTTATTGCACAAGCAGATGTCATGGGAGATAACTCTGTGCCTAATATCGTAGTAAGGGAGATAACAAATAATTACTGTAATATGAAACCATATAATCGCTTACAAAAAAAATGACTTTAACATTAAATAACGCTATAAGAATAGGGTTATTTAACCAAACCAAACCAAACCAAACCAACCAAACTAAAACCAAACCAACCAAACTAAAACCAAACCAAACCAAACCAAACCAAACCAAACCAAACCAAACCCACCAAACCAAACCAAACCAACCCAAACCAAACCAACCAACTAAAACCAAACCAACCAAACTAAAACCAAACCAAACCAAACCAACCAACTAACCAAACCAACCGAAGTATCTAAAAATTTACCTCTTTTATTTTAGAATAATTAAAACCATATACGTGTGAAAACAAAATTTTATTATTGTCAAATACAAATATTTACTTGAAACCATACAATTAATATGCAAACTATAGATCTTCTCCATCGACAACGCTGTGTCCTGAAGAAGATCTAGAGTTTGGATGCCCGATATTTTGTTTTTATTTCTTTTATATTTAAAATAATTTTAAACAGAATAGTCCAAACATGTAAACAAAGCCTGCTCAAAATACATGTTGACTAAATAACAGCAATAAATTTCATCTTAACCAAAGTATATATATTTTTCTTCCAATCATTTTTTCAACATATATATATATATAAATATAATATGATAAAGAAGATGACTTTCCGGGGAATAAAGTATCAAATTAATCACAATATTGATGGTCAATACAAACTACTAACGGAAAAAGTCAGTGTTATAACAAATATAAAGTGCTCAATACTTAGTAGAGCAGATTTAATATTAAGGTGTATATAGAAATAATCTACTCAAGTTTCACCATAAAGGATCTTCAGGGTTAATTGCAATGAATTAATCAAGATATTTATTAATTACATGCAATATACACCTTAATACAATATATATATATATATATATATATATTTTATATATATATATATATATATATATATATATATATATATAAAGGGCCGGTTTAGCTCAGTAGGTAGAGTATCCACCTTGGAACAACAAGGTTCTGGGTTCAATACCAGCCCTCACCAACTCAGACAAAAATAATACCCCTGATCTGACATTAGTGAAAAGGGAATAGACTCCCTCGCTGTCTGGCTGATACTGACAATAGGCCAATTTGCCTACTTTACTTACTTATATAGGAGACACCTGTTGTGTAGTGGTTATCATCATAGGAAATGGACACAGCGACACAAGTTCAAATCCTGGACAAGGCTTTTAACATTTCACATAACACTGATACCCTTGAGAAAGGTATGAATCTAACTTCTCCCTCCAGTTATGAGTAAATTTTAGGGCAGACTGGACTCTTTAACCTTGGTTAGGTACTTAGTCTAAGTGAAGGAAAACTCTGAATCCAAATCTCTCTCTCTTTCTCTCTCTCTCTCTCTCTCTCTCTCTCTCTCTCTCTCTCTTTTGCATTTCCGATTGCGCTAATACCCTTGGGTAAAGTACAAATCCAACTATTCTCCCTTGATCTATTGGTAAATAGTAGGTCAGACTAGGTTCTTTAAACACAAACATAAATACTTTACATTGATTTACTCGTGTGGATGGGTAGGTAAATATATATATATATCTTAAATTCATATTACCTTCTTAGCTTAGATACAATGGACTGCTAGAGGGTACATCGGCCAAAACGTTGTACAGATAATAATAAAGATGAGGACAATCGTCCAAATTATCCAAATAATACCTGAAAAATGTGAAATTTTAGTTTTTATCAATTTACCTAGAAAGACACTATTTTGATCTAGGTGTATTTCTTGTTAAGCTTTTTCTATACTATATATATACGGGGAAATTCCAAAGAAAATATGCATAATAATTGCAAATTTTAATAACATTATACATGAAGTTCAACGCATTCCTTATTTTCAATCATAACAATCGTGTACACATTTATTATAGACAAACTAAGAAAATTACACAGCTTAATAAATGCAGTAAAACTGTTTCCCTCTGGATACAGTTTAGTATTATACCAAGAATAACCCTTTTTTTGTTTTTTACACTTCTGCAAGAGATGTAGTTGGCATGTCCTAAGCCAACAGAATGGTAGGTATGTGTGTTAAGAGCAAAGATATACAAGTCAGTACAAACAAACAACAAAATAAAAAAAAACAGGCTTGTATAAAAAAAAACTTTGTAGGAAATCTAGACATCTTTTAAGGCTCTAACTATATTAATAATAATAATAATAATAATAATAATAATAATAATTAATATATTAATAATAATAATGATAATAATAAATATATTAATAATAATAATGATAATAATAATGATAATAATAATAATAATAATGATAATAATAAATATATTAATAATAATAATGATAATAAATATATTAATAATATTAATAATAATGATAATGAAATTAAATATTACTAATAATAATAATGAAATTTATTGTGTACAGTGCTCATGTGAACCACAACTCATCAAAGTCACATGTCTAGTACATAGAATTATGTATTAGTGTCAGGAACATGAATATGTATTAGTGTCGAACATAATATATATATATATATATATATATATATATATATATATATATATATATATATTTGAGATGTATTTTAGTATCTGTATCCATTGTTGGAAATACATATACCAGGTTTGGGCATAGGTGTGAAGCATTAACGTACTATATTATGCTAATGTTGTTACCATAATATGTTAGTCAAGGAATCAATATCAGAAAACTCTGTAGTTTTTTTTTAGTTCCTTTTATTTAGATATATGTTTAGAGTCGTGGGAAATGGACTCGTCGACCCGAGTTCAATTCCTGGACGAAGCTGTTTAGATTTCACATGCCGCTAATACCCTTGGGAAAGGTATGAATTCAATTCTCCCTCCAGCTATGGGTAAATAGCAGGGCAGACTGGACTCTTTAACCATGGTTAGGTAACCAGTCTAGGAGAAGGAAAACTCTGAATTCAAACCAATTAAACTCCGCTTAAGAAATTGACCTTGTGTCACATCCTGCTCGTGCAGAGGGGTTGGTAAATATATATATATATATATATATATATATATATATATAATTAACAGGAAATCTAAAACAACAACCCATCATATATCTCGATAACTGTTGATACACCCCTTATTTTGGAACCTATGCAAGTATTCATCATTGTTTTACAAGAATGAATCAAAAATATTTTTTTAAGGGGAAAATAGATTTTTTTTTAAATGATGCTGTTCATTTGGAGTAGTTTTGTTGTTTTTTTTTAAAGGCTGCTAAGAGATACAGGCTAGAATAAAAAATGAAATATAAGTTTACAATAAGTACATAAAACATTTCCTATAAGTGCACAATACAAAAAAAAATCATATCACACTAATATTTAAATATTTTAATGCCTTATACAAATTTTGAAAGTTTCAGATGAACAGACAAAATGATAAAATAATCAAATTTTAAAATATGTCCAATAAATCTTCTTATTTTTAGAACACATTTTATAATATGATAGAATTAAATGGCCAAACAAGAAATTTTCATATTTCTTTCTCCATTTTTTAAAATTAGTTTTTAGTTCTTACAATTTTTTAGGAATTCTTTGGTTTTCCTATTTGGTTTTCTCGTTATGTTTATTTAACAATCTCCTGTCTGTGTTTGGAAGAAAATTTCTTTTAACCCCTTTGGTGCGGCACATTTGACAACACATTTAATGGATGGAATTCACTTTTGACCATAAAATAAAATAAAAAATCTTGCAAAAAAAAAAAAATTATTGGAGTTTCACAACTACAATATGCTGTCGGCGTTGTCGGGTAAATTGCATATAAAGTGTGTTTATAAGGTAATCATTTATTGGCTGATACTTCCAAAACGAAAGTTTTAGAAGTAATAAGGAGTTTTTTTTAGTTTTTATTTATAAATTTTAGAGCCCGGGTATATCAAACAAGAGGTACATAAGGTATACCCCACAAGATCCAAAATTTTAAAGTGATTTGGACTAAAGTGACATTTCGCCCTCACAGATTATGTATATTTGGGCAACTCAAGTTGCTCTCGACACCGAAAGAGTTAAACATTTTGTTCAGATGTATTTTTAATCTCCTTAAACAAAACAAAAAAAAAAAAAAAAAAAAAAAAACAATAATGGTACGGACATAAAATTTTCAGGTAAACCTGTTACCTGTTATTTAATCTTTAGTGAGATTTTGTATTTTTGGAAAGAATTGAAAAAAAGAAAAAAAAAAAAAAAAGGAAAGAAAATTATTATACCACAGGGTGATTATAAAACCCTTCCCTGGTTTTGTATAATCATATCTTAAAGATTATATTAGATAGAAACACAAAACTTGTGGCAATAATGAGACAAACTAATGCTTTTTTTTTTTTTTTTTGCTTTCTTTTTCAGTTTTTCAAAATGGCGTCTGATTTGTTGATATGAAACCAGAGAAATACTGTATGCTTTACAGACAGACACACACACACACACACACACACACATATATATATATATATATATATATATATGATGTTGTAAGGGAGTCCACGTATGCTTCTTTATAGATATATGTGATGGATGTTGGGAAACTTTTGGGGTTGTATTTGGAAGTATGGAAAAATATAAGATGATGAATAATAACCCAAATTCAAAGTGAGGAAT